>JARQOC010000012.1:12463315-12696069 GCA_033576535.1 Allobates femoralis
TAGTTATATTCTTGTTTTAAGGAGCATATTAATAGTTATATTCTTGTATATGGGAGCATATTATAGTAGTTAATTCTTGTATTTTAAGCATATTATATTTTTAATTTTGTAAAAGGGGGGCAGTATTATATGTGATATTTTTGTACAAGAAGCATTTTTAGTTTTTAATTTTTGTAATAGGAGCAGTATTATAGAGTTTATTTTGAATTGGAGCAGTATTATAGTAGTTATATTCTTGATATAAGCATATTATATTTTATTTTTCTTTATATAAGAAATATTTTAGTAGTTATTTTCTTTACATGGAGCGTATTATGTATTATATTCTTGTATATGGGAGCAGATTTATAGTTATTTTCTTGTATATGGGAGCATATTATAGTAGTTATTTTTGTATATGGGACATATTTATAGTTTATTTTTGTATTAGGACAGATTATAGTAGTTATATTTTGTATAAAAGGGGCAGTATTATAATTATATTTTTTATATAGGACAGTTTTTATAGGTTATATTTTTGATATGGGACGTATTAAGTCTTTACTAATTCGGCCCGTTTCTAAAGAATCGGGTAGTTAAATCCATATATATTTATTTACAAATATTACAGTGGGGGTAAATAATTGTGTGTATACAGGGGGCTCAGTGGGTACACAGTATACAGGGGCTCTGGACTGATGCGGGGGCGATTGTTGCAGTGAGTGTGGTGAGATTGGTCAGCGCAGCTGCGTGGGCAGAGTGGTCAGCGCAGCGCCGTGGGCTGAGTGGTCAGGCAGCACCGTGGGCAGAGTGTTCAGCACAGCAGCGTGGGCAGAGCGGTCAGCGCAGCACCGTGGGCAGAGTGGTCAGCACAAACATACACACACACACACACATACACACACACACACACTCCGCTATACTTACCACCGACCCTGCTTCTTCCCCGCCGCCTGGATCCTGAGTCGACATGTCGCCGCCCTTCGGACGACTGGATTCAATATGTCGTGCGGGTAGTTTGGGGAGACATTTTGGACGCTATATTGGATCTAGTAGTTTGGGGGCGGCGACATGTGGACTGAGGATCCAGGCAGCGGACGCAGGCCCGGTGGTAAGTATAGCGAAGTGTGTGTGTGTGTGTAGAAAGTTGAGGGAAGTGCGGACAAAGTGACGGAAGTGCTACATACACAGATATATACACATACTGTACATTGCATATGGAGGGCAGAGGACAGGGGGGGCTGGAGGGCAGAGGACAGGGGAGGCTGGAGGGCAGAGGAGAGGGATAGGAGAGCGGAGGCTGGAGGGCAGAGGACACGGAGAGGTGAGCGGAGGCTGGAGGGCAGAGGAGAGCGAAGGCTGGAGGGCAGAGAAGAGCGGAGGCTGGAGGGCAGAGGACAGGGGAGGCTGGAGGCAGAGGACAGGGAGAGGAGAGCAGAGGCTGGAGGGCAGAGGACCGGGAGAGGAGAGCGGAGGCTGTAGGGCAGAGGACAGGGAGAGGAGAGCGGAGGCTGGAGGGCAGAGGACAGGGAGAGAAGAGAGGAGGCTGGAGGGCAGAGGACCGGGAGAGGATGAGCGGGAGGCTGTAGGGCAGAGGACAGGGGAGGCTGGAGGGCAGAGGACAGGGGAGGCTGGAGGGCAGAGGACAGGGGAGGCTGGAGGGCAGAGGACAGGGGAGGCTGGAGGGCAGAGGAGGAGGGTTAGGAGAGCGGAGGCTGGAGGGCAGAGGGACAGGGAGAGGTGAGCGGAGGCTGGAGGGCAGAGGAGAGCGGAGGGTGGAGGGCAGAGGACAGGGAGGCTGGAGGGCAGAGGACAGGGGAGGCTGGAGGGCAGAGGACAGGGGAGGCTGGAGGGCAGAGGACAGGGGAGGCTGGAGGGCAGAGGAGAGCGGAGGCTGGAGGGCAGAGGAGAGCGGAGGCTGGAGGGCAGAGGAGAGCGGAGGCTGGAGGGCAGAGGAAAGGGAGGCTGAGGGCAGAGGAGAGTGGAGGGCAGAGGCTGGAGGGCAGAGGACAGGGAGAGGAAAGCGGAGGCTGGAGGGCAGAGGACAGGGAGAGGGGAGGCTGGAGGCAGAGGACAGGGAGAGAAGAGCAGAGGCTGGAGGGCAGAGGACCGGGAGAGGAGAGCGGAGGCTGTAGGGCAGAGGACAGGGAGAGGAGAGCGGAGGCTGGAGGGCAGAGGACAGGGAGAGGAGAGCGGAGGCTGGAGGGCAGAGGACAGGGAGAGAAGAGCAGAGGCTGGAGGGAAGAGGACCGGGACAGGAGAGCGGAGGCTGTAGGGCAGAAAACAGGGGAGGCTGGAGGGCAGAGGACAGGGGAGGCTGGAGGGCAGAGGACAGGGGAGGCTGGAGGGCAGAGGAGAGGGATAGGAGAGCGGAGGCTGGAGGGCAGAGGACAGGAGAGGTGAACGGAGGCTGGAGGGCAGAGGACAGGGAGAGGTGAGCGGAGGCTGGAGGGCAGAGGAGAGAGGAGGCTGGAGGGCAGAGGAGAGCGGAGGCTGGAGGGCAGAGGAGAGCAGAGCTGGAGGGCAGAGGAGAGCGGAGGCTGGAGGGCAGAGGAGAGCGGAGGCTGGAGGGCAGAGGACAGGGGAGGCTGGAGGGAGAGGAGAGGGATAGGAGAGCGGAGGCTGGAGGGCAGAGGACAGGGAGAGGTGAGCGGAGGCTGTAGGCAGAGGAGAGCGGAGGCTGGAGGGCAGAGGAGAGCGGAGGGTGAGGGCAGAGGAGAGCGGAGGGTGGAGGGCAGAGGACAGGGGAGGCTGGAGGTCAGAGGACAGGGGAGGCTGGAGGGCAGAGGACAGGGGAGGCTGGAGGACAGGGGAGGCTGGAGGGCAGAGGACAGGGGAGGCTGGAGGGCAGAGGACAGGGGAGGCTGGAGGCTAGAGGAGAGGGATAGGAGAGCGGAGGCTGGAGGGCAGGAGGACAGGGGGAGAGGTGAGCGGAGGCTGAGAGGGCAGAGGAGAGCGGAGGCTGGAGGGCAGAGGACAGGGGAGGCTGGAGGGCAGAGGAGAGGGATAGGAGAGCGGAGGCTGGAGGGCAGAGGACAGGGAGAGGTGAGCGGAGGCTGTAGGGCAGAGGAGAGCGGAGGCTGAGGGCAGAGGAGAGCGGAGGGTGGAGGGCAGAGGACAGGGGAGGCTGGAGGGCAGAGGACAGGGAGGCTGGAGGGCAGAGGATAGGGGAGGTGGAGGACAGGGGAGGCTGGAGGGCAGAGGACAGGGGAGGCTGGAGGGCAGAGGACAGGGGAGGCTGGAGGGCAGAGGAGAGGGATAGGAGAGCGGAGGCTGGAGGGCAGAGGACAGGGAGAGGTGAGCGGAGGCTGGAGGGCAGAGGAGAGCGGAGGCTGGAGGGCAGAGGACAGGGAGGCTGGAGGGCAGAGGACAGGGGAGGCTGGAGGGCAGAAGACAGGGGAGGCTGGAGGGCAGAGGACAGGGGAGGCTGGAGGGCAGAGGCACAGCTGTAATGACAGAGATAGGAGTGGCATGCTGGGAGCTGTGGTGCCACACACAGCTCAGACACCTGGCTGCAGTGTAATGACAGAGATAGGCATGGCATGCTGGGAGCTGTGGTGCCACACACTGCTCTGTGACCAGGCTGCAGCTCCTTCGTTCACCTCAGTGAGGACAGGTTGTCCCCAGGAGTCGGCTTCCTTCCCTCTCCCCCTCCGTTCCTCCCTCCGTGTGTGTTCCCTTCTGTGTCGGCTTCTTCCTGGAGCTGCCTCCTAGGGATGGGCGAATCTCCTCGCTAGGACTCGTTACTCGGCGAGTAGTAAGGGACTCGCAGGACTCGGTACTCTGCGAGTTTCCCAGTGATTACTCGCACGAGTCCAATGCAAATCAATATCAATCCTAGTTTTGTCAGAAACGCTGACAAAACTAGGATTGCCATTGTTTGCATTAGACTCGTGCGAGTAATCACTGGCTACTGTGCCAGTGATAGCAGGGAGACTCGCAAAGTAATTGCTGTTTCTTTGCGAGCCGAGTCCAGCTGTCTTCTCTGTGCAGCTCCAGGGTCCTAGAGCCCGCCTGCTGCCTGATGTAGCAGTGCTGAGATTGTTCTCAGTCTGCTCATTCCCTGTGTACAGACATGAATGTCTATGCACAGAGATGATGTAGCAGTGCTGAGATTGTTCTCAGTCTGCTCATTCCCTGTGTACAGACATGAATGTCTGTGCACAGAGATGATGTAGCAGTGCTGAGATTGTTCTCAGTCTGCTCATTCCCTGTGTACAGACATGAATGTCTGTGCACAGAGATGATGTAGCAGAGCTGAGATTGTTCTCAGTCTGCTCATTCCCTGTGTACAGACATGAATGTCTGTGCACAGAGATGATGTAGCAGAGCTGAGATTGTTCTCAGTCTGCTTATTCCCTGTGCATAGACATCTATATTTATGCACAGGGGATGTAGCAGAGAGGACATCGCGTTTTGGACTGCGTCGGACGGAAGAGGATTTTTTTAATTAAAGATGGAGTCCCTAATGGCTTTTTTTTTTATTTCTAATAAAAATTTTTCCTTGTGTTGTGTTTTTTTTAAAACAATTTAATAGAAATTCATGGCGGTCATGTCTAATATTGGCGTGACCGCCATAAATTTCGGGCTTAGGGCCAGCTGATAATACAAAGCTGGCCCTAACCTCTTTATTACCCAGCGTGCCACCGCTACCAGGGCCGCTGGAAGAGCGGGGTTCAGCGCCAGAGGATGGCGCTTCAATGAACGCGCCATCTTCTGGGGCGGCTGCGGGCTGCAATTTGCAGCGGGGGGTGCCCAGAAAGCTTGGGCATCCCTGCGCTGCGGATTCCAGCCCCCAGCTGCTTAGCTGTACCTGGCTAGACATAGAAATTGCGCGGAGCCCCACGCATTTTTTTTTTATTATTTCATGAATTTCAGAGTCAGAGTCTCAGAGTCAGAATCTCAGAATTTCATGAAATAATAAAAAAAAAATGCGTGGGGCTCCGCGCAATTTCTATGTCTAGCCAGGTACAGCTAAGCAGCTGGGGGCTGGAATCCGCAGCGCAGGGATGCCCAAGCTTTCTGGGCACCCCCCGCTGCAAATTGCAGCCCGCAGCCGCCCCAGAAGATGGCGCGTTCATTGAAGCGCCATCCTCTGTCGCTGAACCCCACTCTTCCAGCGGCCCTGGTAGCGATGGCACGCTGGGTAATAAAGAGGTTAGGGCCAGCTTTGTATTATCAGCTGGCCCTAAGCCCGAAATTTATGGCGGTCACGCCAATATCAGACATGACCGCCATGAATTTCTATTAAATTGTTTTAAAAAAAACACAACACAAGGAAAATTTTTTATTAGAAATAAAAAAAAAAGCCATTAGGGACTCCATCTTTAATTAAAAAAATCCTCTTCCGTCCGACGCAGTCCAAAACGCGATGTCCTCTCTGCTACATCCCCTGTGCATAAATATAGATGTCTATGCACAGGGAATAAGCAGACTGAGAACAATCTCAGCTCTGCTACATCATCTCTGTGCACAGACATTCATGTCTGTACACAGGGAATGAGCAGACTGAGAACAATCTCAGCTCTGCTACATCATCTCTGTGCACAGACATTCATGTCTGTACACAGGGAATGAGCAGACTGAGAACAATCTCAGCTCTGCTACATCAGGCAGCAGGCAGGCTCTAGGACCCTGGAGCCAGCACACAAAGAAGACAGGACTCTTATCTGTGCGAGTTTCCCAGCCAGCGATTACAGTTGCAAAGTAAACTAGTCCATTGCAAATAAATGACAAAACTAGGATTGCTTCAGGCTGAAGCTTCCGAGACACATCTGCGATTTGTAAATCTCACACTACTCGCTATTACTCGCTTCCCCATTCATTAACATTGGACTCGCTAGACTCGCAACGAGTAGCGAGTCCTGTGCTCGGACTCGCTAGAGTCAAGCGATTCCGAGTAATTTAGGATTCGCCCATCACTACTGCCTCCTCCTCCTCCTTGTCACTGAGCAGCCACCTGAAGGAGGCATGGAGAGGCTGCACTTCCAGGGGGCTGCGGGGGCCATAGATGAGTAGGTGGAGTCCAGGTTGTGAGGAGAGGGTGCAGACTGTGCGCGGGATAAGGGAGAGAGAGACTGTTTGAGAGTCAGGAGTCCCGGACATTGCAAGTGAAGCTTTGACTCACAGTGGAGGCTATTCTGTGAAGACTCGCAAAGCCATTGTGAGTGAGGCTTTGCGAGTTACTTCAGCGTATTCTGCATGGAGTCGCAAAGGCTTTGCGAGTTAGGCTTTGGGAGGCAGCCACAGCCACGACGACAGAAACAGCGCCGAATATGACGGAAGTGAGTTAGGGTAATTATATATTAGATATTCTTGTACATAGGGGGCAGTATTATAGTAGTTATATTCTTGTACATAGGAGCAGTATTATAGTAGTTATATTCTTGTATATATGGGCAGTATTATAGTAGTTATAGTCTTGTACATAAGAGCAGTATTATAGTAGTTATATTCTTGTATATAGGAGCAATATTATAGTAGTTATATTCTTGTATATAGGAGCAGTATTATAGTAGTTATATTCTTGTATATAGGAGCAATATTATAGTAGTTATATTCTTGTATATAGGGAGCAGTATTATAGTAGTTATATTCTTGTATATAGGGGCAGTATTATAGTAGTTATATTCTTGTATATAGGAGCAGTATTATAGTAGTTATATTCTTGTACATAGGGGGCAGTATTATAGTAGTTATATTCTTGTATATAGGGGCAGTATTATAGTAGTTATATTCTTGTATATAGGAGCAGTATTATAGTAGTTATATTCTTGTATATAGGAGCAGTATTATAGTAGTTATATTCTTGTATATAGGAGCAGTATTATAGTAGTTATATTCTTGTATATAGGGGCAGTATTATAGTAGTTATATTCTTGTACATAGGGGCAGTATTATAGTAGTTATATTCTTGTAGATAGGAGCAGTATTATAGTAGTTATATTCTTGTACATAGGGGGCAGTATTATAGTAGTTATATTCTTGTATATAGGGGCAGTATTATAGTAGTTATATTCTTGTATATAGGAGCAGTATTATAGTAGTTATATTCTTGTATATAGGGGCAGTATTATAGTAGTTATATTCTTGTATATAGGAGCAGTATTATAGTAGTTATATTCTTGTACATAGGAGCAGTATTATAGTAGTTATATTCCTGTATATAGGAGCAGTATTATAGTAGTTATATTCTTGTATATAGGAGCAGTATTATAGTAGTTATATTCTTGTATATAGGAGCAGTATTATAGTAGTTATATTCTTGTATATAGGAGCAGTATTATAGTAGTTATATTCTTGTATATAGGAGCAGTATTATAGTAGTTATATTCTTGTACATAGGAGCAGTATTATAGTAGTTATATTCTTGTATATAGGAGCAGTATTATAGTAGTTATATTCTTGTACATAGGGGGCAGTATTACAGTAGTTATATTCTTGTACATAGGAGCAGTATTATAGTAGTTATATTCTTGTATATAGAAGCAGTATTATAGTAGTTATATTCTTGTATATAGGAGCAGTTTTATAGTAGTTATATTCTTGTATATAGGAGCAGTATTATAGTAGTTATATTCTTGTATATAGGAGCAGTATTATAGTAGTTATATTCTTGTATATAGGAGCAGTATTATAGTAGTTATATTCTTGTATATAGGAGCAGTATTATAGTAGTTATATTCTTGTATATAGGAGCAGTATTATAGTAGTTATATTCTTGTACATAGGAGCAGTATTATAGTAGTTATATTCTTGTATATAGGAGCAGTATTATTGTAGTTATATTCTTGTATATAGGGGCAGTATTATAGTAGTTATATTCTTGTACATAGGGGCAGTATTATAGTGGTTATATTCTTGTATATAGGAGCAGTATTATAGTAGTTATATTCTTGTATATAGGGGCAGTATTATAGTAGTTATATTCTTGTATATAGGAGCAGTATTATAGTAGTTATATTCTTGTATATAGGGGCAGTATTATAGTAGTTATATTCTTGTATATAGGAGCAGTATTATAGTAGTTATATTCTTGTATATAGGGGCAGTATTATAGTAGTTATATTCTTGTACAATGAAACAAAACTCCTCTCTTGTGTTTTACATTTCTTCAAGGCAAGACACAACCCTGAAATACAAGATAATACAGAAAATATAGAGTACTAGATGGGAGCCTGATACTATTGCATTAGGAGGGCGGTGTCGGCTGTCTCTCCCCCTTATTCACTCTCTCTCTCCCTGTGCTGTCTTCTGCCCTTTGTGCTCACTCCTTTGACCTGTCTCCCCCCGTGCGCTCTCTCTCTCTCTACATTCGCTCTCTCCCCTGTGTGCTGTCTTCTCCCCCCTATGCTGTCTTCTCCCCTCATGTGCTTTCTACTTTGAGCTGTATCCCCCTGTGTGCTCTCCCTGCTCTGTGCTGTCTCTCTTCCCTTTGGTGTTCTCTCCTTTGAGCAGTTTCCCCCTATGCGGTCTCTCTCTCCCTCCTGAGAGCTCTCTCTCTCCCCACTGTGCGCTCTCTGCCGCCTTTGAGCTCTTTCTGCTCCGTGTGTTTGACTGCCCCCTTGTGTCCTCGCTTCTCCCGCTGTGAGCTCTCTTTGCTCCCTGTGCTTTGTCTCTCCCGCTTGTGCTCTCTCTCCTATTGTGTCCAAAGATTGCAGCTGTGTGAGTAAGTGCCCATGCGTCAGTGGCTGTGGGTGGTAGTCTCAGGTGGCGGTGTTTGTGGGCGGCTGCAGCAGCGCTGCGGAACTGCCATATTTGCACACCCATCATCTCTGCCCCCAGTGTGCGCTCTCTACCCCCATGTGCTCTCGCTGTCCCCCTGTGCACTTGCCCCTCTTCCTGTGTGCATTTTGTGTCCCCTGTGCACTCTTTGTACCCCTGTGTACTCTTTGTGCCCCCCTGTGCAGTCTCTTTTGACCCCCTGTGTACTCTTGGTACCCCGCAGTGCATTCTTTCTGCCCCCTGTGCGGCGAGGAGCAATGGGAGTAGCAGCGACGATGTGTCTGTCAGTTTCAGGTTGCGGTGGATGGAGCACCACTGTCCATACTGCGCAGTGAGCCAGTACCGCCAACGAGCGCCATATTTGCACACCCATCGCTTGGGTGTGCAAATATGGCTGCGCGGCGCGTGTTGGGTGGCCATCGGGATGGAAATGGATGACGGCCACCACAAGGTAATAATATAGATAGATGACAATCTCTAGATATCCATCATTATCTCTATGTATAATATCACTTTGGGCCCCTATCCTCCCCCCACTGTAGGGAGGGGATGGGTTGTTTTATGACAGATCGTCCATGTTTGGCGGGTTATGAATCTTCTGTACATTATCTTATTGGTTACACAGTTTTCCCTGCCATCTATGATTCTGTTCATCATTATTTTACATAGAGTGATGGACGTATTCCTGCCAAAATTCAAGATCTCCAGCACTATCAATGTTAAGGGAACGTTAAGCAAGATGGGAATGGTAGACGTCTTCTTAGACAATGCTAATCTGTCTGGTATCACTGGAGAAGCCAATATAAAGCTTTCTAAGGTGAGATTCATCCAGGCATTCATTCATTCATTCATTCATTCATTCATTCATTCATTCATCCATTCATTCATCTATCCATCCATCCATCCAATCACTTTTTTCTATCTCATAGCTTTCTAATATCTATTTATCTATCTCCTATATATTATTCTTCTTTTTCTCCACCTCCGCAGGCCGTCCATAAAGCTGTGCTCAGTGTTGACGAGAAGGGGACGGAGGCGGCTGCCGCTACAGCGATAGAGATGATCCCAGTGTCCACTCATCCTATTGTTACAATTAACCGTCCTTTCATGCTTTCATTACATGACCACAAAACCAGAAGTGTTCTGTTCACTGGAAGAGTCGTCAACCCCCAGGAATGATTCTTTGCAAAACTTTCCTTCAATAAAATGTTAGATTTCATCAGAGTTGTCACTTATCTTTCTGCAATATTCAGTCTATGACCCAGAGTAAGGCTGGGTTCACATTTGCGTTTGTGTCTGCATGCGCAGGGCATGCAGACGCAAACGCAGGGCAATCGCTGCCATACTGATGTGAACGCAGCTGAGAATCTCTGCATGCGTCCACATCAATATGATGCCCGGCCAGCCAATCAGCGATCTCGGCGGATACCGGGAGGCGGAGATCAGCGGCAGAGATCTCCTCCTTCCAGCCACCGCTTGATGTCCCGACGGTTTCGGCGCGGGAGATTTAAAGAAACAGCTGAGCTGCCAGCTGTTTAAAGTGACCCTGAACCCAGAAGCCAACCCCACATCCCCTTCATACCTATACATGCAGCTTGTGAAGCTGCTGCCATCCATCCCTTTATCTTGCAAAACCGCTGGGGCACTCTTCATAAATCATACTTTTAATATCTCAGTTCTGGGCGTTTCAGTGTAATTTTAAAGCCGCAGCAGGCGGGCTTGTGTGCCGCTCTCCCCCTCCTTCTCCGTAATCCTGCACGCCCATGGCTGCGTGCTAAACAACAGAGAGGCGGCTCGCCTCATAGTATGGGCGGTGAAGCCGATATGACGTAATACGCGTCATATCGGCTTCACCGCCCATACTATGAGGCGAGCCGCCTCTCTGTTGTTTATGCACGCAGCCATGGGCGTGCAGGATTACGGAGAAGGAGGGGGAGAGCGGCACACAAGCCCGCCTGCTTGCGGCTTTAAAATTACACTGAAACGCGCAGAACTGAGATATTAAAAGTATGATTTATGAAGAGTGCCCCAGCGGTTTTGCAAGATAAAGGGATGGATGGCAGCAGCTTCACAAGCTGCATGTATAGGTATGAAGGGGATGTGGGGTTGGCTTCTGGGTTCAGGGTCACTTTAAGTCTACCATAGACAATTTTGGGTGTGGGTGTCACCATGGTGGGATCACCAGTTACACAGATAAATAGATATGCAGACAAGAGAAAGCACTGTGCATAAACCAACTGGGATCAGGCCAGAATGTTAGTGAAAAATATATATGATCAATTTATTTAATATCGTTACATTACATTACAGAAAGTGCATACAAGTAACATTTAAAACCAATTAAAATTTGTGCAACCACAAAAATTAGCAAACCAACCATAGCCAATTATTTCCAAATAAGATAGTGTAACTACACATATCATATCATATATTATGCAGTGTGGACTGAGGAGCTGGCTAGGGGATTATTGGGGTGACCCAGTCCCAAGGAATAACCAATTATAGCAAATGCAGGGTTGAAATTAGGCTATCTGGATCCCCAGTCCCCATTAGGCTCACATATTAGATCTAACCACGGTAGGGATCGCCAAAGGAAACAGGTGTACACTTGGAGCTTAAATTAGTCAAGGGAGGCTATAATGCCTAATGGATTTTTTATGAACTCCCTGATGAGAAGACCTGGGAGATCAGAGAGACCCCTGGAGGACAGGGGAGGACAAGGCAAGGGGAACAGTCAAGCCTGTAAAGAAAGAAAGAAAGAAGCAATGAATACAACCTGTATTGGCAGAACCTGTCAAGATCCGTGGAAAAAAAAAAAAAAAAAAGTCCACCTGCGGAGGCTACGGGAGAAAAGGCCCGTGTCGCCCGACGCGTGTCGCCGTCCTTATGGCGGCTTCATCAAAGGGGCAAGTCTACCATGCCAACACTGAATAGGTGACATTGGTGCGGGAGATTTAAACAGCTGTCAAATCAACTGTTTCTTCAAATCTCCCACGCTGACACTGCCAGGAAATTAGCGGTGGTCGTGCCCAGGAGATCAGCGGCT
The DNA here is from genome assembly GCA_033576535.1 of Allobates femoralis. Classification (NCBI taxonomy): domain Eukaryota; kingdom Metazoa; phylum Chordata; class Amphibia; order Anura; family Aromobatidae; genus Allobates; species Allobates femoralis. Next base: position 12,475,065 of record JARQOC010000012.1, read on the forward strand.
GCTTCAACTGATCTCCCGGTGGCTGCCGCTGATCTCCCGGGAGATCAGCAGCGGCCACCGGAAGTGATTTGAATGAGATCCGCAGAGTTCTCCTGCGCTGTAATGCGGAGGATACTGCATATTCATTGAGATCCCTGCATTGTTTGTGCGCTTGCGGGCGCTTGCTGATAAAACAAGCACCCGTGAATGCACCAAAAATGCAACAGGCTGCGTTCAGAGGAAATTCATGGTGGCCAGGTTTAATATTGGCCTGACACCATGAATTTCGGGCTTAGTGCCAGCTGAAAATACAAAGCTGGCATTAACCCACTTATTACCCAGGGTGCGACCGCCAGGGGCGTACCCAGACTGTGGTGGGCCCCAGTGCAAGAAATTTTTCAGGGCCCCCCCCGCCCCTCATGGTGGCATCAAAGTAATGTAAACATACAGTCCAGCACAGCCTCCAGGTAATATATACAGCCCAGCACAGCCGCCAGGTAATATATACAGCCCAGCACAGCCGCCAGGTAATATATACAGCCCAGCACAGCCTCCAGGTAATATATACAGCCCAGCACAGCCGCCAGGTAACATATACAGCCCAGCACAGCCGCCAGGTAACATATACAGCCCAGCACAGCCGCCAGGTAACATATACACTACAGCCCAGCACAGCCTCCAGGTAATATATACAGACTAGCACAGCCTCCAGGTGATATATGCAGCCCAGCATAGCCTCCAAGTAATATATACAGCCCAAAAACAGCCTCCAGTTAATATATACAGCCCAGCATAGCCTGGTATAACATATATAGCCCAAGACAGCCTCAAGGAGGATATATATATACTAGATGCATCGGAGGGCGAGGAGCGGTCTGGTGGCAGTGGCTGGTACTGGGCATGGCGACTAATGGCGGTGAGATGTGCAGCTGGGAGCGGTCTGGTGGCTGCAGGCGGTGGGATGTGCAGCTGGGAGCGGTCCGGTGGTGGTGGCTGGTGGTGGGCATGGCAGCTACTGGCGGTGGGATGTGCAGCGGTGCTCATATCCAATATGGCGGCAGGCTCACTCCGTCCCCGCGGTGCATTCTGGGATACGGGGACGGAAGTGCGGACAACAAACGGCCATTATGTAACTAGATAGCCACCCCTCTGTTCTCCTATCTTTTGTAATGCTCTCCCCTGTATGCCGCTCACTTTCTTCATAGTGCTTCTCACCCTATATGCCTGGGGGAGAAGCTCGGCTGCATCACGGAAGGGACCCCCCCTTCCATGATGCAGCCGAGCTTCTCCCCCAGGACCCACCTTCCGAAGGGGGGGGTCCTGGGTGCCCAGGACCAGGACCCCCCTTAATTGATGCATCCAAGCGTATTCCCCTAGCTGGGAGAGAAGCTCGGCTGCATCAAGGAAGGGGGGGCCCTAGGGGAGGTCCTGTGGGAGAAGCTCGGCTGCATTAAAGAAAAAGGGGGCCCCCTACGAGTCCTAGGGGCTCCCCCTTCCTTGATGCAGCCGAGCTTCTCCCCCAGGACCCCCTTCTGAAGGGGGGGCCTGGGGCCTCAGGACACCCCCTTCCTTGATGCATCCAACCTTATCCCCAAGCTTGGGGAGATCGGCTGCATCAAGGAAGGGGGGTCCTGGGGCCCCCAGGACCCTCCCTTTGGAAGGGGGGTCCAGTGGGAGAAGCTCGGCTGCATCAAGGGGGTCATGCACCTAGAGGGTCCTGGTGGAGAAGCTCGGCTGCATTAAGGAAGAGGAGGGGGCCTCTAGGAGTCCTAGGGGCCCCCCTTCCTTGATGCAGCTGAGTTTCACTCCCAGTGCCCCCCTTCTGAAGGGGGGTCCTTGGGGCCCCAGGAACGTCCCTTCCTTGAGGCATCCAAATCCTGGGCCCCCCCTTGCCCCCTCAAATCATGTTGGTGTGTGTGCAGTGCTGTGTTCTGACTGTTTCCCTCCCCACCAGACCAAAGCCCTGATCCGGGGCTCTTACCTGGAGCCCTCAGTATCCTCAGCTTGCTCACCGTCTCATTGTCTTCTGGAGAGGGTGTGATTCTCCTGCCTCCACGAAAGAGCCAGAAGTGAAGCAGCACCGACCTTCCCAGCCCCCTCTGCCTCAATGAATGCTGCTGCTCCAACAGCAACCCCCCCCGCGTCCCCCCCTTCTTACTGATAGGATACAGCACCACCCGCAGCATTCTGGCTATCAGCACTTCCCCCCGGGACTCAATGCCAGACACCTGGCAGCACCCCCCCAGCCCCCGGACTCAATGCCAGAATGGTGCCGCGGGTGTGCAGCGCAGCTGACACCCGACAGCACCCCCCCCCCCCCCCGGGGCCTCACATTGAATGCTGCAGTACTACCAAACTACTGTCACTACCTACCACCCTTCTGTCTGATGACAGGGGAACGGACCTGCCGCTGGAGCCTCAGGGTCGGGGGCCCCCTAGCTGGTCGGAGCCCTGGTGCAGTTGCACCAGCTGCACCACGGTAGTTCTGACCCTGGCGACCGCCACCAAGGCCACTGGGAGAGTCAGGGTACAAAGCCAAAAAATGGGGCTTCATAGAATGTGCCATTTTCTGAGGTGGCTTCTGGCTGCAATTCGCAGTGGAGGGGCCTGAAAGCTTGGGCCATTCTGTGCTGAAGATTCCATCCCCCAGCTACCTAGTTGTTCCTGGCTTGAAACCAAAAATACAGTAAAGCCCCATGTTTTTATTTTTATTATTTCCTGAAATTCATGAAATAGTTAAAAAAAAGGACTTCCCCATATTTTTGGTTTCCAGACAGGTAAAAATAGGCAGCTGGGGGTATAGGGCAAGCCATAGCTACGTTCTGTTCCTGGCTGGCATACAAACATACGGTGAAGCCCCACGTCATTTTTTTTTAACTATTTCAAGAAATGATTCTATAAAAAGGGCTCAACTGTTTTGCGGTTTTGGTATTTTTGTGGGCCAGGAGATGCAGATGAACACACAGAAAACAATCCATGCAGTTTTAGGCCAAAATTGAAGCAAAAAAGCATGAAATCTGTTGCAAAAATGTTGTTAATGAGGTTAATGTTGTTTAATACACAGTGGATTTCATGCTTTTTGGTTGCTGGAAGAGCCGGGTAAAGTGCCTGAAAATGGTGCTATAAAAGGAAGCGCCATTTTCAGTGGTGGCTGCGGTCTTCGGTTTTCAGTGTAGGGGCCAAGAAGGCTATGACCTTACCATGATGAGAATCCCAGCCCCCCACCAGCTGCCTGGGTATTACCTTGGGTGGCAATCAAAATATTGCTGGAGCCCATGCATTTTTTAAAATTATTTATTTATATCATTAAAAAAAATAATAATGGGTTTCCCTGTGTTTTGATTGCCAGCCAAGGTAAAGCCAGGCAGATGGGTGTCAACCTGTAGCTACGTAGCTATTTGCTTTATCTGCACTGAGAATAAAAAATACATGCAAAATGTTTTTAATCATTTATTTATTTTTACAGTACTATGATGTTAGTCAATGGCTGATGGACCCAACAGCCAGTTACAGATGCTGCCACAGAGAATGGGTGTCTGGGATTGGCTGCTCAAGTAACCTGAAACCAACCCATACATTCCATCATCTAGAAGGTACAGACAGTTTTAGGTTATTCCAACAGCCAATCACAAACACCCATTCTCTCTGACAGCGTCTGTGATTGGCTGTTGGAGACAGTGCAGTGACTATTATTGAGCGGCCCTGGAATTAGGCACGGCAGGACAGCAGGGTGCAGTAAGTATAACGCTTACATTTAATAACTATTTGCTTTATTTTACAGCCCCCCGCCCCAATCCTGTAACTTTAATGTCCAAGTTCGGGGTTCAGACTCAAGTCCGAGTCACATTTGGCCCCGAACCAGGACTTTATATTAAAGTTGGTGAGTTGGCCCAACACTACACAACAACACAGTGTAACAACAAGTCAATGACTCTTCTATGAAATCATCTCCCAGTTATGAAGCAGCACTGATTGTGAATCAACGTCTCTTGCTGTTGTGCAAATGGAAGAGACAACAGGTAGAAATGATCGGCACTTACCAGACACCCCTATAAAGGAGCGGCTCTGCAGGTGGTGACCACAGACCATTTCTCTGTTCTCATTCTTTTTGGCTGTTTTGGTCACTTTTGCATGTTGTCTTTGCTCTCACCCCTAGAGGGAGCATGAGGTGGTGTCCACAACCCACAGAAGCTGCTCAGGCAGTGCAGCTCATCCAGGATGGCCCATCCATGTGAGCTGTGGAGAGAAGTGTAGCTGTGTCTGTCAGCACACTGTCCAGAGCATGGAGCAGATACCAGCAGACAGGCCAGTACACCAGAAGACGTGGAGGTTACAGTAGGAGGGCAACAATCCAGCAGCAGGACCACTACAATCCAGCAGCAGAACTGCTACAACGCAGCAGCAGGACCGCTACAACCCAGGAGCAGGACTGCTATATCCCAGCAGCAGGACTGCTACAACCCAGCAGCAGGACTGCTACATCCCAGCAGCAGGGCCGCTACAACCCAGCAGCAGGTCTACTACAACCCAGCAGCAAGATTGCTACATCCCAGCAGCAGGACTGCTACAACCCAGGAGCAGGACTGCTACAACCCAGCAGCAGGACTGCTACAACCCAGGAGCAGGACTGCTACAATCCAGCAGCAGGACTGCTACAATCCAGCAGCAAGACTGCTACAACCCAGCAGCAGACTGCTACAATCCATCAGCAGGACAGCTACAACCCAGGAGCAGGACTGCTACAACCCAGCAGCAAGACCGCTATAACCCAGCAGCAGGACTGCTACAACCCAGCAGCAGACCGCTACAATCCAGCAGCAGGACAGCTACAACTCCACAGCAGGACCTGTACAACCCAGCAGCAGGACTGCTACAACCCAGCAGCAGGACTGCTACAACCCAGCAGCAGGACTACGACAACCCAGCAGCAAGACCGCTATAACCCAGCAGCAGGACTGCAACAACCCAGTAGCAGGACAGCTAAAACCCAGCAGCAGGACAGCTACAACCAGGCAGCAGGACCGCTACAACCCGGCAGAAGGACCGCTACCTTCTCCACTGAGCAAGGAGGAATAGGAGGAGCAGTGCCTGAGCCCTGCAAAATGACCTCCAGCTGCCACTAATATCCTTGTACCAAAAAAAAAAACAGTGGCACTCTACTGAGACATATAATAGAAAAATAGAGCCATATTCAGATTACAAAAAAAAGGTGATAAATTGAGACACCTAGCTTAATAAATATGCCCATATTGATAAACCGCCCAGTAGCCACGTTGAGGCGTGTCTCATGTACTGGGTCCCTAACGTTCAGTCACAGCCTCAATCTGGGTTAAGACTTCCTATTTTATGGGCGAGTAGGAACCTGCTAACAGAGAATAATAGCATCTAGGCCAATAGGGTTGGAGAAAGTTGCACTACATATGGTGTGATCCCATAATGCATAATTAGGATTGAGGTCAGCAGATGTTTTCTATCAGTGTGCACAGGTGCAACACAGAACATGATAAATTGTAACAGAAAAACTGTGGCATTCCTCTCAGACATATAATAGAAAAATAGAGCAAGGTTCAGCTAAGAATGAAAAGGTCGGCTATAAAATAGTAGGTTTTCTACGCAGATAGAAGCTGTGACTGAGCATTAGGGACCAAGTATAAGAGATACACCTTGACATGGCTACTGGGCGGTTATGGATATGGCCATAATTATAAGCTAAGTGTTTCAATTTGTCACCTCTTTTTATTATCTGGCAAATCTATGGCAAAGGAGTTCAACCAAATTTTGGAACATTTTCTGTTTGAATGACTTGCATAAAAAATATTTTTCCAATTTGACTATATATGTCTGCATCTCATGTCCAAGACCATCATCGATGAGCGGGGGCAGAGAGTTTGCTGAATGCTGTGATAACTGAAAAGCAAACTATTTTAATTGACTTTGGCAAAGATGATCCCGCAGCGCACAGGTTACACGGTTAATGATTAGAGGATGAAGCTTTCACAAGAGGATGGAGCCATTGTCCTATATAAAGTCATCAGGACTCTGGAGACACCGGCAAGGTCTGGAGGATCCAGAGACACTGTGAGTACCGTGATGTCGTGTATAATAGATGGGATCGAGTTTGTGCTATTTTTCATATTTTGTTTTACTTTGCGTATTCCATAATATGAATCCAATGGTTTTCTAATATCCCAGATCTGCCCGCCCTACCTGGCTGCTGACAGCAGAGCTCAATATGACATCAATCTGCATTTAGAACTAAGTGATATGTAGATTATGGTGACCACTATATCTAAAGGGGGTTTCTTCTCTGACCGGTGAAGGATGAGACAAAGGGTGACATTGGGTCAGTACCACGTAGGGTCTATTGCTTTGATGTCGCAAGTAGTCAAAGAACCTAAATCCACATATCTTCTCTTGCAATTAAATCAAAATCATAAAGGATCTTCCCTGTTCAATATCGCTACTCTGTTTCCCTGAAAATAAGACATCGCCTTATATTAATTTTTGCTCCCAAAAATGCGCCATGTCTTATGTTCAGGGAATGTCTTATGTTCAGGGAATGTCTTAAAGAATTCACATTTATTGTTGAACAAAAAAAATGAACATTTATCATCCCCTTGCAGCCCCCAATACGGTATCCCCATCATCCCCTTGCACCCCCCAATACAGTATCCCCATCATCCCCCAATATGAGTATCCTCATCATCCCCAATACAGGTATCAGCATCAAAAGAAACACACACACACAGGGACACACAGGAATACACAAAGGGACACACACACACAGGGACACATACAGGGACACTTCTCACCGATTCACCTCTTTCAGCTCCCTGCCCCTCGTCGTTGTCCCGTTGCCCGCTGATCCATGTATTCTGCCGCTGCTCTCATCCTGGTCTTTAAGAAGCCGTATGTGTACGGCAACGGTGCCAAATCACAGGCTGCCGCTGGGTGGCCAATCACAGGTTGTCGCCAGGTGACCAATCACAGGCTGTCACCAGGCAGCCAATCACAGGCCACCAGCTGACGTCAAGCGCCAACGTTAGCTGCTAGCCTGTGATTGACCCTTGGTTAGTGGCCTGGAATAGGCTGCTCGGCGACAGGCTGTGATTGGCCACCTGGCGGCATAGTACACATATGGCTTCTGAGGGACAAGGATGAGAGTGGCGCCGGAATACATGGATCAGTGGGCACCGGGACAGTGGCGTGCACCAGCACAATGGCTGGGGGGGGGTAAGGAAAGGTTGGAGGATGACTCACAGCAGAATGCCCCGGTCTTCAGATTGGCAAGTATGCAGTTCTGCAATATACCAGTTTGCTTTATTTTCTGGGGTGCCTTATATTCAGTAGGGCAGCAACCCCCTCCCCTAGTATGTCTTATTTTTGGGGGATGGGGGGGGGCCTTATTTTCGGGGAAACACAGTATGTACTAATTTTTGGCATTTTTCATTTGCTTTTCATTTGCACCTTATTCTTCACTAATTTGCAATCGTTTTTATGTCTATTATGTATGTTTTCAACTGTTTTCCTTTTGTTCATTATTGTGAGAGCAGTTTGGGTTTTGCAGATGTTTTTGGCTTTTTAATAAGTCCCAAAAGATTTATGCACACATCCTCCGACACCACCTTTCCAGTGGGGTTATGCATGTCATAAATTTGTGTGCATATTTTATAACATTTTAGCAAAACATGCAACTTTTTTAGCTAAAAGACAAAAAAAATTTAAAGCCAAAAATCTACTTTTTTTGCTCACTGAACTGCAAACACCATTTTGAAAAAGTAAAAAAAAAAAAATGACAAGACCAGCAAAAAAAGTTAATTCATATATATGAATACAAATGATGAATTGGGCTCAAAGTTTTCTAATAGCCAACACAAAACACCTAAATAATTTTGTAGAACATCCTATTACTAAACGATTAATGGCAGGTAATTGCGGAAGGTATATAGATGACATGTTTTTTATTATATTCAGAATAATCTGACTAGGAGTGAAATGTTCTTTCTCTTTCAGAACTATGAGGTACTTGTTGTTTTTTGGAGTGGCTCTACGCCTCACATTGGCTTTGGCTGATCACCATGAGGGCGATCATAAACATAACAATGACCACCATGATGACCATATCATGAAATGGGACGACCAAGGCAAGGTGCACCATCAAAACCATAATGAGTCCTTGAGTAGTCACAAGATAGCTCAATACACTTCGAAATTCTCCTTTGACCTGTATCGGCAGGTGGCTCTAGATCATCCTTTTGAGAATATTGTCTTCTCCCCGGTCAGTATTTCGATTGCTTTTGGTTTCCTGTCTCTTGGCGCTAAAGGTCAGACCCACTCCCAGATTGTTGAAGGACTCAATCTCAACATTTCAGAGATCTCAGAACAAGAAATCCATGAAGGTTTCCATCATGTTCTTGATCTCATGAATGATGTGGACAGGGAGCTGCAGCTCAGCGGTGGGAACGCGCTCTTCATCTCCCCGGAACACAAGATTCTCCAGACATTCTTAGATAAAGCCAAGAAGCTTTACCAATCCGAGGCGTTCTCCACTGACTTCAAGAACCAGGAAGAAGCAAAAAATCAGATCAATAGTTATGTAGACAAGAAAACCCATGGCAAGATCACCGATCTGCTGGACAGTGTGGACGAGGACGCCGTGTTAGTCCTCATCAACTACATTTATTTCAAAGGTAAACATTAATACTATTGCTCCTATAATATCACAGCTCAGCCACTGTCATTCCACACTAATTACACTTCATTATTTTTCACTTTATTTCTTCATAGGAAAATGGGAAAATCCATTTGATAAAGAAATGACAAGAGAAGGAGATTTTCATATCAATAAGAAGACAACTGTGAAGGTTCCGTTCATGAGCAGAGAAGGATGGTACAATGTATCCCACACCAAAGAGGCCATCATGGTCTCCATACCCTATAGAGGAGGTGCTGAAGCCTTATTCATCCTGCCATGGGGAAAGTTATCCAAAATAGAACAGATATTTAATGAAGAGACAATTCAACAATGGAAGAAATCAATGGGATTGATGTAAGGGGCTGTCTACCTATTTGCCTACACTTTATAAGAAGGCATCACTTTGTTATTCAACAACACTGTTTAGTCTCCCATGTGCACAGTCTCTTCCCTACCCTCTCCCTCTTCTCTACCCTTTATGTCTTTCCATATGTTAAATCCCATTGTGGTTAGAGTTCCCTCTTCTCCGCATGAGGCCACCATTGGGAATAGATCTCATTATACCTACAGCTCAGTATAACTGGGGTAGAGAAATGTATCAGTGTAAGGCTAGGGTCACACATCCCAATCTGCTTTTTTAAGCCCTTAGAAAAACTGATCCGTTTTATTTAGGGTGCCAATAGTGCCCCCTGAGGTCCGGGATGTTTTTTGGAATTTTTTGGACTTAGTTTTTTTTTCCCCAAAAACGCATGCAAAAACACATGGTGCCTATATGTACTGTGCATTATCGCATGCCTTTCCCATAGGGCCCCATGTTAGAAAAAATCATGCTTTTTTGAAAAACGCGCACACACATGCATTAACGCTTATGCGTTTTTGGACTTTGAAAAAAAATGACCAATGTGATCCCAAAAATGGATTTAAGCCAAAAAACGGATGGTATGTGTGACCCTGGGCTAATACTATTCCTGGAAATTGTACACAGGCATACGGATATACACCTCCCGAAATTCAATATCTCCGGCACGATCAACCTTAAGGAAATGCTAAGCAAGATGGGAATGGTAGACGTCTTCTCTGACAACGCTGATCTATCTGGTATCACTGGAGAAGCCAACCTGAAGATTTCCAAGGTGAGATCTATCTATCTATCTATCTATCTATCTATCTATCTATCTATCCATATTTTATGTACCAAGGATAATAAGCTTCTTTTTCTCCACCTCCACAGGCCATCCATAAAGCTGCGCTCAGTGTTGATGAGAAAGGGACAGAGGCGGCCGGCTCTACAGTGATTGAAGCTACCCTTAGATCAGTTTCTCAAGTTATATTTAACCATCCTTTTATATTTTCAATATATGATGACAAGACAAAAAGTTTTCTCTTTACTGGAAGAGTCGTCAACCCCCAGAAATGATTCTTAAAATAAGTTTCGTTAAATAAAATGTTCTATTTCATCATTGTGTCTTATTTTATAATATTTCAATATTTTCCCTCTGGACACTTAGCTCCATCTCCTGACGCTCAGCCGCCATCTCCAGATGCTTGGCCGCCATCTGCTGACGCTCAGCCGCCATTTCCTGACATTCAGCCGACATCTCCTGACGCTCAGCCGCCATCTCCTGATTCTCAGCCGCCATCTCCTGACTCTCAGTCGCCATATTGACTCTCAGCCGCCATCTCCTGACTCTCAGCCGCCATCTCCTGACTCTCAGCCGCCATCTCCTGATGCTCAGCCGCCATCTCCTGATTCTCAGCCGCCATCTCCTGATGCACAGCCGCCATCTCCTGACTCTCAGCTGCCATCTCCTGACGCTCAGCCGCCATCTCCTGACTCTCAGCCGCCATCTCCTGACTCTCAGCTGCCATCTCCTGACGCTCAGCCGCCATCTCCTGACTCTCAGCCGCCATCTCCTGACTCTCAGCCGCCATCTCCTGACTCTCAGCCGCCCTTTCCTGACTATCAGCCGCCATCTCCTGACACTCAGCTGCCATCTCCTGACTCTCAGCTGCCATCTCCTGACGCTCAACCGCCATCTCCTGACTCTCAGCTGCCATCTCCTGATGTTTAGCCGCCATCTCCTGACTCTCAGCTGCCATCTCCTGACGCTCAGCCGCCATCTCCTGACTCTCAGCCGCCATCTCCTGACTCTAAGCTGCCATCTCCTGACACTCAGCCACAATCTCCTGACTCTCAGCCGCCATTTCCTGACGCTCAGCCAGCATCTCCTGACTCTCAGCCGCCATCTGCTGACTCTCAGCCGCCATTTCCTGACGTTCAGCCGCCATTTCCTGACATTCAGCCGCCATCTCCTGACTCTCAGCCACCATCTGCTGACGCTCAGACGCCATCTGCTGACGCTCAGCCGCCATTTCCTGACATTCAGCCGACATATCCTGACGCTCAGCCGCCATCTGCTGACGCTGAGCCGCCATCTGCTGACGCTCAGCCGCCATTTCCTGACGCTCAGCCGACATCTCCTGATGCTCAGCCGCCATCTCCTGACGCTCAGCCGCCATCTCCTGACTCTCAGCCGCCATCTCCTGACTCTCAGCCGCCATCTCCTGACTCTCAGCCGCCATCTCCTGACCCTCAGCCGCCATCTCCTGATTCTCAGCTGCCATCTCCTGACGCTCAGCCGCCATCTCCTGACGCTCAGCGCCGCCATCTCCTGACTCTCAGCCGCCATCTCCTGACGCTCAGCCGCCATCTCCTGATTCTCAGCTGCCATCTCATGACACTCAGCCGCCATCTCCTGATGCTCAGCCGCCATCTCCTGACACTCAGCCGCTATCTCCTGACTCTCAGCTGCCATCTCCTGACGCTCAGCCGCCATCTCCTGACTCTCAGCTGCCATCTCCTGACGCTCAGCTGCCACCTCCTGACTCTCAGACGCCATCTCCTGACTATCAGCCGCCATTTCCTGACGCTCAGCCACCATCTCCTGACTCTCAGCCGCCATCTCCTGACTCTCAGCCGCCATTTCCTGACATTCAGCCGCCATCTCCTGACTCTCAGCCGCCATCTCCTGACTCTCAGCCGCCATCTGCTGACGCTCAGCCGCCATCTGCTGACGCTCAGCCGCCATTTCCTGACATTCAGCCGACATCTCCTGATGCTCAGCCGCCATCTCCTGACTCTCAGCCGCCATCTCCTGATGCTCAGCCGCTATCTCCTGACTCTCAGCCGCCATCTCCTGACCCTCAGCCGCCATCTCTTGATTCTCAGCCGCCATCTCTTGATTCTCAGCCGCCATCTCCTGACGCTCAGCCGCTATCTCCTGACGCTCAGCCGCTATCTCCTGACGCTCAGCCGCCATCTCCTGACTCTCAGCCGCCATCTCCTGACGCTCAGCCGCCATCTCCTGACTCTCAGCTGTCATCTCCTGACTCTCAGCCGCCATCTCCTGACTCTCAGCCGCCCTCTCCTGACTCTCAGCTGCCATCTCCTGACGCTCAGCCGTCATCTCCTGACTCTCAGCCGCCATCTCCTGACTCTCAGCCGCCATTTCCTGACTATCAGCCGCCATCTCCTGACACTCAGCTGCCATTTCCTGACTCTCAGCTGCCATCTCCTGATGCTCAACCGCCATCTCCTGATTCTCAGCTGCCATATCCTGATGTTTAGCCGCCATCTCCTGACTCTCAGCTGCCATCTCCTGACGCTCAGCCACCATCTCCTGACTCTCAGCCGCCATCTCCTGACTCTCAGCCGCCATCTCCTGACTCTAAGCTGCCATCTCCTGACACTCAGCCACAATCTCCTGACTCTCAGCCGCCATCTCCTGACTATCAGCCGCCATTTCCTGACGCTCAGCCAGCATCTCCTGACTCTCAGCCGCCATCTGCTGACTCTCAGCCGCCATTTCCTGACGTTCAGCCGCCATTTCCTGACATTCAGCCGCCATCTCCTGACTCTCAGCCACCATCTGCTGACGCTCAGCCGCCATCTGCTGACGCTCAGCCGCCATTTCCTGACATTCAGCCGACATCTCCTGACGCTCAGCCGCCATCTGCTGACGCTGAGCCGCCATCTGCTGAAGCTCAGCCGCCATTTCCTGACGCTCAGCCGACATCTCCTGACGCTCAGCCGCCATCTCCTGACTCTCAGCCGCCATCTCCTGACTCTCAGCCGCCATCTCCTGACCCTCAGCCGCCATCTCCTGATTCTCAGCTGCCATCTCCTGACTCTCAGCCGCCATCTCCTGACGCTCAGCCGCCATCTCCTGACTCTCAGCCGCCATCTCCTGACGCTCAGCCGCCATCTCCTGATTCTCAGCTGCCATCTCATGACACTCAGCCGCCATCTCTCTGATGCTCAGCCGCCATCTCCTGACTCTCAGCCGCTATCTCCTGACTCTCAGCTGCCATCTCCTGACGCTCAGCCGCCATCTCCTGACTCTCAGCTGCCATCTCCTGACGCTCAGCTGCCATCTCCTGACTCTCAGCCGCCATCTCCTGACTATCAGCCGCCATTTCCTGACGCTCAGCCACCATCTCCTGACTCTCAGCCGCCATCTCCTGACTCTCAGCCGCCATTTCCTGACATTCAGCCGCCATCTCCTGACTCTCAGCCGCCATCTCCTGACTCTCAGCCGCCATCTGCTGACGCTCAGCCGCCATCTGCTGACGCTCAGCCGCCATTTCCTGACATTCAGCCGACATCTCCTGATGCTCAGCCGCCATCTCCTGACTCTCAGCCGCCATCTCCTGATGCTCAGCCGCTATCTCCTGACTCTCAGCCGCCATCTCCTGACCCTCAGCCGCCATCTCTTGATTCTCAGCCGCCATCTCCTGACACTCAGCCGCTATCTCCTGACGCTCAGCCGCTATCTCCTGACGCTCAGCCGCCATCTCCTGACTCTCAGCCGCCATCTCCTGACGCTCAGCCGCCATCTCCTGACTCTCAGCTGTCATCTCCTGACTCTCAGCCGCCATCTCCTGACTCTCAGCCGCCCTCTCCTGACTCTCAGCTGCCATCTCCTGACGCTCAGCCGTCATCTCCTGACTCTCAGCCGCCATCTCCTGACTCTCAGCCGCCATTTCCTGACTATCAGCCGCCATCTCCTGACACTCAGCTGCCATTTCCTGACTCTCAGCTGCCATCTCCTGATGCTCAAACCGCCATCTCCTGATTCTCAGCTGCCATCTCCTGATGTTTAGCCGCCATCTCCTGACTCTCAGCTGCCATCTCCTGACGCTCAGCCGCCATCTCCTGACCTCTCAGCCGCCATCTCCTAACTCTCAGCTGCCATCTCCTGAAACTCAGCCGCAATCTCCTGACTCTCAGCCGCCATCTCCTGACTATCAGCCGCCATTTCCTGACGCTCAGCCACCATCTCCTGACTCTCAGCCGCCATCTCCTGACTCTGAGCCGCCATCTGCTGACGCACAGCCGCCATTTCCTGACATTTCAGCCGTCATCTCCTGACTCTGAGCCGCCATCTCCTGACTCTCAGCCACCATCTGCTGACACTCAGCCGCCATTTCCTGACATTCAGCCGACATCTCCTGACGCTCAGCCGACATCTCCTGACGCTCAGCCGCCATCTCCTGATGCTCAGCCGACATCTCCTGACGCTCAGCCGCCATCTCCTGATGCTCAGCCGCCATCTCCTGACTCTCAGCCGACATCTCCTGACGCTCAGCCGCCATCTCCTGACTCTCAGCCGCCATCTCCTGACGCTCAGCCGCCATCTCCTGACTCTCAGCCGCCATCTCCTGACCCTCAGCCGCCATCTCCTGATTCTCAGCCGCCATCTCCTGACTCTCAGCCGCTATCTCCTGACGCTCAGCCGCCATCTCCTGACTCTCAGCCGCCATCTCCTGACGCTCAGCCGCCATCTACTGACTCTCAGCTGTTATCTCCTGGCGCTCAGCCACATCTCCTGACTCTCAGCTGCCATCTCCATGATGCTCAGCCGCCATCTCCTGATGCTCAGCCGCCATCTCCTGACTCTCAGCCGCTATCTCCTGATTCTCATTCGCCATCTCCTGACTCTCAGCCGTCATCTCCTGACTCTCAGCCGCCATCTCCTGACTCTCAGCTGCCATCTCCTGACACTCAGCTGCCATCTCCTGACTCTCAGCTGCCATCTCATGATGCTCAGCCGCCATCTCCTGATGCTCAGCCGCCATCTCCTGACTCTCAGCCGCTATCTCCTGATTCTCATTCGCCATCTCCTGACTCTCAGCCGTCATCTCCTGACTCTCAGCCGCCATCTCCTGACTCTCAGCCGCCATTTCCTGACTATCAGCCGCCATCTCCTGACACTCAGCTGCCATCTCCTGACTCTCAGCTGCCATCTCCTGATGCTCAACCGCCATCTCCTGATTCTCAGCTGCCATCTCCTGATGTTTAGCCGCCATCTCCTGACTCTCAGCTGCCATCTCCTGACGCTCAGCCGCCATCTCCTGACTCTCAGCCGCCATCTCCTGACTCTCAGCTGCCATCTCCTGAAACTCAGCCGCAATCTCCTGACTCTCAGCCGCCATCTCCTGACTATCAGCCGCCATTTCCTGACGCTCAGCCACCATCTCCTGACTCTCAGCCGCCATCTCCTGACTCTGAGCCGCCATCTGCTGACGCACAGCCGCCATTTCCTGACATTCAGCCGTCATCTCCTGACTCTCAGCCGCCATCTCCTGACTCTCAGCCACCATCTGCTGAAGCTCAGCCGCCATTTCCTGACATTCAGCCGACATCTCCTGACGCTCAGCCGACATCTCCTGACGCTCAGCCGCCATCTCCTGATGCTCAGCCGACATCTCCTGACGCTCAGCCGCCATCTCCTGACGCTCACCTGCCATCTCCTGACTCTCAGCCGCCATCTCCTGACGCTCAGCCGCCATCTCCTGACTCTCAGCCGCCATCTCCTGACCCTCAGCCGCCATCTCCTGATTCTCAGCCGCCATCTCCTGACTCTTAGCCGCCATCTCCTGACTCTCAGCCGCCATCTCCTGATTCTCAGCTGCCATCTCATGACGCTCAGTCGCCATCTCCTGATGCTCAGCCGCCATCTCCTGACTCTCAGCCGCTATCTCCTGATTCTCATCCGCCATCTCCTGACTCTCAGCCGCATCTCCTGACTCTCAGCCGCCATCTCCTGACTCTCAGCCGCCATCTCCTGACTCTCAGCTGCCATCTCCTGACTCTCAGCCGCCATCCCGATGCTCAGCCACAATCTCTTGACTTTGAGCCGCCATCTCCTGACTCTCAGCCGCCATCTCCTGACTCTCAGCTGCCATCTCCTGACACTCCTCATCTCTTACATGGACAATGAGGAGGAAAGAGAAGATGATGGAGAACAGGAGGAGACTGACACCATGAAGATTGTTTTCTCCAGTCGTCCTCTAGGTCCGCACTGGTCCTGGGTTTTATCAGCTCCTACATCATCACATCACATATGACCCACAACAGCTGTATAAAGTTCACTACAAGAGATGAGCGAGCACCTCAGGGTTGGAATTCAGCTGCATTCATTGAACACCTTGAACACCATTGAAGTCAATGGCAGGCAACATTAAACACATAGAAAACATCTTCAAAGGTGTCGAAAAGCTGCAAAACACAGACAGGCACACACAAATCACCATACCTGTCTCCCCCTGCTTGCTTCTGGGTCCGCTCCCCCACTCATTTACTTCTGGTCCCGCCAATTAACATTTCTGCATATTCACTTCACTGATCGGGCAACAGCCAATCACAGACATACATGCTCTGTGAGAGCATCTATGATTGGCTGTTGCAAGTAGAATGCATTTTCACCATCTGGATGGTATCTGTGCTTGGTTGTCATACACATTAGTGTATGGCAACCAACTTGACATCATAGGGTGTAAAATAAATAAATAATGGGAAAAAAAATGCACAGGGCTCAACTGTATTTTTCAGTCTTAGTACAGATAAAGCAGACAGCTGCGAGCAGTCACCCTTAGCTGCCTATTTTTACCTTGGCTGGCAAAAAAATACATAGGCTTTTGCCATATTTTTAATTACCAGCCAAGGTAAAGCTAGGCAGCTGAGTCCTGGTATTCTCAGCGGGTTGAGGGTCCATTATTTTAAGGCCCCCCCCACGCTAAAAAATCGAAGCCATTCCTGAAAATGGTGCATTCATCATAGCGGCATTTCCAGGCGCTTTAACCGACTCATCCAGCCACCATGGTGGTGGGGACATGCTGGGTAATAAGGGGTTAATACCTGCTTTGTAGTAACAGCTGGCATTAAGCCCAAAATTCTTAATGTCAGGCCAAGGTAGACCATTAAGAATTTCAAGTAAATAGTAAATAAGACACCACACATAGATTTTTTTTTAATTAAAAATAAAAACACAGAGGTAGTTAGGGGCATCTTTATTAACCCCTCACCCTCAGACTCCTCCTCAGATCCTCTGTGATGTCATGTTGAATGGAGGCTGTGATGAAGAATACAGCATCCTCATTTACAGGGGCGGCTGCGGGCTGCCTAATTTTACCTTGCCTGGCCATTAAAAATAGAGGGCATTCCTTAGCATTTTTTTCTGCTGGCCAAGGTAAAAATAGGCAGCTGAGGGTGACAGCTCGGAGCTCTCCGCTTTATCTGTGCTGAGAATGAAAAATACAGTGGAATCCCACACATTTTTTTTTTCATTAATTATTTATTTTACACCCTATGACATCAGGTTGGTTGCCATACACTAATGTGTATGACAATCTTGCACAGACACCATCTATATTGTGAAAATGCAGCCTAATTGCAACAGCCAATTACAGACACTCTCACAGAGCATGAGCGTCTGTGATTGGCTGTTGCCTGGTCAGTGACGTGAATATTCAGAAAGGTTAGTAGACGGCACCGGAAGTGAATGAGAGGAAGTGCATGACAGCGGATGGGAAGCAAGCAAGCAGCGGGGAGACAGGTAAGATGATCTGTGTGCGCAGCATAACATAGAACAGAAACATTAGTGCATTTGTACTAAAGTTTCTATCCTAGTTAAGCTACACACACAGACACACACAGACACACACAGACACACACAGACACACAGACACACACAGACACACACAGACACACACACAGACACACATCCAAACAATTACCAGACAAAAGCCGAATATCTGACTTTTCAGCAAAATGTTCGAGTTCGAGGGGCCGAGCAAACATTGCCAAATTCAGTCCACAGTTGAAATTAGCAAACATGTTCGAGCAAAGTTCGCCAATCTCTAGTCATTAGAGCTAATATGAGTATTTTCGTACATAGGAGCAGTATTATAATAATTATTTTCTTGTTCATAGAAGCAGTATTATAGTAGTTATATTCTTGTACATAGGAGCAGTATTATAGTAGTTATATTCTTGTATATAGGAGCAGTATTATAGTAGTTATATTCTTGTACATAGGAGCAGTATTATAGTAGTTATATTCTTATATATAGGAGCAGTATTATAGTAGTTATATTCTTGTATATAGGAGCAGTATTATAGTAGTTATATTCTTGTATATAGGAGCAGTATTATAGTAGTTATATTCTTGTACATAGGAGCAGTATTATAGTAGTTATATTCTTGTATATAGGGGCAGTATTATAGTAGTTCTATTCTTGTATATAGGAGCAGTATTATAGTAGTTATATTCTTGTATATAGGGGCAGTATTATAGTAGTTATATTCTTGTACATAGGAGCAGTATTATAGTAGTTATATTCTTGTATATAGGAGCAGTATTATAGTAGTTATATTCTTGTACATAGGAGCAGTATTATAGTAGTTATATCCTTATACATAGGAGCAGTATTATAGTAGTTATATTCTTGTATATAGGAGCAGTATTATAGTAGTTCTATTTTTATATATAGGAGCAGTATTATAGTAGTTATATTCTTGTACATAGGAGCAGTATTATAGTAGTTATATTCTTGTATATAGGAGCAGTATTATAGTAGTTATATTCTTGTATATAGGGGCAGTATTATAGTACTTATATTCTTGTATATAGGGGCAGTATTATAGTAGTTATATTCTTGTATATAGGGGGCAGTATTATAGTACTTATATTCTTGTATATAGGGGCAGTATTATAGTACTTATATTCTTGTATATAGGAGCAGTATTATAGTAGTTATATTCTTGTATATAGGGGCAGTATTTTAGTAGTTATATTCTTGTATATAGGAGCAGTATTATAGTAGTTATATTCTTGTATATGGGAGCAGTATTATAGTAGTTATATTCTTGTACATAGTAGCAGTATTATAGTAGTTATATTCTTGTACATAGGAGCAGTATTATAGTAGTTATATTCTTGTATATAGGAGCAGTATTATAGTAGTTATATTCTTGTATATAGGAGCAGTATTATAGTAGTTATATTCTTGTATATAGGAGCAGTATTATAGTAGTTCTATTCTTGTATATAGGAGCAGTATTATAGTAGTTATATTCTTGTATATAGAAGCAGTATTATAGTAGTTATATTCTTGTATATAGGAGCAGTATTATAGTAGTTATATTCTTGTATATAGAAGCAGTATTATAGTAGTTATATTCTTGTATATAGGAGCAGTATTATAGTAGTTATATTCTTGTATATAGGAGCAGTATTATAGTAGTTATATTCTTGTATATAGGGGCAGTATTATAGTAGTTATATTCTTGTATATAGGAGCAGTATTATAGTAGTAATATTCTTGTACATAGGGGCAGTATTATAGTAGTTATATTCTTGTACATAGGGGCAGTATTATAGTAGTTATATTCTTGTATATAGGAGCAGTATTATAGTAGTTATATTCTTGTATATATAGGGGCAGTATTATAGTAGTTATATTCTTGTATATAGGA
Organism: Allobates femoralis; assembly: GCA_033576535.1. Lineage (NCBI taxonomy): Eukaryota > Metazoa > Chordata > Amphibia > Anura > Aromobatidae > Allobates > Allobates femoralis. Next base: position 12,494,558 of record JARQOC010000012.1, read on the forward strand.
GCAGTATTATAGTAGTTCTATTCTTGTATATAGGAGCAGTATTATAGTAGTTATATTCTTGTATATAGGGGCAGTATTATAGTAGTTATATTCTTGTATATAGGAGCAGTATTATAGTAGTAATATTCTTGTACATAGGAGCAGTATTATAGTAGTTATATTCTTGTATATAGGGGCAGTATTATAGTAGTTATATTCTTGTATATAGGAGCAGTATTATAGTAGTTATATTCTTGTACATAGTGGCAGTATTATAGTAGTTATATTCTTGTACATAGGAGCAGTATTATAGTAGTTATATTCTTGTATATAGGAGCAGTATTATAGTAGTAATATTCTTGTACATAGGGGCAGTATTATAGTAGTTATATTCTTGTACATAGGGGCAGTATTATAGTAGTAATATTCTTGTACATAGGGGCAGTATTATAGTAGTTTTATTCAGAGGTGTCTGCATTTGTTTCTCAAACAAGTGTCTCATAAATGTCTTGAAATGAAGTAGACCAGAAATAATATGAAGCAACTAGGCTCTATCATCTGCCATCTATCTTCATCTATCTGCACTGCTCTCTGAACATCATGTCGATTTTGTGTCTCCATACAGGTACGTGTGATTGTATTCTTATGCACACAGCTCTCTTACTGATCTGATGTATTTTTCCTTCTGAAAATTATCCCATTTTATTATGAATGAAATAGTCCTTTCCACTGCCCTCCCACATACCCATACATATCTTTGTTTAATCTCCCTGTGAGCCACCATTTGGCTCAGCCTTACTTGGTAATGGGTTAATGGAATTCAGTTCCCTCCCCTTGTTCCACTCCTGAATTCACTTTTTTGACTATATGTTAGCAGCTACCAGTCTGCTTCAGACGTGTCTGCTTTTATGTCTCAAATAAACGTCTCATAAGTCTCAAGAAATGAAATAGACCAGAAATTGACCGGAATTGACTAGAAGGTAATGGGATAGAAAGCAACTGAAAACAATGTGTATAATTCTTTTCGCTTTCAATCTTTGCTATGTTTATTATTCTATTTGTAGTGCGGCGATGTTCACCTTGGGCTGTAGAGAGGCAGCGACCCACAAAATTCAACTTCAAAACTCACAACTCAAATGCCAAAGATGTCCTCCAGCTCACAACCATACAGTCTGTGTAAACTTGCTGCCGTGAGAGGCAATGGCACCGTTTCACCCTATGGCCCCGAGTCATTTTCTCTTCATAGACCCGTGTTGCACCGTCACACAGACCTGCATTGCACAGAGCTTCCTGCTCTCCAGCTCTATCTCTCCAAACACACACCAAGAAAAAAAAACCCACCCTTTAATGAAGGCTTTAAACCAAAACCCCTTTGCCATGAGCCTCCTGCAAAACCCGGGCTGGAGGGAGAGGCCTGTCCCACTGAGCTATAATCACAGGCAAGCCTGTCATTGTAACGCCCTTCAGTGGGGTCAATATGCTTTGGTGCGCATTCTTGGGGACATATATCGACCCTCGCATATGATTCCACTCACTGCCTGACACATTGTTTGTTTACCTATGTGCTTTTGCTACCCATTTTCACCACTTCTTCCCCCCTCCATCACCACTCATTCACATCAGCCCCTCTCTCCTTCCCTCTTCTATGTACAGCTCCCATGCTATCTTCAGTTTAATGACTAATCTCTGCCCATCATATTCCAGGGTTTTGCATCACAATCCATGTCACAATCCAAAAACTATTTGCTCTTTCTATTTTTGCTGCTACTCCTGTCAGGTGATATCTCTCCCAACCCTGGTCCACCCTCTGCTAACTTCAACCCCTCTCCCACCTCACATAGAAACCCTACTAACTTTATTAACATTACCTTTACACCATCATCTCCCTCTTTTAATTGCGCACTCTGGAATCCCAGGGTAGGGGAGTGTCTGATGTGTTGGGGCAGAGAGTTACAGAGTTTGGCGGATGCAAGGGAGAAGTCTTGTATGCGATTGTGAGAAGAAGAGATAAGAAGGGAGTAGAGAAGGAGTTCTTGGGAGGATCACAGGTTGCGTGAGGGTAGGTAGCGGGAGACCATGTCAGAGATGTATGGAGGTGACAGGTTGTGGATGGCTTTGTATGTCGTGGTTAGTGTTTTGAACTGGGGCCTCTGAGAAATGGGGAGCCAGTGAAGGGCTTGACAGGGGGGAGAGACTGAGGAATAGCGGGGAGACAGGTGGATTTGTCAGGGAGCGGAGTTTAGGACAGACTGGAATGGTGCAAGGGAGCTAGCGGGGAGGCCGGTGAGCAGGAGGTTACAGTAGTCGAGGTTGTAGTGTCGTGGTCAAGGAACACGCTGAAATATTTTTGAGCTGGAGTCGGCAGGAGGGGGTGAGGGCTTGGATGTGAGGCTTGAAGGGGAAGGAAGAGTCGAGGATTACCCCGAGGCACCTAGCGTGGGATACTGGGGACAGTGAGCAGCCATTGACAGTGATGGATAGGTCTGGTAGAGGGGGAGGGCAACTTGGGGGAAGACAATCAACTCAGTTTTGTCCATGTTCAGTTTTAGAAAGCGAGCAAAGAAGAAGAATGAGATGGCAGTCAGACATTGTGGAATTTCGGATAGTAAAGAGGTGATGTCAGGTCCAGACAGATAGATCTGGGTGCCGTCGGCATAGAGGTGGTACTGAAGGCCATGGGACTCAATGAGTTGTCTCAGGCCGAGGATGTAGATCGAGAAGAGTAGGGGTCCAAGAACTGAGCCTTGGGGGACACCGACAGAAAGTGGGTAAGGCGAAGAGGATGTGTGGGAGTGGGTGACGCTGAAAGTCCGGTCCGTTAGGTATGAGGAGAACTAGGAGAGGGCTAGGTCAGTGATACCAAGAGATTCCAGGATCTATAGCAAGAGGGAGGGGTCTACAGTGTTGAAGGTAGAGCATAGGTCAAGGAATAGGTCAGTAGGTCGTTGGTGACTTTGGTTAGGGTTGTTTCGGTGGAGTGATGAGGTCGGAAGTCAGATTGTAGGCAGTCAAAGAGGAAGCAGAAGGAGAGGTGAGAGGACAGTTCAAGGTGGACATGGTGTTCTAGTAGTTTAGAGGCAAAAGGGAGAAGAGATATGGGGTGATAGTTAGAAACAGATGATGGGTCGAGGGAGGGCTTTTTGAGGATGGGTGTGATCAAGGCATGTTTGAAGGATGAAGGGAAGACACCGGTAGTGAGTGATAAGTTGAAGAGTTGGGTTAGGGTTGGGATAAGGACTGTGGCGAGGTTCGGGATGAGGTAAGAGGGGAGGGGGTCGAGGGCACAGATAGTGAGGTGTGATCTTGACAGAAGGGAGGAGAGCTGATTCTTTCCTTTGGCAGTGTAGGAGTTAATGTTAGCTTCTGTTGCTAGCAAAACTCCTTAGTTCTCTTTTCAGTTGTGGCTATTTTGTGATCACTCCAATCTCCTTTATATGGCCACATATAAGTCCGGTGGTTGGGACTAGTGCTCCGCGCGCCATTTCCCTATTAAGGGTCAACATCAGGGCTAGCAAGGGACTAGGTATCCTGCTCGGCAACAGAGTGAAAGAACCCGTATAGGGAAGGTAGGGAGATCAGGGCACAGCCACAGGTGAGTGCAGAAGGTCACCTCTCCCATATTCCCTATGAGCAGGACCCCCCTTTGTATTTGTTCCTTCCCCCCCCCAGGTGTTTCCCCATCTGTTGTTTTGCGTAGTGCGCCAGGCACTGTTGATCTGTGCGCCACTGTCACGCATTGTATCCAGACACTCCCTTGTCCACGGTGTGACGCATGGTATCCAACAGTCAGACATGACTGAATGGATAACGTTGGATTGGAATGGACTTGTCTTGAAAGCATCGGGTGAACTTCTATAGGGGAGCACATGAGATCTGCAGTAAGAATATCCTGATGGGGCCGGATTCTGGAAAGTTCTGGGCTTCATTGGATTAATTATCTGTCCTAGTTAATACTATCTATCATCCATCTTTATGCAATCTTCTGTAGAAAAATAGCCATCACCTATGTGCCAATCTCCAGGCCGGACTGTTTGGCTTTGATGTTTGTAGATCTTTTCTGATAGTGACCCAATAGAAATTGTGAAATTGCAAAATCTACTATATCCACCTCCATATTTGCACCTCTCTCATCCCTTATTTTCACCAGATCTCATCATTCCTGTGAACAAGGGGCTTTTCGCCATCCAGTCTGATTTTACCTTAGGCACAATCAATATTGTGATATTTAGGGCACGAAACATCATTGCAATATTTAGTGCGAAAGGTTCTCAGTCACATGAGTGCTGGGCCCAGTGTTCAACATTGTTATTCAGGTCATTAATAGAAAGAAGCGCCTTTGTCTCAGGTCCGTCCCAAATAAAGAATCTTTCTATTAATGAACTGAATAACAACCCTTGGGGTCTAAAATTCTCAGCAATCATGTCGAACAGTTCGATACAATATTTGGACCTCCATATTAAGATTGATGATGTATCACAAGATACATGTTTAACTAAAGGCCGGGTTACACGCTGCGATGTGGCAGCGATCCGACCAACGATGTGGATCGCTGCCACATTGTGAACTGATCTCTGGTGAGCTGTCACACAGGCAGACTCACCAGCGATCAGCGACATCGTGGAAAAGAGTAAAATATTCTTTCCACGATGTCTAGCTCCCGCTGCCAGGCTGCGGTAAGCGGGAGCAGGCTGGTAACCATGGTAAACAGCGGGAATTAAGGAAACGCCCAGCGCCTAGTTACTTGATATACCCTGATTACCAGCCTGCTCCGCTTACAGGCTGGTATCCAAGGTACACAGCGGGTAACTAGGGACAGCACTGCCTAGATACCCGCTGTTTACCATGGTTACCAGCTCCCAGCGCTTGCTGTGCAGTGCTGGGAGCTCGTTCATCGTTGGTCTCCCGCTGTCACACGCACCGATTCTGGGCGCCCAGCAGGAGACCAACGATAGATTTATGGTCCTGTCCATAAATCTGCGATCAATGACATATCGTTGATCTTTGATACGTGTCGCACACAACGATGTCGTTCCGACATCGCTGCAACGAAACCAAACCAGTGACCAAATCAGGTATCGATTGGACTGTCAATCCACAAATGCAATATACCTGCTGCAATGCCCTTGTGGTTCGCAATACGTAGGTCGTACCATACAGACAATATAAGGCAATGATATAAAATCCCAGAATAATCAACTATGGGTACCTTTACACACGGCTACATTTCTAGGGTGGCTACAGGTAACTGACTGGTTGCAGTGAAATCATGGAGACAAGGTTCTATCTTGTTGCTGTGTACAAATGGAATAATCTCTCCATGATTTCACTGCAGCCAGTAAGTTACCTGTAGCCACCCTAGAAATGTAGCCGCGTGTAAAGGTACCCTATGGGGTCAAATACTGGTAAATTGAATTATTTTAGGAAAATCTTCATAATAATAATATTTTTTTCTGTATTATTCCCATATGGTTTTAAAGAATTGTAATTATCAATTTTAAGAGAGAATTATGTATCATATCATTTAATCTATACATTTTATATTATTTTTAGGGAATTCATCTGAAAAAGTACCGTAAGTAACATTTGACTAATTTTAAACAGTTTTAACATACTTGTATCAGTACTATATAATTTGACAATATAGAGAGGTGAAATTTTAATCTGTAACATACGGGCTGCTATTGTAGATTTAATTGTGGATGTAATTCTCAGTTTTAATAATGGATTTTAGTATGTTTTTCAAATAGATTGTTGTTGTAATGTCCACAGCAAAGATCTCAGGAATGGATTGTGCTTAGAAGGGGTTAAAAGGAATCTGGAATGTATTGTTACGCTGATTGGTTAATTCCCCTATATGTTGCACTCTCTCGCTACAACTTGTAACCCCCACCTGAGGAAGACGGCAATCCGCCATCGAAATGCGTTGTGGTCTCTTTTAATAAACGTTAAGTATATATATAATACTCCCCCATATGGTCCTGATTATTAGCGCTCATTAGTCACAGTATTATACATAATATAATTGTTTCCTCCCCTCCGGGAGTCAGTGTACAGCAGCTTTAAGCGAGAAGGACCTACGGATTCGAGCACTAGGACCTGGCGTGATGTACACACTAACGTGCCGTCAGGTGATCGCTTCCCTCGTACCACGTGACCGGGACACGGAAGCGGACGCCGGAGGCTCTAAAACAACACCACGGCCAGAGGGAAACACAGTGCTTTATATCAGGGCTGTGCTGGGTGAGCACAACCCTGAAAGGTGAGTGGCCTACCCCCTGCACCCTAAAACCACCACTCCCCACGGTCCCTCTCATGGTGCGCCTTGTCTTTTCTCTTTTTGTCACATATTGGGTTACCTTTGCTGGCATACAAAATCTGGTGAAGCCCACGTCATTTTTTTAGTTTTTTTTTTGTTAAAAACTAAAAAAAAGGGCTTCCCTGGATTTTCTATTGCCAGTGAAGGCAACACCAAGTAAGAGTGGGTTAGCAGCCAGTAGCTGCTTGGGTTACCCTTAGCTGGCAATAGAAAATGCTGCAGGAGCCCACACATTTTTTTTTAACCTTAACCCTAGCCCTAGGTGGGTAAGGGTTAGGGTTCAAAAATAAAATAAAAATAGGGCTCCCCTGTATCTCCATCCCATGGAATGGAGTTGACAGGAAATGACATCAGGGACCCTCTTTATCTTTCGCCACACTGTCCTAATGGACAGTGCAGAAAAAAAAGCATCCCCAAAAAGTGCATCAAAAAACGCAGCGCATGAATGCAATGCATTTTTTTACCGTCACTAAAGAACAGAATCTCAAAATCAAGGAAAAAGGCACCCATGAAAAAACACGGCAAAAACTAAGCGTGTGAACGTACAGTAGCTTAACACCAAACTTGCTGGTTGTTTTCTGTAACTAGTAGAAGCAGAAGAATGCCTTTACTGTCACCAGTTGGGTGAAACCGAATGTTGTAATTTAGATATCGCTAAGTTTTCCCAGTCTACCAATTGCCAAACCCATTTGGGGATGCAGCCCTACATAATGTCACGCTTGGTGTAGGGAGACACCCAGCGCTGGATGACAACAGGGGGGGAAGGAAAGGAGTCCCTGATACTAAGGGCAAAAAGGGGGCATGGTGACCCCTAGAAAAACTGGCGCTGACATCTAGCTCCCCTAACGTCCCTATACAGTTTACGCAACTATCGTCACCAGGATACCTATTCCCTGACTGTCCCTGGACTACCCCTACACAGGGCTCAGAGCGGGTGAACACTAGTCAACCTGGCTAGCATCTAGAAAACACACAAGAGAAACATACAAAGTGAGAATAGATACACTTAGTTTTAGCAGATCCAAGCAGCAAACCAGCAGACTCCAAGAAACACTGCTTTTATCCAAGAATCAATCAGGAACACCTGAGGCTATCACCAGCAGTGCATCCTGGGAGTCAAGGGAAATATATAGGCAGCTCCAAGGTAAGGAATCAGCTGGGTCCTAGTGACCTCCAGCTTTAACTAAAAGGGAAATTCACCTTAAAACGACAGAGACATTTTTACTTTAGGATGTGGACTGTTTGGCCAAACGCCGGGACCTTCTGCGAGTTGCCTCTACAGTCTCATCCGTGCCTCCTGACACACCTGTGACACATACTCAGTTCAGCTGGTGAAGTAGATCCAGTAAGTTGTAGGTCTGGATAAGCTGCATGGACAGGAGGTTATGATGCAGCAGAGTGGAACATGGAAAGTCACCTTTGTATCACACAAAACAACATTGTTATATATGAAATCAGCAGAATTGAGGGTATGAACATCAGCAGGAATATCTGAGATGAGTTGGCTATACAAGTACCTTGATTGAGTAGACAGTATCAGGAATAGCAGAGATGTGTAGATTATCAAGTACTTAGATTTAGCAGTGTTAGGGGTACGTACAGTATCAGGAATAGCACGGATGAGTAGATTATCAGGTAGCTGTCACACTGGGCATGGGGAAACACCCAGTACAGGACGATAAAGGGTGGAAAAGGAGTCCCTGATGCTATGGACAAAGGGGAGATGGTGACCCCTAGAAAAACTAGCACCTGTCTTCTCTGACAACCCTATACAGTCTCCGCAACTGTCGCCGATCAGGATACCTCATCCATGTCTGTCCCTCAACTAAGACTACTTAGGGATCAGACAGGGTGAACACTGGTTTACCCAGTTAACAATTATAAGAAAACACCAAGGAGACAAACTAGGGGGAGAAGTAGACACACTTAACTGAATGAAGAGAAATACAGCAAACTACACCGGAAATCCACAATGAACTGCTGAGGCTACTTTCACATAACGATATTTTAAAATCCGATGCTGTCCGATATAAATCAGACAGCATCGGATATAAACTGATCCCTGCAGTCGGATGCCAAATAGGCACCCGATCCGACATTCTGCAGGATCAGTTGCTGTCATCAGACGTGTCAGCTGTTCTCCCCTGTGTGTCCTCCTGTGTGTCCCCCGTCTTGTCCCCTGTGTGTCCCCCGTCTTGTCCCCTGTGTGGCCCCCTCATGTCCCCTGTGTGGCCCCGCTTGTCCCCTGTGTGGCCCCCTCATGTTCCCTGTGTGTTCCCCGTCTTGTCCCCTGTGTGTCCCCCGTCTTGTCCTCTGTGTGTCCCCCGTCTTGTCCCCTGTGTGGCCCCCGTCTTGTCCCCTGTGTGGCCCCCAAATGTCCCCCAGTGCACCCCCTCCTTTCCCCTCTTCTCCGGAATAAAAAATAAAAAAAAAAGTATTCTCACCTATCCACGAGTTCAGCGGCGCTTCCAGCTGTCTTCTTCTGAGCCTAGGACCTCTCGTGATGTCACAGTCACATGACCGGATACCGCGGTAACCGGTCATGTGACTCTGACATCACGGCAGGTCCTACAGGCAGGAGATGCTGGAGACGCCGGGTGGATCGTGGAGAGGTGAGCATAGATTGTTTAACCCCTGCCTTACTTACCGTATATACTCGTGTATAAGCCGAGTTTTTCAGCCCAAAATTTGGGCTGAAAAGTCCCCCCCTCGGCTTATACACGGGTCTATACGGTAGACCCGTGTGGTGGGGGCTGTGTCCCGGGGGCTGTGGAGGCTGGAGGAGGCGGGGGGAGGCTGCTGTATGAGCGGCCCCATCACGTGGGGCCGCTCATTAAATATGCACTGCATCCCCCTGTCAATCAGCGGCAGGGGGATGCAGTTCATATAGCCCCCCAAAAGCTGGCACTGTCCCCCCTTGTAAGGGCCCCCCCCGGTGCTTATACATTACCAGCCCGGTGTTCTGATCGGCGCCGCTCCTCGGTGCTTCTTCATCCTCCCGTCCTCGCTGGCTCCATCCGTGATCTCCGGCTGTCGCAGCGATGTGACGTCATCGCGCGACCGCTGGAGAACCCGGATGCAGCCAGCGCGGGAGGATGAAGACGCAGCACGGAGGAGCCGCGCTGATCAGAAAACCGGAATGGTAATGTATAAGTAGCGGGGGGGGGGCACTTACAAGGGGGGACAGTGCCAGCTTGTGGGGGCTGTTGGTACCCCCTGGGGGCTGTTGGTACCCCCAGGGGCCTGCTGGGTACCCTCTGGGGGCTGTTGGTACCCCCAGGGGGCTGTTGGTACCCCCAGGGGGCTGCTGGGTACCCCCTGGGGGCTGCTGGGCACCCCCTGGGGGCTGTTGGTACCCCCAGGGGGATGTTGGTACCCCCAGGGGGCTGCTGGGTACCCCCTGGGGGCTGTTGGTACCCCCAGGGGGATGTTGGTACCCCTAGGGGGCTTCTGGGTACCCCCTGGGGGCTGTTGGTACCCCCAGGGGGCTGCTGGGTACCCCCTGGAGGCTGTTGGTGCCCCCAGGGGGCTGTTGGTACCCCCAGGGGGCTGTTGGTACCCCCAGGGGGCTGCTGGGTACCCCCTGGGGGCTGTTGGTACCCCCAGGGGGATGTTGGTACCCCCTGGGGGCTGTTGGTACCCCCAGGGGGATGTTGGTACCCCCTGGGGGCTGCTGGGTACCCCCTGGGGGCTGTTGGTACCCCCAGGGGGCTGTTGGTACCTCCAGGGGGCTGCTGGGTACCCCCTGGGGGCTGTTGGTACCCCCAGGGGGATGTTGGTACCCCCTGGGGGCTGTTGGTACCCCCAGGGGGATGTTGGTACCCCCTGGGGGCTGTTGGTACCCCCAGGGGGCTGTTGGTACCCCCAGGGGGCTGCTGGGTACCCCCTGGGGGCTGCTGGGGACCCCCAGGGGGCCGCTGTATAACCCCTGGGGGGTGCTGTATAACCCCTGGGGGCTGCTGTATATACTGCTGAGGCCTGTATACCACTGGGGCTGCTGTATATACCACTGGGGCTGCTGTATATACCACTGGGGCTGCTGGGGCTCCTGTATACTACCACTGGGGCTGCTGGGGCTCCTGTATACTACCACTGGGGCTGCTGTATACTACCACTGGGGCTGCTATATACTACCACTGGGGCTGCTATATACTACCACTGGGGCTGCTGGGGCTGCTATATACTACCACTGGGGCTGCTATATACTACCACTGGGGCTGCTGTATACTACCACTGGGGCTGCTGGGGCTGTTATATACTACCACTGGGGCTGCTGTATACTACTGCTGGGGCTGCTATATACTACCACTGGGGCTGCTGTATACTACTGCTGGGGCTGCTATATACTACCACTGGGGCTGCTATATACTACCACTGCGGCTGCTGTATACTACCACTGGGGCTGCTGGGGATGATATATACTACCATTGGGGCTGCTGTATACTACCACTAGGGCTGCTGTATACTACCACTGGGGAGGCCTGTATACCACTGGGGGGGGCCTGTATACCACACTGCTGGGGGCTGTATACCTGTGCTGGGGTCCACCCTCGGCTTATACACGAGTCAATAGGTTTTTCCAGATTTTTGGGGCAAAAGTAGGGGGTCGGCTTATACACGGGTCGGCTTATACACGAGTATATACGGTAATTTTACTTCCGCAATGTATATACATACATTGCGGAAGTAAAATTAGATGTTTAGAGCATTTTACTGTACTGAGCATGTACTGAGCATGCTCAGTACAGTAAAATTGGGTCCGAGGACACATCCGATGTCTCCTCGGACCCTGCTCCATAGGGCCCCATGCTAAAAACATCGGACCAAATCGGATGTGCACTAAATGCCATCCGATTTGGTCTGATCCGATTTGGTCCGATTTTTTTTTGGTGCAAAAATCGGAGCATGCTCCGATTTTTGCACCGATAAAAAAATCGGACCGAATCGGGTCGGACCAAATCGGATGGCATTTAGTGCACATCCGATTCGGTCCGATGCCCATAGGGCTGCATGGGGCCAAATTCGGATCCGATGCTGTCCGATTTTTATCGGACAGCATCGGATCTGAAAAATCCGTAGTGTGAAACCAGCCTGAGTCAGGAAGCAACACTAACTGCAAACACGCTATTACCAGCAATGCATCATGGGAGTCAAGAGGTATAAATAGAGACAGCTGAAAAGTGGACAGGTAGAAGACCAGCTGAGTTCTAGTGATCTCCAGCTATCATCAAGCAGAGAAATATCACTTATAGGGACAGGACAACAGTTCAGGATTTTGGCTGTTCGGGCAGACACTGACAAATAACATTGTCATTATAAAGCTCCTGAATAAAAAATAACCACACATGCTATGTCTTAAATAAGACCTATGCTGTGTCCCTGCAAAAAAATAATTACTCCTCACTACCCCTCTTACGGTACATGGCCTACATGCTATCCTCTCCTATAAAATAATCCCACCACACCGTTCCCCCTTATATACTATGGTCACCACACCATTCGTCCTTGTGTAGTATGACCGCCACACTATCTTCCCTTCTATACTATGGCCACCACACTGTCTGCCCTTGTGTAGTATGACCGCCACACTGTCTTCCCTTCTATACTGTGGCCACCACACCATCTGCCCTTGTGTAGTATGACCGTCACACTGTCTTCCCTTCTATACTATGGCCACCACACTGTCTGCCCTTCTATACTGTGGTCACCACACCATCTGCCCTTGTGTAGTATGACCGTCACACTGTCTGCCCTTCTATACTGTGGCCACCACACCATCTGCCCTTGTGTAGTATGAATTATTATCTCCACACTGTCCCCACTTAATGCTGCTTCCTCTTCACGATGTCCATCTCATGCTGTCCCAACTCCATACTGTGCTTTCACACTACCCCTCTATACTGAACCCCACCATGCTGCCCCTTCTCCATAATAAAACCTTTCCTGCTGCCTACACTCCATACTGAGACCATCATGCTACCTGAAGCCTAATGCCAAGACCCCCACACTGTCCCACTCTTTATACTGACTCCCCTGCATTGCTCCACTCTATACTGAGCCCTGCACACTGTCCCCCATCCATGTCCCTTGCATTATCCCTTACTCTGTAAGGCACTCTAACCCTCCCCCCGCCCCGTATACAGTAAAAGCCCCTCTCAGCCCTAATCTACAGTAATAGCCGCCTCATAAACCACAGCATACTGTAATAGCCCACCTAACCCCTGTCTACAGAAATATGCTCCCTAATCCCCTAGTCTAAAGTGTTAGCCTCGTCCCACCCCTTCACCAGCTATGATAGCAGCCCCCCCACCCCATCACCAGCATATGATGGCAGCATCTCCCCCACCCCATCACCAGCATATGATAGCAGCCTCTCCCCCCACCCCATCACCAGCATATGATAGCACCTCCCCCCACCCCATCACAAGCATATAATAGCAGTTCCCCCACCCCATCACCTGCATATGATAGCAGCCCTTCCATCACCAGCATATGACAGAAGCCCCCCCCACCCCATCACCTGCATATGATAGCAGCCCTTCCATCACCAGCATATGACAGAAGCCCCCCCACCCCATCACCTGCATATGATAGCAGCCCTTCCATCACCAGCATATGACAGAAGCCCCCCCCCACCTTATTACCAGCATATGATAGCAGCCCCCCTACCCCATCACCAGCATATGATATCAACACCCCCCACCCCATCACCAGCACAAGTAGCAGCCTCTCTCCCTGGCTCTGAGCTCTCCTCCTAGCTCCTGTGCTCTTCTCCTGGCTCCTTTGCTCTCCTCCAGGCCTCCATGTCTTCCTCCTCCGCGGCGGTGCTCTGCTGCATCATTTTCAATTATAGACTGCTTGTGTACATCATTACTGCCCCGGTGGTCCAGTTCCGCCTGCAGGGACTATTCCATCCAAGCCGCAATACCATTGACCACCGGAGGACTGTGGCGGCGCTGGTGATCATCACCAGACTCAACAGGTGGCGTCACGACAAAGACCACTTGTAAATACCCCTGTAAATAATACTCCCCTTTTCAGTTGACCCCCAGGGCCACGGCCTTGGGATGGCCACCCGTGACTTCCGGGACTGAGAGAGAGAGAGCCCGAGAGCCGAGTACCCCACAGCCCTGGGTGCGCGTCATGAGTCTAATTTACCAAAGGGACACCCAGATCGTGACTTGTATAGAAATGATGTGATATCTTATGAGAGACACGCAGGACCCAGAGACTCGTACGCCTGAGAGTGGTAAGTGCGAATTGTAAATTTTCAGCCTAGTGATTACAGCTAATGTAAATAATCTATAGAGCAGTACATTGCTTTTCTTACCAAAGATACCCATAGACTTTAATGAGGACATTTGATTTTCCCTTACTTTATTGAGTGCTCTTATGATGTGTGCAACGGCTCAGTGGTAACCCGGACATTGGAAAGGACAGTGATAGTAACCACTGGGTCCGCAAGAGTTAATCCGGTTCCGTTGAACTGGCGACTGTTATTTATATTCCGTAATGTTTAAAGATATAGCGCCTCCCGGACGGGAAGAACACAAGAATAATGCCGTTATTAAAAGTATTTATTGTTTATATGTGCATAGATAAAAAGTTTTACTCTGTACCGGGTTGAGTAGACTGGACACTTGGGGACAGGTGTAATTTCCCAAGGGGGAGTGTGGCGCCCCACTAAGAGTGCGACACAAAAGGGTACTACACCCCTGACCTGGTAATAAGAACTGATTACCTTGTATGCTGCAGAATACCGGAGTAAATACCTATTGAAGCTCCAGCTCAGAGTGAGCATCGTGTCAGTGTCTCATTCCATGAACTGTCCTTCACCTGCATTGCTTCACAGTGACTGCGCTGCTGTATTCCTCCGTTCCTACTTCCAACACTCCGGGGCACCGCTCCTCCTGTAGGGAGCCACTCCATCCAGCTGCCGCCCATCACCCGGAGGTTCCCGCAGCGCCGGTGCCATCACCGGGACCTACAGGTGGCGTCACGAAGAAAACTTTATTATTTTATGTTTCTTTTTATTTCACATTTTTTCATTGACCACCAGGGCCACAGCCTCAGGCACCACCACCCGTGACCTACAGACTGCGCCTGAGACCTGAGTCCCCTGGTCTGGGTGAGTCACTTACTTTACTCCCATTCTACTGGTAAAGGAAATCCGTGCTCCACCGTGGGAGAACAGGGGACTGGCGAGGGAGCTCTGCAAGGGTGGTGAAAGACAGAGAAGAGCAGATTAGACCCCGAACGACTTGAGAAGGAACATCTAGAGACTCCATAAGGGGGACCCTGAGCTGGCAACAGACACCTAGTAAACCGGACTGTACCGTGTAACGTTTATCATCTTCTGGCCTGGTACCCAGTAAACAGGAGTTGGAGTTGAACTTAGTCTCTGTGATTCTTCTCGCCGGTGCCCCGAGGGCTCAGCACCAACACCAGCATCTCATCAGAGAGGTAAGAATGACAACAACTACTCCCCTCATCCCCCTCATTATCATCCTCCATCACCACTGCCCTGAGGTAAAAGCTCCACCTGTCGGGAGCTGTACCACACTCTGCTGCACCCACCATCATCTCAGCGGCCGGCTGCAGCGCCGGTATACCCGTTACCAGGTACCATAGGTGGCGTTATGTTTCCCTGTAAATACTCCCTTCTTCCCCCAGTATCTAACAAATGATAACCAGGGCACGGAACCAGGATCCCGACCACCCGTGATTCCCTATTCAAGAAGTCATCAGTCCTGGTGTCCGAGTACCCCTATCCCTGGTCACATCACTTTGATGTCTGCAGTGGTGAGATGAACCCACCCTCTGCACAGCAGAGATGCAGCAGCACCTCAGAACAGGGAACTGATGAAGCTCCTCTGACCCTGGATGTGAAAGCATCTAGTGCTTTGGAGTCAGTCTGCTGAGCTTCCGGTGTCTGAGATTCATTTGTATCTGCTATGCAATTACAAATGAATGGAGGTGTGTGTGCACCAAATCCCCCCCCCTCCAAAAGACAACAAATTTCCTAGATTGTCAGAGGGGAGGGGGAGTTTAAAAAAAAAAAATTATTCCCTGACTTGGTACCGCCCCCGCAGACAGGTGCCCTAGGCACATGCCCTCCAGTGCCTAGAGGCAAATACGGCCCTGCCCGTTACTAAAAAAAACATCCCTCACCCAGAACTTTGCTGCTAACTACAGACCGGTCTCTAATCTCCCCTTCATCTCTAAACTCCTGGAACGCTTGGTCCACTTCCGTCTGATCCGCTATCTCTCTGACAATTCTCTTCTTGACCCTCTACAATCCGCTTCCACTCTTTACATTCTACTGAAACTGCCCTCACTAAAGTCTCTAATGATCTACTAACAGCTAAATCTAATGGTCACTTCTCCCTGTTGATCCTCCTGGATCACTCTGCTGCATTCAATACGGTGGATCACCAGCTCCTTCTCTCTATGCTCTGCTCTATTGGGCTCAAGGAAACGGCTCTCTCCTTGTTCTCCTCCTACCTCTCCGACTGCTCCTCTCTGTATCCTTCACCAGCTCCTCTTCCTCTCCTCTTCCCCTCACGGTTGGGGTTCCTGAGGGTTCAGTCCTAGGCCCCCTTCTCTCACTGTTGGGGTTCCTCAGGATTCAGTCATAGGTCCTCTTCTCTTCTCACTATACACAGCCCCTATTGGACAAACCATCAGTAGATTTGGTTTCAGTACCATCTCTATGCTGATGACACCCAGTTATACACGTCTTCTCCTGTCATCACCTCCACATTACTACATAATACCAGTGATTTTCTGTCTGCTGTCTCTAACATCATGTCTTCTCTGTACCTTAAACTGAATCTGTCAAAAACTGAACTTCTCGTGTTTCCTCCTTCTCCTAATCTTCCAAAACCTAATATTGCCATTTCTGTATGTGGTTCTACCATTACTCCTTAACAGCACACCCGCTGTGTTGGGGTTATATTTGACCCGGATCTCTCCTTCACTCCCCACATCTCTAGAATTCAACCTTTTCTTACTGTTGATTCTGCAAAAACTCTGACTGTTGCCCTTATTCATTCTCACCTGGATTACTGCAATTCTCTACTAATAGGTCTCCCTCTTAGGCTAGGGTCACATTCACGGTTGAAATTGCAGATCCGAATCTGGTTTTGAGCATTAAAAGTGCTAAAAACCGGATCTCGATCCGCACCCATAGGCAACAATAGAAAAACTGCATTGCCCTATTTGTAATACGGTTACCGGATCCGGTTTTGCAGGCTGCATTTTTCGCAGTGGTTGCAAAACCGGATCCGGATTTCTAACATGGAGCCATATGGGTCCGAATCCGGTACCGCAAGACACGTATGAATGCCTGCAGTACCAGATGGGTTTGGAACAACAATGCAGCATCTGTGCGGCATATCAGCACAGATGCTGCATTGGTGTACAATTGTACATGAAATCGGTGATTGAAGGGTTAATGTGTATAATATATGTGGGCAATATGTCTCCAGGGAGTGTCCACCCTCCCTAGAGACATTGTGCCCAAATGCACTGGCATTTTAAGTGTTAACTGCCTATATTAATGTTTATGCAAATAGAGTCTGTGGAGCCTCGGTTAGAAGTCTCAAACACAGGACTAGCCAGATATCCCTCCAGGGAAGGAGGCTCTATGGATGACTGAATTTTTCTGTCCCCTGAGGGAGGGGTGAGAGCTGAGGAGCAGATAGGATTTTATTGATTTATAAGTGATCTATAGATCCTAGAACTGCAGTGCCCAGCTCTGCTTCATCATGTAGGAGGGCAGGGACAGTACTAAAATATTATCTCACCACAGTTCCCCTTTAAGGATTTAGTAATGTTTCCCCACCACAGATTTGGGCTGCGCTGATCAGAGCTTCTTGCATCACTGTTTAATCTGTTGAAACAAAGCAACAGGACAAAGGTTGCTGGATCCAATGTGAGTTTCAGCGTTACACAATTACCAGAGTAAATATACATTGATGCATATATATATATATGGGGAGGCGGCTGTATACCTCCACTCGTCCGGGAGAGCTCCACACAGGGCTGGTGAGTGCAACATCTCCAACCTCCACTGTCCTGACTGTAATAATCTCTCCTTGTGCTGACGACTGCTTGAATCTGATCTGAACAAGCAAAGCTGAAGTGTAAAGTATGGGGGAGATAAAGTGCAGTGGCCTGAGCAAGGAGAGGGGGCAATAACCGTACTCCTGACCATCACTTGACAAACGAGCGATTTGATCAGATATCCATCCATTTGATCAGGTTACATCCAGGGAGTTAACTACAACAGGTGCAGGGGTTGCAATCGTACCTGGGCCCTGGAGCCTAGGGGGACCCCAATAGTCCCTTTGACCTATAGAAAAAGACTAATGCTATTAAAGAATTGCAAGAATTGGGGGCCCCGTAGGAGCTTTTCGGATCGGGGCCCCTGAGCTTCGAGTTTACACCACTGCCTCCAGTCTTCTTTATTTTCTTCTTCACCAACTTAAGTTTCTACATGTTTCTGTTTTCTTTTCCTCCATTTTCATTATAATTTTCTCGGTTGCTTCTTTCCTTTGCCTTTTTTTCGTGTCCAAGTTTTGTCCTTTACTTCTGCAGACGTTTATTTGTCCTTTCAGGCTACTTAGGTCCTGTGCACTCAGTGCAATTTTTGGTGCAGATTTGTCACAAACTGCATACAAATCCTTATTCCAGCAAAGTCAAGGAGAATTCTTAGGTTTTGTGCACATGTTGCTTATTTTTCCTTTGCAGATTTGGAAATAAACCTGCGGCGTGGCAATACATGCTGTCAAATTCCATCCAAGAATGCATGAAAAACGCGTGAAAAAACACATGAAAAAAGCACTAAAAACATCTGAAAAACACATTGCATTTTTCGAACTTTTTGTGTTTTTCTGCCAGGAAATGTAGATTTGCCCACAGCCTTACATCGTCCCTTACTGTTCTTCTCCTTTTCCTATCTTTGACTTATACTTCCGTCTTATCTTCCTCTGTGTTGTCCTCCTCCATTATCGCTTCTTTCCCTTTTTCTCCTCCATTTCCATTTCTTCCTCATTTTCTTCTATTTTTTATTGTTCTCCCAATTATTTTTCTCTGTCTTTTTTCCTTTCCTCCTCTGTCACACCTTCTATTTCTGACTTTCCTCTTCTCTTCTTGTGTTTCTCCTCCTTCTTGTCCTTCTTCTAAATGTCTTTTCCTTTCTTCTTTTCCACTTCTTCAATTTCTTCCCCTTCTTCTGTTTTTTATTGTTGACTTTCCTCTTCTCTTCTTATATTCCTGCTTCTTCTTGTCCTCCTTCTGCATTCTTTTGCTTTCTCTTTTTTTATTTCTTCGTCCTTTTCTTCCCTTCTTCTATTTTTTACTTTCATTTTGTCTTCTTATATTTCTTCATGTAGCTCTTCTTATGTGTCTTTTCCTTACTTCTTTCCACTTGTTCCTTTTCTTCCCCCTCTTCTATTTTTCTGTTTATGACTTTCATCTTCTCTTCTTATATTCCTCCTTCTTGTCCTTCTTCTACATGTCTTTTCCTTTCTTCTTTCCCACTTGTTCCTTTTCTTCCCCCTCTTTATCTTTCTGTTTATGACTTTCATCTTCTCTTTTTATATTCCTCCTTCTTGTCCTTCTTCTATGTGCCTTTTCCTTTCTTCTTTTCCATTTCTTCTTCATTCTCTCCTATTTCTTATTCTTCTTCCAGTTATTTTCTTTATCTTTGTTTTCCTTCCTTTCTCTTTTACGTCTTCAATTTTTACTTTCCTCTTCTCTTCTTATATTCCTTCTGGTCCTTCTTCTACATGTCTTTTCATTTCTTCTTTTCCACTTCATTTTCTTCCCCTTTCTCTATTTTTCTATTGTTGACTTTCCTCTTCTCTTCTTATATTCCTCCTTCCTCTTATTCTTCTTCTACATGTCTTTTGCTTTCTCCTTTTTCATTTCTTCTTCCTCTTCTATTTTTATTACTTTCATCTCCTCTTCTTATATTCCTCCTTCTTGTCCTTCTTCTAAATGTCTTTTCCTTTCTTCTTTCCACTTGTTCTTTTCTTCCCCCTCTTCTATCTTTCTGTTTTGACTTTCCTTTCTCTTCTTACATTCCTCCTTCTTGTCCTTCTTCTACATGTCTTTCGCTTTCTCCTTTTCATTTCTTCTTCTATTTTTTATTATTTCCTCTTCTCTTCTTACATTCCTCCTTCTTGTCCTTCTTCTACATGTCTTTCGCTTTCTCCTTTTTCATTTCTTCTTGTATTTTTATTACTTTCATCTTCTCTTCTTATATTCCTCCTTCTTGTCCTTCTTCTACATGTCTTTTCCTTTCTTCTTTTCCTCTTGTTCCTTGTCTTCCCCTCTTCTATCTTTCTATTTTTGACTTTTATTTTCTCTTCTTATATTCCTTCCTGTTATCCCTCTATGTGTCTTTTCTTTTCTCCTTCATTCTCTCCTATTTCTTATTTGTCTTCCAATTATTTTTTTTCTGTCTTTGTTTCCGTTTCTTTCACTTCTTTTACTTCTTCATTTTTTTACTTTCACCTTCCCTTCTTATCTTTCTTCTTCTCCTTGTTTTTTCCTTTTCTTGTTCTCCTTATTTCTTTTCTTTTTCATTTTGTCTTTCATGTTCCTAATTCTCCTTCTTCTCCTAATTGTTAAACACAGGTGCATCTCAATGAATAAGGCTACATTCACCCTTGGCATTTTTGCTCTGTTTGTGCTCTGTTTGTGCTCTGTTTTGTGCTCTGTTTTTGCTCTGTTTTTGCTCTGTTTTTTGCTCTGTTTTGCTCTGTTTCTCTGCTATGTTTATGCTCTGTTTTCGCTCTGTTTTCGCTCTGTTTTTTGCTCATCAGATTTTGTAGCTAAAACCAGGAATGGAACAATTAGAGGAAAAGTATAATAGAAACATGTCACCACTTCTGTATTCATCACCCACTGCTGGTTTTGGCTACAAAAACTGATGAAAAATACAGACCAAGTGTGAATGTAGCCTTAGAATATCATCAAAAAGTGACTTTATTACAGTAATTCAATACATAAAGTGACCACATCTATTATATAGAGTCATTACACACAGAGGGATCTATTTCATGTGTTTATTTCTGTTAATGTTGATGATTAATGAAAACCCAAAGGTCATTATCTCAGAAAATTAAAGAAGGGAGGATCATCCTCCCTCTCTATCTGCACCACGCTGGGGGCTGCAGCAGCCGTGGTCTGCTTTTATAGTGGTTGTGACTCTCACAACCACACAAGGTGAAGCCTCTGATACTATTTAGGTCATGTTTTATCTCTCAGACCCTTCATCCTCCCTACTTTAATTTCTGAGATAAAACTTTTAGGTTATCATTAATAATCAACATTAACAGAAATATACACATGAAATAGATCCCTCTGTGTGTAATGACTCTATATAATAATGTGGTCACTTTATGTATTGAATTACTGAAATAAAGTCACTTTTTGACGATCTTCTAATTCATTGAGACGCAGCTGTAGATTGAAAAAAAATTTCGGTCCATCAAGTTCAGCCTTCCTACACTTTCTTTGTTATTATTATTTATGACCTAAATGACATTTTGAGCACTTTTTTTAAAAAGATTTTTCTCTTTTCCTTTTTTTTTTACATTTCTTCACACTTTACCACTTTTACTTTTCTGTTCTTTTGTTCTCCGACATATCAGTCCTCTATTGTTCTTCTCCTCCTTACTTTTGTTTTTCTCTTCCTCTAATCTTTTCATTGTTTTTTTTTCTTGTCTCTTTTTCCTCTTTTTCTTCCCATTATCCTCCTGGTTATTCTTTCTTTTTCCTTTTCTTTCCTTCCTTTTCTCCTCTGTAATCTTCCTTCTTTCAGAGGTTGCTGATGTTTCATTTCTGCTGTTCATCGTCTTCTCTTCGTGTTACTTCCTTAACTTTAACTTTTGTTCTCCTGGTTTTGTTAAGTTGATTTGTTCGCCATTCAGACATTTACATTTCTGTATTTCTTATCCATTCTGCTTTTTTTTTTTTTAATATTCTTTATTTTATAAATGAAAAATAAACAGAGAAGAGAAAAAATCTAATTGCTACAAGATGCGACATGTGCACAAGCAAAGAAAGGAGATCAGCTATGAAACGTAACTAAATAATACAGCGAGATTCCACTTGATTTTTCTTGGAAAATGTTCTCCTTTCTTTTAAAGGCTTGTCCGTGTAGAAATTTAAAGTTAATAAATACATTTATAGTCGCCCTCCCCAGATTCAACATGTCTGTCCAATGCCGCTCTCGGGAGGGTGTTGAGATCACAATGAGGGTAGGCTCTGTGGTACTGGGGAGGCAGCTGTCTCCCCCCTGTCCGCACTCTCTCCCCTCTGTGTGCTCTCTGCCCTCTATGCACTCTCTCCCCTGTGCTCTCTCCCCTCTGTGTGCTCTCTCTGCCCCCTATTCACTCTCTCCCCCGTGTACTCTCCCCCCTATCTGTGCTCTCTCTCCCCTCTGTGCGCTCTCTCTGCCCCCTATGCACTATCTTCTCTCCCCTGTGCTCTCTCTTTGCCCCTGTGCACTCTGTTTGCCCCCCTGTGCACTCTACTTGCCCCCCCTGTGTGCTCTATCTCTTTAGCTCCCCTCTGGCCGCTGTGTACTGTCTCTGCCCCCCCGTGCGCTTTCTCTACCCCCATGTGCGCTCTCTCTCTGCCCCTACCATGCGGAGACCGGGGGAGGTGGGGGCAGTGTGCAGAGACTAGGGGAGGGGAGCATGAAGAGACCGGGGTTGAAGGCAGTGTGCGGAGACCAGGGAAGGTAAGAGCAGCATGCGGAGACTGCGGAGGTGAGGGCAGTGCTGTCTGTGCGCTGCTCTCTGCTCTCCTCCCCTCCCTGTAAGGGAAAGGACCTGTGGTGATGTCACGGTCATGTGATCTGGCTTTGCCCATGACCGTGACATTGCCACAGGTCCTGTAGGGTGTTTATGGCGGGCAAATGCCTGGTATTGGGTTGCAGCGACGGGTTTGTGGGAGGCTGTTTTCATTTTTACTGTGGTCCCATGCCTAGTGTGGGTGCCATATTTGTACACCCATCACTTAGGTGTGCAAATATGGCTACTGGAACTTGTTCTGCCCTCTGGCCAATCACAGGATAGGCGGACACTATGACGGAGGAAATTGATGACGGACGGGACAAGGCATTTATGTAGGTAGATTGCCATGGCTGTGACTTCAAGACTGCCCCTGGGCTAAGCAGAACAAAAGTTGCAACACTCATTGATTGGCTGCAGTGGTCACATGCACAGCAAAAGTCAGCCAATTAAAAAATGGAGCTGAATGATTGCATTGGACCTGCGGAGGGCGAGTATCTGTGTGTATTATTGAGGTTTTCTGTTCTTTCTTTTTCCAAATTCTGCCATATTTTCAGAGATATGAGCCTTTTTATTCCTTACAAATTTTTATGGTTTCTAAGAAGGGGGTGGAGCTCGAAAGGAGATTATGCAAATCAGCCAAAAGACCCGCCCCAGAGGATCCGGTGAGCCTCGCCCACTTAGTAAAGACCATAGAAATTGACATTAAATAAAAATGGCCACATCCACATCTCTAGACCTGGTTTGTCAAGTTGTAAAACAATTCCTGAATATCATAAACGCAAATTATAGGGGTGTACATACTTATGATGAATTTACAATATGTCTGTTTCAGAAACAAAAATGAAGCTGTTCATCTTCCTATGTTTGAGCCAAGCTCTCATTTGGGCCCTTGTGTGTGGTCACCATGGAGGACCCCATGATGATGACGATGACCACCATGATCATGATGACTACAAGAATGAAGTACAAGTTTCGAGCCAGATAGCCATAGCAAATCTCAAGTTTTCTTACAAGCTCTACCACCACCTGGCTGCTTCTCACCCCAACGACAACTTCTTCTTCTCTCCATTAAGTATCTCGACAGCATTCTCTTTACTCTCACTTGGCGCCAAATCCAAGACCCTCAGCCAAATCCAGGAAGGATTTTGTTTCAACACATCCTTGACACCAGAACAAACGATCCACAAAGGTTTCCAGAAGCTTCTGAACACCATCAACCAACCCAAAAGCGGTCTTCAGCTGGACAGCGCCAACGCGCTTTTCGTCGCTGACGAGATGAAGCTTCTAGACAAGTTCTCAGAAGATGCCAAGAAATATTACCGATCTGAGGCCATTTCCACCGACTTCCACAAAGTAAAAGAAGCCTTAGAACAAATCAATAGTTATGTGGAGCAGAAAACCCATGGGAAAATTAAAGATCTCCTGGACGACCTTGATCCAACGACGGCTCTGGTTCTCGTAAACACCATATTCTTTAAGGGTAAGTGGTAAAACCATTGTCTCATGAGCATCAATTGATTTTAGGAAGTGAAAGTATCATATATGGCTACTGTCTTCTTCTCCACTCGATATGGGATGTACAGGACTGTATATGTGGTCCTGGTTATATTGTAGAGACAACATACGTATGTATATGGAGAAACCACACTGAGACAGTCATGTATCAGATCTCTCTCTATATGCCGCTTTACACACACAGATATCTGTGTCCAACTTCTGAACAGATCTCTGGTTGCAGTGAAATCATGGATACATTGCTACATTTGTACACAGCCACAAAATGGAACAATGTGTCCATGATTTCACTGCAACCAGAGATCTGTTCAGAAGTTGGTCACAGATATCTGTGTGTGTAACGTGGCCTTATGTCAAATGTAAAAGTGTCAACTATATCTTTAGCTCCCCAATTATATAGGCATTTCTTGGATAAACAATGTATCATTCCAAGTGGCTCAGCTTATCACTTACATACTTATGACATCAACACACATACCGTATATACTCGTGTATAAGCCGACCCGTGTATAAGCCGACCCCCCTACTTTAGCCCCCAAAACCTGGGAAAACCTATTGACTCGCGTATAAGCCGAGGGTGGACCCCAGCACAGGTATACAGCCCCCAGAATTGTGGTATACAGCAGCCCCCAGCACAGGTGTATACAGCAGCCCCCAGCACAGGTGTATACAGCAGCCCCCAGCACAGGGGTATACAGCAGCCCCCAGCACAGGGGTATACAGCAACCCCCAGCACAGGGGTATACAGCAGCCCCCAGCACAGGTGTATACAGCAGCCCCCAGCACAGGGGTATACAGCAGCCCCCAGCACAGGGGTATACAGCAGCCCCCAGCACAGGGGTATACAGCAACCCCCAGCACAGGGGTATACAGCAGCCCCCAGCACAGGGGTATACAGCAGCCCCCAGCACAGGGGTATACAGCAGCCCCCAGCACAGGGGTATACAGCAGCCCCCAGCACAGGGTATACAGCAGCCCCAGCACAGGGGTATACAGCAGCCCCCAGCACAGGGGTATACAGCAGCCCCAGCACAGGGGTATACAGCAGCCCCCAGCACAGGGGTATACAGCAGCCCCCAGCACAGGGGTATACAGCAGCCCCCAGCACAGGGGTATACAGGGTTCCCGACGGCCCCCGGCAGTGGTATACAGCCCCCCCGCCTAGTACCGGGCCCCCATGCTGCGGCACAGCATACAGTAGCTCATACATTACCATCTCCTGCAGCGCGCGCTTCCTCCATCTCCCGCCCGGCTTGTTGCTGTAGTGTCATGTGACGCGCCAGTCACATGACACTACAGGAAGATGCCGGCTGGGATATGGAGGAGCCGCGCGCTGCAGGAGATGGTAATGTATGAGCTACTGTATGCTGTGCCGCAGCATGGGGGCCCGGTACTAGGCGGGGGGGCTGTATACCACTGCCGGGGGCCGCCAGGGGCTGTGTGGGGCAATATGCACTGCATCCCCTTGCCGGGGATGGACAGGGGGATGCGTGCATATTAATGAGGCGGGCCCACGTGACCGCGCGGTGTCACTGCAGCCCCCTCCTGCCTCCTCCTGTCCCCAGTCAGAGCCCCCGTCCCCGTCACACTCACACTATATACTCGTGTATAAGCCGAGGGGGGACTTTTCAGCCCAATTTTTGGGCTGAAAAAGTCAGCTTATACACGAGTATATACGGTATATATATATAGATATATATATTACCATTAAAATGTTTGGGGTCACCCAGACAATTTTGAAAACTCATACTTTAATTATCAAATGAGTTGCAAAATGAATAGAACATCTAGTCCAGACATTGACAAGGTTAGAAATAATGATTTTTACTTGAAATAATAATTTTCTCCTTCAACCTTCGCTTTCGTCACAGAATGCTCCCTTTGCAGCAATTACAGCATTGCAGACCATTGGCGGGTACTATTTAATGAAGCTGCCAGATGAGGAGCTGTGAGGCTCAAACTAGAGACTCTAATGCACTTGTCTTGTTGCTCAGTTGTGCAGCGGGGCCTCCCACTTCTTTCTACTCTGGTTAGAGCCTGTTTGTGCTCTCCTCCGAAGGGAGTAGGACACACCGTTGTAGGAAATCTTCAGTTTCTTGGTAATGTCTCGCATGGAATAGCCTTCATTTCTAAGAACAAGAATAGACTGTCGAGTTTCACATGAAGATTCTCTTTTTCTGGCCATTTTGAGAGTTTCATAGAACAAACAAATGTAATGCTCCAGATTCTCAACCTCCTTCTCAAAGGAAGGTTCTTTTATAGCTTCTCTAATCAGCCAAACTGTTTTCAGCTGTGCTAGCATACTTGTACAAGGGTTTTCTAGGAATTTCTAAACATCTATTAGCCTTGTTACACAGTTAGCAAACACAATGTACCATTAAAACATTGGAGTGGTGGTTGCTGGAAATGGGCCTGTATACACCTATGTACTGGAGATATTGCATTAAAAACCAGATGTTTGCAGATACAATAGTCATTTACCACATTAACAATGTATACAGTGTATTTCTGATTCAATTATTGTTAGCTTCATTGACAACAAATGTGCTTTTCTTTGAAATATAAGGACATTTCTAAATGACCCTAAACATTTGAATGGTAGTGTATATATAATTTTATATATATATATATATATATATATATATATATATATATATATATATATCCTGTTTGCTAAATGTTAGTATCCTATACACTTATCTTATAAGCCTGGGTGTGACTTACACTTCTTAAGTTTCACATTCCTAAGCCCCTTAAGTTTTGTTTTTTGACAAATATATCACTTGTGGTTCTTATCTATTGTGATACTTACCTTGTGGCGTCTGTCATCCACTTCCACTGTAATCGTGTCCTCCTATCACGTGATTGGGCCGCACAAGTGGCAGGTGTTCAAATTTGGCACAAGCTGGTGGCCGAACTGGCAATCAAGACCAACGCTGCATGCATCCTCCTGCGTGTTTATGAGGGACAGAGAAGCATGCATGGGGGAGAGGCAGCACAGGGGGGCAGAGAAGCAGCACAGGGGGGGAGAGAGGTAGCATGGAGACAGAGAGCATGCATGGGGAGGGGCAAAGAAGCAGCACAGGGGGGACAGAGATGAGGCAGCAGGGGGGGACAGAGAGCGAGGGGTAAATAGCAGACAGGGGAGAGACCGCAGAGGGGAAGAGAAACGGTGGCCGCCCCCTGCACCACTGAGCTGCCTCCGTCGTGGTGTCACCACCCACCCAATGAATTCCCTTTATCTTCATCAGGTGAATGATAGGGGCCAAGTTGCTTTATCAAGTGCTGCGCACCATTTCTTTTTTACATATACATTTGGTAGTGATTGCTCCTGGTGCTGCAGATCAGTCCCGATAAGTCCCTGAGCTACAGAGTCGAAGGAGAAGTCAAAATCTCTTGTGCCCGCCTGTTCCACTCATTGATCACCCTCAGTGTCAAAACGTTTTTTCTAATATCTAATCTGCGTCTCCTCACATTTAGTTTCATCCCACTATTTCTAGTCTTTCCTTGTGCAAAAGAGAAAAAAGCTGATCCCTCTACAGTGTGACAGCCCTTGAGATACTTGTAGACAGCTATTAAGTCTTGTGCCATAATACAAAAAGAGAAAGAATGAAAACTTAGGAAAGTCAAAAAGCTTTTTCTAATATCTAATGCCTCCTTCCATTTACTTTCATCGCATTTCTTCTAGTCTTCTCTTGTATAAATGAGAATCAAGCTGATCCCTCTACAGTGAGATAGCCCTTGAGATATTTGTAGACAGCTATTAAGTCTTGTATAATGATACAAGTAGAGTAAGAATGAAGACCTTGAAACATCAAAACATTTTTTTCTAATATCTAATCTGTGTCTACTCCCATTCCGTTTCATCCCATTGCTTCCATGTGCAAATGAAAATAAAGCTGATCCCTCTACATTGTGACAGCCCTTGAGATATCTGTAGGCATCTATTAAGTCTTGTATCATGATACCAATAGAGAAAGAATTAAAATGTTGAAAGGTCGAAAACGCATTTCTATCTCCTCCCATTGAGTTTCATCCCGCTGCTTCCTTGTGCAAATGAGAATAAAGCTGATCCCTTTACAGTGTAACAGCCCTAGAATAAAGCTGATCCCTCTACAGTGTGACAGCCCTAGAATAAAGCTGATCCCTCTACAGTGTGACAGCCCTAGAATAAAGCTGATCCCTCTACAGTGTGACAGCCCTAGAATAAAGTTGATCCCTCTACAGTGTGACAGTCCTAGAATAAAGCTGATCCCTCTACAGTGTGACAGCCCTAGAATAAAGCTGATCCTTCTACAGTGTGACAGCCGTAGAATAAAGCATATCCCTCTACAGTGTGACAGCCCTAGAATAAAGCATATCCCTCTACAGTGTGACAGCCCTAGAATAAAGCTGATCCCTCTACAGTGTGACAGCCATAGAATAAAGCTGATCCCTCTACAGTGTGACAGCCCTAGAATAAAGCTGATCCCTTTACAGTGTGACAGCCCTTGAGATATTTGTGAAATAATGAAAACTTTGAAAGTGAAAAAGTTCAAAAACCATAGAAATGTAATAATTGCTAAGAGTAATAAGTGAATTATTGATTGAATTGCTTGTAGGATCCTGGGAACATGCATTCAATGTAAATCACACCAGAGAAGGAGACTTCCATGTGGATGAGAACACAGTAGTGAAGGTGCCGATGATGCACAGAAGAGGAGAATATCTAGTGGGTTATATCAGTGAGATTGGATGCACGGTGGTCGACGTCCCCTACAAAGGAAACACTTCTGCAATTTTTATCTTACCTGAGGCTAGAAAATTTCATGAAACCGAAAGGGCTCTTCAGAACGTATCAGAAGAGACATGGGCGAAAGCAATGAAGCCAAGGTAACAAAAGACGGAGCCAATACAGGGCAAAGTAAAGCAGACAAGCGCCCATAGGGTGATATTGTATAAGTAGTGATGCTGGGATTGCTTGCCAGTCTTAGTAACACCATATTCACCTTTGATAATGGCATTACTGTGATTGGCAGGCGCAGTCTAACCAATGATGAGGACTGAGGAGGGCTGTAAAAAGGCAGAGATGGATGAGAACGTGATCAAACTGCATGGGAACAGTATGCAGACACAATGTCCACTGTCTGCATACTGTTCTGCCAAAAAGCTCTGACAGAGCCTAGTGAAGATAGATAGATAGATAGATAGATAGATAGATAGATAGATAGATAGATAGATAGATAGAAAGAACAGGTACATCGGGATTACCAGACTTCTGGTGCTGCTCCCGGGGCCGCTCAGTCTCCTGCTGAATCAAGTCCGGGGCCGCTCAGTCTCCTGCTGAATCACGTCCGGGGCCGCTCAGTCTCCTGCTGAATCACTTCCGGGGCCGCTCATAGATAGATAGATAGATAGATAGAACAGGTACATCGGGATTACCAGACTTCTGGTGCTGCTCCCGGGCCCGCTCAGTCTCCTGCTGAATCAAGTCCGGGGCCGCTCAGTCTCCTGCTGAATCACGTCTGGGGCCGCTCAGTCTCCTGCTGAATCACTTCCGGGGCCGCTCAGTCTCCTGCTGAATCACTTCCGGGGCCGCTCAGTCTCCTGCTGAATCACTTCCGGGGCCGCTCAGTCTCCTGCTGAATCACTTCCGGGGCCGCTCAGTCTCCTACTGAATCACGTCCGGGGCCGCTCAGTCTCCTGCTGAATCACTTCCGGGGCTGCTCAGTCTCTTGCTGAATCACTTCCGGGGCCGCTCAGTCTCCTGCTGAATCACTTCAGGGGCCGCTCAGTCTCTTGCTGAATCACTTCCGGGGCCGCTCAGTCTCCTGCTGAATCACTTCCGGGGCTGCTCAGTCTCCTGCTGAATCACGTCCGGGGCCGCCTATTAAGCTACTTGCATATTCACTGCACTGTCAGACAAACAGCCAATCACAGACGCTCACACTCTGTGAGAGCCTCTGTGATTGGCTGTTGCAGTCACAGTGCATTTCCACAATCTGGACTGTGATTGTGCTTGGTTGTCATCCAGATTAGTGTACTACAACCAACCTGCCGCCATAGGGTGTTTAAATAAATATAGAATCTTAAAAAGTGTGGGGCTTCGCCGCATTTTTTTTTGTACTAATAATAATTGTTTATATAAACAATTATTTTGAATACAAAATAATATTTTTGAACTTTGATATTTTTTTTATTATACATTATTTTTACAGGTACTGGGGGCTGCCATTTTGCTTTTCAGGAGTGTAAGAGTCGATGCACAACACTTACACTCTGCCAATACGGCAGCCCCAGGCATAGGGAACAGCAGTCACCCGCCGACCCTATACTTTTCATTGGGCTGCCGCCCTGCTGTGATCTGGGCACGCAACTTGGCTGTCCAGGTCACAGCCGAGGGAGGAGATCAGCGACATCTTTGTGGAGCCCAAAGTGTCTGCTGTGAGCTCCACACTCTTCCCCTATAACCACTCGGCTCAGCTTGATCTGCGCGGTTATAGGAGACCGATGACGGGATGCGGCTTGGAGACAGGAGTGCAGGCAACAGATGTCCGGGGTGAGGTAAGTGTGACGAAATGGACCCCTTTAATGGATAACATATGATGATTTCTTATTTATCCCGACAATATTGTATTTTGGTTTGCAAACTTAACATGCCACTCATGGGTTTCACAAGATTTCTAGGAGTCTGCTAGTATTTATAATGGGCAATGTAATTATCTTGCTTCTTTGTATTGTATGTTATTCCCTACCTTGTGATAAGCAACTCATTGTTCCCAGAGTCTTGTAGATGTTTGGTAATGTTTAATGTGTGTAATGTAATTATCTCAACCCTTGTCAGAGAAGGTCATGACACTCAAAGAACTTAATCCTACTAACATTCCATTGTATTGCTATGTCAATCAGTATGTGGCTCTCCCTTGCCAGCAATACAAAACTGGACATAGTCTTATAAACAGCTTGAGATCCAGCCAATGAAAAGACACTCTTATTGCACCAATCGTGAAGTCCCCAATATCCTGCAATGAGGGCTGAGGGTATATAAGGAGGACTCTTCTTTATGACCAGCAGATTGGATACAGGCAGCTAAACTAGGAATCAGTGATCAACGATGCTATCAACGCTTCCCGAGAGCCTGCAGTGTTCAGAGCACAAGAGTGTGATCACACACTGTGCTCTGAACACGCTGGGGGAGAGCGGACATACAAAGTGACACACATGGAGGCAAAAAGACAGGCATGAAGGAAGAGACATGCAGGGGGAAAGCGGACATGGGAAGAGACACACACAGGGGGAGAGAGAGAGAGAACACACTCAGGGGGAGAAAGAGACACGCTGGGGGAGAGAGAAACATGTAGAGCAGGGGTGGGCAGCTTCAGGCCTCAAGGGCCGCACACAGTCCAGGTTTTCTGTATATCCCTAGCATTTGACAGTTGGAATCATCACCTGTGCAGGAGATTACATTACCAACTGTCAAATGCTAGGGATATAACGTAAACCTGCACTGTGTGCGGCCCTCGAGGCCTGGAGTTGGCCACCCCTGATATAGAGGGAGAGAGAGAGATGCAGGGGGAGAGAGAGAAGCAGGGGGAGAGAGACGCAGGGGGAGAGAGAGAAATGCTGGGGGAGAGAGAGAAATGCTGGGGGAGAGAGAGACACACGCAAGGAAAGAGAGAGACATGCAGTGGGAGAGAGAGAGACAGCAGGGGGAGAGCAGACATTGGAAGAGACACACATGGGGAGGAAGAGATGCATGAGGGAAGAGACATGCAGGGGAGAGAGACATGCAAGGAGAGAGCGGACATGGAAAAAGCCACACACAGGAGAAGAGAGAGACTTGCTGGGGGAGAGAGAGATACGCAGGGGGAGTCAGAGAGAGCAACACAGGAGGAGAGAGAGAGACACGCTGGGGGAGAGACATGCAGGGGGTGAGGGACAAGCAGGGGGAGAGAGAGACATGCAGGGGGTGAGAGACAAGCAGGGGGAGAGAGAGACACGCAGGGTGAGAGAGACACACAGGGAGAGAGAGACACACAGGGAGAGAGAGACACACAGGGAGAGAGAGACACACAGGGAGAGAGAGAAAGAAGCTGGAGGAGAGAGAAAGAGACGCTGGGGGAGAGAGAGAGACACTGGGGATAAGTACACATGGAAAGAGAGACCAGACACACCGGGGTAGAGAGCCCCTATGGGGAGAGAGACCAGGCACAGGCGGGAGAGAGACTAGGCACAGGGGGGACAGAGACCAGGTACAGCAGGGTAGAGAGCACACATGGGGAGAGATACTGGGCACAGGGGGATAAGCACACATGGGGAGAAAGACAAGGCACAGGGGGAAGAGAGACTGGGCACTGCAGGGTTGAGAGCACACATGGGGAGAGAGACTGGGCACAGCAGGGTAGAGAGGACACATGCAAAGAGAGGCCAGGCACAGCGGGGTAGTGAGCACACATGGTAAGAGAGACCGGGCACAGGGGGGATAGAGAGCACACACAGGGAGTGAGACCAGGCACAGGGGGATGAGCACACATGGGTAGAGAGACCAGGCACAGGGGGATAAGCACACATGGGGAGAGAGACCGGGCACAGGGAAATAGAGAGCATACATGGGGAGAGAGACCGGGCACAAGGGGTAGAGAGCACACATGGGGAGAGAGACCAGGCACAGGGGGATAGAGAATACACATGGGGAGAGAGACCGGGCACAGCAGGGGAAAGAGCACACATGGTGAGAGAGATTGGGCACAGCGGATTAGAGAGGACACATGGGAAGAGAGACCAGGCACAGAGTGGATGAAGAGCACACATGGGGAGAGAGACTGGGCACAGTGGGGAAGAGAGCACACATGGGGAGAGAGACCAGGCACAGGGGGATCAAGAGCACACATGGCAGAGAGACTGGGCACAGAGGAGACAGAGAGCACACATGGGGAGAGAAAACCATTGCACAGCGGGGTATAGAGCGCACATGGTGAGAGAGACTGGACACAGGGGAATAGAGAGCACACATGGAGGGAGAGCAGGAAGTTGCAGCAGTCAAGGCGGGAGATAATGAGGGCATGAACAAGTGTTTTAGAAGTGTCGCGGTCAAGGAAGGTGCAGATCCAGGAAATGTTTTTGAGCTGGAGTCGGCAGGAGGTGGCGAGGGCCTGGATGTGAGGCTGGAAGGAGAGGGAAGAGTCAAGGATAACCCGAGGCACTTGGCGTGGGGGACTGGGGAGTAAGCAGTCATTGACATTGATGGATAGGTCGGGTAATGGGGGAGAGCGACTTGGGGGAAGATGATGAGCTCAGTTTTGTCCATGATCAGTTTTAGAAAGCGAGCAGAGAAGAAAGATTAGATGGCGGACAGGCATTGTGGAATTTTGGATAGTAGAGCGGTGATGTCTTGGCCAGACGGGTAGATCTGGGTGTCATTGGTGTAGAGGTGGTACTGAAGGCCATGAGACTCAATGAGTTTTCCTAGGCCGAGAGTGTATATGGAGAAGAATAGGGGTCCCAGAACCGAGACTTGCGGGACACCGACCGATAGGGGGTAGAAGAGGTGTGGGAGAGGGTGACGCTGAAGGTCCGGTTACATCATGTCTTAAGGCCAGTTTACATGTAGCGACATCAATAACGATGTCGACATGTGACATTCTGCAATGATCAGCGATCAGCTTGCTGATCGCCGATTGTTGGTAGTATGGCCAGGGCCATTTTTCGATCGTTGGTCTCCCGCTGGGCGACCAGTATCGCTGTGTGTGACAGCGGGAGACCAACGATCAACGTGGTAACCATGGTAAACATCGGGTTACTAAGCGCAGCGCTCTGCTTAGTTACCTGCTGTTTACCCTGGTTACCAAGCACAGCGCACTGGTAATCACAATAAACACCGGGTGCAGCACTCTGCTTGGTTATCCGGTGTTTACCGTGGTTACCAGCGCGTCGTGCTTGGTAACCAGGGTAAACAGCAGGCAACTAAGCAGAGTGCTGTGCTTAGTAACCCGGTGTTTACCGTGGTTACCAGCTTTCTCCCGCTTACTCCACTGTAGCAGGACCTCGACATCGTGGAAAAGAATATTCTATATTCTTTTCCACGATGTCGAGGTCGTTGCAGGGGTCGCTGATCACTGGAGAGTCTGCCTGTGTGACAGCTCACCAGCAATCAGATAACGATGTCCCAGCGACCCCCCTCATTTGTGGAGTTGTTGGCACATCGTTACGTGTAAGCCAGCCTTTATCCTCCAGAGCTGCGGTCACTATTCTGCTGTTACATTGCGTCTTGCGAAGCCCCACACGTTTTTTAAAATGATTTATTTATTTAACGCCCTATGGCGGCAGATTGGTTTCCATACACTAATGTGTATGACAGCCAAGCACATTCACTGTCCAGATTGTGGAAATATGCTCTAACTGCAACAGCCAATCACAGAGGTGCTCATGTGGAGCCCGAGGCCCTGGGGTACTCGGGTATCAGGCTCGGTGGGTGTTTTCACGGGGGATGTTATGAGTGGCAGCACCTGAGCCCATGGCCTGGGTGACACTTCATTAAAGGGTGTATGTACAGGGGATTAGAGTTTGTAGCGCTAAGAGCGCGCTACAAAAGGGTACTGCACCCCTGACTGAAGGTGCAGTATGCTTTGTTTTGTTAATGAGTAGTAGAAGCCTGAAGCTCCAGCACCACATGGAAATATCTAGTGATAGAGGACCAATTTGACGCCCGTTACTAGTGTAACTGGTCTTGGTGGGAGGAGAGGCTAGGTGATAAATCAAGTGGGGAGAGCAGAACAGAGTTAGTTAAGAGGGACAGTGAGAAGCAGCAGATGAAGCAGAGCTGGAGAGCTACAGAACAGCAGAAGTGAAGCTAACGGGGAGGGCACCTCAACCAGGTGACCCAGAAGAGAAAGGGGCCAAGAAAGAGAAGGGTAACCAAATACCCTAGCCCAGTCCAAACCCGGAGTACCGGCTCTGAAGTGGTCCAGCCGGCTAAATCCCTGAACCACAAACCCGGAGTGGTCGATGTCTTTTTAGGAGCACGACCCAACCGCCCTACACCAAGCACGGTCCCCACCAGAAGCGCTAAACTGAGTTGGGATCTCCTTGGAGAGATAAGGGGATCCCATATATCTCGACGGGCCTGGTCTAACAAGCGGGATCCGTGCAGGGCAGCAGAGCAAGAGACAGAGAGTGCGATAGAGAAGGAACACCAGAGGAGCTTCAGAGGGACACTGCTCATTGCCAGAACCACCCGGTCCACTACACTGCAAAGAGAACTGCGTTACCCTGTAACCCTGCAGAATACCGGAGTAAAGTACCCGCTCAGAGTGAGCAACATGTCAGTGATTTCTTTCTACAAACTGTGATCTACTTGCCTCGCTCCACAGTGACTGTGCTGCCGTACTCCATCATCCATTACTACTTCCAACACCCGGGGACCCTGCTCCTCCTGTAGGGAGCTATTCCGCCCATCACCCCGGAGGTTCCCGCAACGCCGATGCCATCACCGGAACCTACAGGTGGCGTCACGAACAATTCTTTATTTTTATTATTTTATTTTTCTCCATTTTACCTTGACCACCAGAGGCACAGCCTCAGGCACTGCCATCCGTGACCTCCAGACTGCGCCTGAGATCTGAGTGCCCTGGCCTGGGTGAGTCAACGCCACCTGTAGTACCTGGTGATGGGTCCTCCGGAGGTCGATGGTAATGCGGCTGAGATGGCAAAGCTCCCTACCAGTGGAGCGGGTCCTCTGGGGCAGCGTTCCTGAAAACAAGCAGGTTGATGAAGAAACTCACACACAGGCAAAGTCACTTTCTCCCGGGTACTTTACTGTAAACATTCCGCAGCAAAATACAGAGTCCACAATTCAGCATCAGATGTTATTCAAACAGGTAGCTCTACGGGTGGCTGCAAGTGGATCCTAGGTGGTATGGTGGAACCCGTGGTGTACCTTAGTTGACGAACCCGTGTCCTTTCTTCCCCGCCTAGGATGGGCCTATACCCAATGGCTCCGTGTAGGTAGTATTGGGGGTCCTCTCCCTCGTGGTGAGGAAGCAGGCAGACCGCTCCGTCTGGCAGGGTGCTGCGTGATAAACGGACCACAGCAGCTGGTTGCCGACTGCAAAGATAAACCTTGGCCGGATCCTCGGACCCGGCATTCTCGTGGTGGACTGGAGAGTCCCCTGGAGTATGGTCGCTCCACTCTGGGGTTCCCCCTTTCTCTCTAGGGCCCAGACTCCACACGTCGGGCACCCTCTTTCAGGATCTCCTCAGGATCCTCTCTCTCCTTTCCTCCGGATCAGCGTAGAGCTGTCCGGTTAAACCTTCCGCCTCGCTCCACACTCTTTTCCAACTATCCTGACTCTTCTGCTCCATAGACTAGCCGCTCTTTTGTTCCCCCTAAAGGTGAATATATCCCCTCCTGTGTACCCTCCCACCATTCTGCTAATGTGGGAGGGCAGGAATGGGTCCCACCCACCAACCTAGGGTCCACTTGCAGCTGGGGAAATTACACCTCTTTTATGGGTGCAATACCCCACTGTGATGCCTGACTATGTGGGGCGCCACACTCACATAGTGTGTGCATCTTTGATTGGCTGTTTGCCCAACTGTGCAGTGAATATGCAAGTAGCTTAATAGGCGGCCCCGGAAGTGATTCAGCAGGAGACTGAGCGGCCCCGGAAGTGATTCAGCAGGAGACTGAGCGGCCAGGGAGCATCAGCAAGAGTCTGGTAAGCCCGATCTACCTGTTCTAGCTATCTATCTTCACTAGGTTCTGTCACAGCTGTGTGGCAGAACAGTATGCAGACAGTGGACATCATATCTGTATACTGTTTCCATGCAGTTTGAGCACTTCTTCATCCATTTCAGGCTTTTTACAGCCCTCCCAGATCTCTTTGTAGGGTCCAGCAGAAAATTACTCATGTTTCCCATTGACTTGCATTGTACTCGCTATTCGGAACAAATACACCAGTATTACAAAGTACTCAATACTGTGTACATTACATAGCGGGACAGAGGATAGGTGCTGAAAGAGGACTGTGCTGAAACAGGCATGAGATGTTCCATGCTCCAAGGTGGATACAAGTAGTTTTTTTACTATGTGTTTTTTTTTTTTTTTAGCTTTTTTTTAGATACAATCTTATCTATAATTTGCATTAGATAAAAGGAATCAGTTCATGTCAGCAATGATTGAGAAAAACACATCAACCTTGGAGTGCGGAACCTCTCATCTCTTCATATAATGCCTATCCTCTATTAGGCCCCTTTCACATCAGCGGCTTTTGCCGTTCGCAGCAGATGCGGTGAGCAAAACGCATCTGCCGCGATTACCGCATAACCGCTGCACTTGCGGCACTGTTGCGGCAAGCCCCATGCAATGTCTATGGGGCTTGCGGTAAGCGTGCGGCAGGTGCGGCAAGTGCGGTTTCGGCACTTGCGGCAGGTGCGGCCGCGAAAAAAAAACGCGGTCAGCCGCGTTTTTTTGCGGCCGCACCTGCTGCAGGTGCCGATACCGCACTTGCCGCACCTGCCGCAAGCCCGCATAGACATTCTATGGGGCTTGCCACAACTGTGCCGCAAGTGCAGCGGTTATGCGGTAATCGCGGCAGATGCGTTTTGTTCACCGCATCTACTGTGAACGGCAAAAACCGCTGATGTGAAAGTACCCTTAGATTATCTACAATTTCATTGTACACCAGCAGAATAGTGAGTGCAGCTCTGGAGTATAATACAGGAGGTAACTCAGGATCAGTAATGTAATGTATGTACACAGTGACTGCACCAGCAGAATAGTGAGTGCAGCTCTGGAGTATAATACAGGAGGTAACTCAGGATCAGTAATGTAATGTATGTACACAGTGACTGCACCAGCAGAATAGTGAGTGCAGCTCTGGAGGATAATACAGGAGGTAACTCAGGATCAGTAATGTAATGTATGTACACAGTGACTGCACCAGCAGAATAGTGAGTGCAGCTCTGGAGTATAATACAGGAGGTAACTCGGGATCAGTAATGTAATGTATGTACACAGTGACTGCACCAGCAGAATAGTGAGTGCAGCTCTGGAGTATAATACAGGAGGTAACTCAGGATCCGTAATGTAATGTATGTACACAGTGACTGCACCAGCAGAATAGTGAGTGCAGCTCTGGAGTATAATACAGGAGGTAACTCAGGATCAGTAATGTAATGTATGTACACAGTGACTGCACCAGCAGAATAGTGAGTGCAGCTCTGGAGTATAATACAGGAGGTAACTCAGGATCAGTAATGTAATGTATGTACACAGTGACTGGACCAGCAGAATAGTGAGTGCAGCTCTGGAGTATAATACAGGAGGTAACTCAGGATCAGTAATGTAATGTATGTACACAGTGACTGCACCAGCAGAATAGTGAGTGCAGCTCTGGGGTATAATACAGGAGGTAACTCAGGATCAGTAATGTAATGTATGTACACAGTGACTGCACCAGCAGAATAGTGAGTGCAGCTCTGGGGTATAATACAGGAGGTAACTCAGGATCAATAATGTAATGTATGTACACAGTGACTGCACCAGCAGAATAGTGAGTGCAGCTCTGGAGTATAATACAGGAGGTAACTCAGGATCAGTAATGTAATGTATGTACACAGTGACTGCACCAGCAGAATAGTGAGTGCAGCTCTGGAGTATAATACAGGAGGTAACTCAGGATCAGTAATGTAATGTATGTACACAGTGACTGCACCAGCAGAATAGTGAGTGCAGCTCTGGAGTATAATACAGGAGGTAACTCGGGATCAGTAATGTAATGTATGTACACAGTGACTGCACCAGCAGAATAGTGAGTGCAGCTCTGGGGTATAATACAGGAGGTAACTCAGGATCAGTAATGTAATGTATGTACACAGTGACTGCACCAGCAGAATAGTGAGTGCAGCTCTGGAGGATAATACAGGAGGTAACTCAGGATCAGTAATGTAATGTATGTACACAGTGACTGCACCAGCAGAATAGTGAGTGCAGCTGTGGAGCATAATACAGGAGGTAACTCAGGATCCGTAATGTAATGTATGTACACAGTGACTGCACCAGCAGAATAGTGAGTGCAGCTCTGGAGTATAATACAGGAGGTAACTCAGGATCAGTAATGTAATGTATGTACACAGTGACTGCACCAGCAGAATAGTGAGTGCAGCTCTGGAGTATAATACAGGAGGTAACTCAGGATCAGTAATGTAATGTATGTACACAGTGACTGCACCAGCAGAATAGTGAGTGCAGCTCTGGGGTATAATACAGGAGGTAACTCAGGATCAGTAATGTAATGTATGTACACAGTGACTGCACCAGCAGAATAGTGAGTGCAGCTCTGGGGTATAATACAGGAGGTAACTCAGGATCAATAATGTAATGTATGTACACAGTGACTGCACCAGCAGAATAGTGAGTGC
The DNA here is from genome assembly GCA_033576535.1 of Allobates femoralis. NCBI lineage: Eukaryota > Metazoa > Chordata > Amphibia > Anura > Aromobatidae > Allobates > Allobates femoralis. The sequence goes on from JARQOC010000012.1 coordinate 12,533,582, forward strand.
AGCTCTGGAGTATAATACAGGAGGTAACTCAGGATCAGTAATGTAATGTATGTACACAGTGACTGCACCAGCAGAATAGTGAGTGCAGCTCTGGAGTATAATACAGGAGATAACTCAGGATCAGTAATGTAATGTATGTACACAGTGACTCCACCAGCAGAATAGTGAGTGCAGCTCTGGAGTATAATACAGGAGGTAACTCAGGATCAGTAATGTAATGTATGTACACAGTGACTGCACCAGCAGAATAGTGAGTGCAGCTCTGGGGTATAATACAGGAGGTAACTCAGGATCAATAATGTAATGTATGTACACAGTGACTGCACCAGCAGAATAGTGAGTGCAGCTCTGGAGTATAATACAGGAGGTAACTCAGGATCAGTAATGTAATGTATGTACACAGTGACTGCACCAGCAGAATAGTGAGTGCAGCTCTGGGGTATAATACAGGAGGTAACTCAGGATCAGTAATGTAATGTATGTACACAGTGACTGCACCAGCAGAATAGTGAGTGCAGCTCTGGGGTATAATACAGGAGGTAACTCAGGATCAATAATGTAATGTATGTACACAGTGACTGCACCAGCAGAATAGTGAGTGCAGCTCTGGAGTATAATACAGGAGGTAACTCAGGATCAGTAATGTAATGTATGTACACAGTGACTGCACCAGCAGAATAGTGAGTGCAGCTCTGGAGTATAATACAGGAGGTAACTCAGGATCAGTAATGTAATGTAGGTACACAGTGACTGCACCAGCAGAATAGTGAGTGCAGCTCTGGAGTATAATACAGGAGGTAACTCGGGATCAGTAATGTAATGTATGTACACAGTGACTGCACCAGCAGAATAGTGAGTGCAGCTCTGGGGTATAATACAGGAGGTAACTCAGGATCAGTAATGTAATGTATGTACACAGTGACTGCACCAGCAGAATAGTGAGTGCAGCTCTGGAGTATAATACAGGAGGTAACTCAGGATCAGTAATGTAATGTATGTACACAGTGACTGCACCAGCAGAATAGTGAGTGCAGCTGTGGAGCATAATACAGGAGGTAACTCAGGATCCGTAATGTAATGTATGTACACAGTGACTGCACCAGCAGAATAGTGAGTGCAGCTCTGGAGTATAATACAGGAGGTAACTCAGGATCAGTAATGTAATGTATGTACACAGTGACTGCACCAGCAGAATAGTGAGTGCAGCTCTGGAGTATAATACAGGAGGTAACTCAGGATCAGTAATGTAATGTATGTACACAGTGACTGCACCAGCAGAATAGTGAGTGCAGCTCTGGGGTATAATACAGGAGGTAACTCAGGATCAGTAATGTAATGTATGTACACAGTGACTGCACCAGCAGAATAGTGAGTGCAGCTCTGGAGTATAATACAGGAGATAACTCAGGATCAGTAATGTAATGTATGTACACAGTGACTCCACCAGCAGAATAGTGAGTGCAGCTCTGGAGTATAATACAGGAGGTAACTCAGGATCAGTAATGTAATGTATGTACACAGTGACTGCACCAGCAGAATAGTGAGTGCACCTCTGGAGTATAATACAGGGGGTAACTCAGGATCAGTAATGTAATGTATGTACACAGTGACTGCACCAGCAGAATAGTGAGTGCAGCTCTGGAGTATAATACAGGGGGTAACTCAGGGTCAGTAATGTATTGTATGTACACAGTGACTGCACCAGCAGAATAGTGAGTGCAGCTCTGGAGTATAATACAGGAGGTAACTCAGGATCAGTAATGTAATGTATGTACACAGTGACTGCACCAGCAGAATAGTGAGTGCAGCTCTGGAGTATAATACAGGAGGTAACTCAGGATCAGTAATGTAATGTATGTACACAGTGACTGCACCAGCAGAATAGTGAGTGCAGCTCTGGGAGTATAATACAGGAGGTAACTCAGGATCAGTAATGTAATGTATGTACACAGTGACTGCACCAGCAGAATAGTGAGTGCAGCTCTGGAGTATAATACAGGAGGTAACTCAGGATCAGTAATGTAATGTATGTACACAGTGACTGCACCAGCAGAATAGTGAGTGCAGCTCTGGAGTATAATACAGGAGGTAACTCAGGATCAGTAATGTAATGTATGTACACAGTGACTGCACCAGCAGAATAGTGAGTGCAGCTCTGGAGTATAATACAGGAGGTAACTCAGGATCAGTAATGTAATGTATGTACACAGTGACTGCACCAGCAGAATAGTGAGTGCAGCTCTGGAGTATAATACAGGAGGTAACTCAGGATCAGTAATGTAATGTATGTACACAGTGACTGCACCAGCAGAATAGTGAGTGCAGCTCTGGAGTATAATACAGGAGGTAACTCAGGATCAGTAATGTAATGTATGTACACAGTGACTGCACCAGCAGAATAGTGAGTGCAGCTCTGGAGTATAATACAGGAGGTAACTCAGGATCAGTAATGTAATGTATGTACACAGTGACTGCACCAGCAGAATAGTGAGTGCAGCTCTGGAGTATAATACAGGAGGTAACTCAGGATCAGTAATGTAATGTATGTACACAGTGACTGCACCAGCAGAATAGTGAGTGCAGCTCTGGAGTATAATACAGGAGGTAACTCAGGATCAGTAATGTAATGTATGTACACAGTGACTGCACCAGCAGAATAGTGAGTGCAGCTCTGGAGTATAATACAGGAGGTAACTCAGGATCAGTAATGTAATGTATGTACACAGTGACTGCACCAGCAGAATAGTGAGTGCAGCTCTGGAGTATAATACAGGAGGTAACTCAGGATCAGTAATGTAATGTATGTACACAGTGACTGCACCAGCAGAATAGTGAGTGCAGCTCTGGGTATAATACAGGAGGTAACTCAGGATCAGTAATGTAATGTATGTACACAGTGACTGCCACCAGCAGAATAGTGAGTGCAGCTCTGGAGTATAATACAGGAGGTAACTCAGGATCAGTAATGTAATGTATGTACACAGTGACTGCACCAGCAGAATAGTGAGTGCAGCTCTGGAGTATAATACAGGAGGTAACTCAGGATCAGTAATGTAATGTATGTACACAGTGACTGCACCAGCAGAATAGTGAGTGCAGCTCTGGAGTATAATACAGGAGGTAACTCAGGATCAGTAATGTAATGTATGTACACAGTGACTGCACCAGCAGAATAGTGAGTGCAGCTCTGGAGTATAATACAGGAGGTAACTCAGGATCAGTAATGTAATGTATGTACACAGTGACTGCACCAGCAGAATAGTGAGTGCAGCTCTGGAGTATAATACAGGAGGTAACTCAGGATCAGTAATGTAATGTATGTACACAGTGACTGCACCAGCAGAATAGTGAGTGCAGCTCTGGAGTATAATACAGGAGGTAACTCAGGATCAGTAATGTAATGTATGTACACAGTGACTGCACCAGCAGAATAGTGAGTGCAGCTCTGGAGTATAATACAGGAGGTAACTCAGGATCAGTAATGTAATGTATGTACACAGTGACTGCACCAGCAGAATAGTGAGTGCAGCTCTGGAGTATAATACAGGAGGTAACTCAGGATCAGTAATGTAATGTATGTACACAGTGACTGCACCAGCAGAATAGTGAGTGCAGCTCTGGAGTATAATACAGGAGGTATCTCAGGATCAGTAATGTAATGTATGTACACAGTGACTGCACCAGCAGAATAGTGAGTGCAGCTCTGGAGTATAATACAGGAGGTAACTCAGGATCAGTAATGTAATGTATGTACACAGTGACTGCACCAGCAGAATAGTGAGTGCAGCTCTGGAGTATGATACAGGAGGTAACTCAGGATCAGTAACGTAATGTATGTACACAGTGACTGCACCAGCAGAATAGTGAGTGCAGCTCTGGAGTATAATACAGGAGGTAACTCAGGATCAGTAATGTAATGTATGTACACAGTGACTGCACCAGCAGAATAGTGAGTGCAGCTCTGGAGTATAATACAGGAGGTAACTCAGGATCAGTAATGTAATGTATGTACACAGTGACTGCACCAGCAGAATAGTGAGTGCAGCTCTGGAGTATAATACAGGAGGTAACTCAGGATCAGTAATGTAATGTATGTACCATAATGACATTATTAAGAAGTTATGATTGCAGCTGGAAACATTTTAGTGAGTTCTTTTTATGGTATAATGAGAATTTTTTCCCTTTTTACAGTGAGATTATGCTGTCAGTTCCCAAATTTGCCATTTCTGGATCACTTGATCTTGTGAAGGAGTTACAACACTTGGGGATCACAGATGTATTTTCTGACCACGCCGACCTCTCCGGGATTACGGGAGACTCCAGACTAACAGTTTCCAAGGTAAAATTAATTTTAGTTTATCAGTAAATGATTTTTCAGGGGCTGAATCTCCTTAATGAGACAATCAGGAATCTATTTGGCAATGCTCCATGGGAAAAAAATGCTAATTAGATATTCACTTCCAGAAATTAAGGAGCCGTCCGTCCCAACATCTGGAGGTCGCTAATCTTTGAGTAAAGCCGCTTTCACACAGGCGGTTTTTGATATCTGACCAGTTACCGTTTTTGCACTTAATGCAGATTATTATACCGAATCCGTTTGCCTGTTTCTTTATAACTAGATATGGGCCCAGTGCTATCACTTTGGGGGTGCGGTCTTTGTACTCACTTGTGCGGTGTCTGTGCGCTCACTGTGGCCCTCCTGTGTGCTCTGTGCCCCCCCGTGTGCACTGTGTGCCCCTCGTTTGTTCTCTCTGTGCCTTCCCTGTGGCTCTCTTTGCCTCCTGTACATTCTCCATGCTCCTCTTTGTTCTCTGTGTGGCCCCCCTGTGCACTCTTTCTGGCCCCCCTGTGTGCTGTCTGTGGCCCCCTGTAAACTCTCTTTGTTCTTTCTGTGCCCCCCCCCCATGTGCTCTGTGGCCCCCCGTGCACTCTCTGTGCCCCTCATTTATTCTCTCTGTTGTTCCCCTGTGTGGTCTCTGTGGCCCCCCTGTGACTTTGTGGCCCCTCTGGGCTCCTCCTGTGACTCTCTGTGGCCCCTGTGTGTGCTCTGTGGCCCAGCTGTGGCTCTCTGTGGTCCCCTGTGAACTCTCTGTGACCCTCCCCTGTGGCTTTCTGTGGCCCACTTATGAGCTTTCTGTGGCCCTCCTGTGAGCTCCATGTGGCTTTCTGTAGCCCCCTGTGCATTCTATTAGGCCCAGCTGTAGCTCTCTGTGGCCCCCTGTGAACTCTCTATGACCCTCCCCTGTGACTCTCTTTGGCTCTATGTGATCCCCCTGTGCACTTCCTGTGGTCCCTCCCTGTGTCTCTGTGGCTTCCCTGTGGCTCTATGGCCCCACTGTGACTTTGTTGCCCCCTGTTGCTCTCTGTGTCCCCTCTGTGGTTCTCTGTGACCCCTCTGTGGCTCTCTGTGGCCCCCCTGTGGTTCTCTGTGGTCCCCTTATGGCTCTCTGTGGCCCCTGTGGCTCTCTGTGGCCCCCCTGTGGTTCTCTGTGGTCCCTATATGGCTCTCTGTGGCCCCTGTGGCTCTCTGTGGCCCCTCTGTGGTTCTCTGTGGATCCCCTGTTGCTCTCTGTGCCCCCCTGTGTACATTCTCAGTGTCCCTCTTTGCTGTCTCTCTGTACCTGACTGTCTGTGCTTTGTCCCCTTGTGGTCTCTTATCTCTGTCCCATTGAGTCACATGACACAGTTCCTCCACTGCCAGTAATAGGATTGCTGAGCTCTGCCTGTACTGGTCACATGATGACATCATCACTGGTCCTTCACCTCTTGAGGCTCTAGCGGCGGCAGAGCAGACCCGAAGGTGAGTATCTTGCATGGAGCCGCATATTCACACATTACATGGGTGCGCCAATGTGGCGGCTGTTTTTTTTCTGTTTGAGGTGGAGCAATCCAGCGCCGGTCACATGGACCAATCAGATGGCAAAGAAAAGGTGACATCTCGAGTTCAGGTCCCAAGGCAACTATATCAGTACATACCGGTACGGTTTCATCCAGCTGTGTCCGGTATTGTCTGGATCAGTTTGTTTGTTTTGGGTCTTTACCGTACACCTGAGTGTTCACACGGATCCTGAACAGAAACTTTACTGAGATGTCTGTGATTAAAGCTTTGTACTCACCCGTCTCACTGCTGCGATCACTTCCGGGTCCGCTCTGCACTGCCTGCTGAACAGCCAATCACAGTCTCCCAGTCTCTGTGACACCATCTGTGATTGGGTTTAGCACCCCACCCACTGCGTCTGTGATTGGCTATTCAGCAGGCAGTGCAGAGCGGACCCGGAAGTGACCACAGAGGTGAGACGGGTGAGTATAACACTTTAATCACGTTAAGTCCCTGTTATGGGGTGTGTGCCAGAACACTCAGGTGTTCAGTACCGATCCCCAACTTTACATGTGTGATGTAACATTACCACGCATGTTCCGTGGGCATGCCGGATTTGGTTTTACCAGACCAGGAATGATCCGGTTAAACCAGATCCGGCACCTATTGATACACATTATAAATCATGCCCCTGTATGCCGGAAGCGTCCAAAGACATGCTACATGTCCAACAGTTTCAGCTGAATCCGGCAACAACCGGGTGCAAACTCAAGTGCCGGAGTGCCCACTGAAAATCAACGGGCACAAACCGCATCAGGTTTGCATTTATTCTGGTTTAAAAAGAGAGGTGGATCTCTACCGGATTCCAAAATCTGCATACGTGAAAGCACCTTAGCAGGGCAGCTGCCTCCGCTGAGTACAACACGTGGGAGATCACATTTGCGTCTACTTTTTTACCCATGGAGCATGTCTCAGGTGATCTTCCTATCCTTGGGAATGTTCCTAATTTGACCATCCCCTATACTGAATCCAGAAGAGATCAGGTGATCTATAGCTAATGACATTTCTGCTCTCAACCTCTGTAGGCTGTGCATAAAGCCGTGCTGAACGTGGACGAGGAGGGAACAGAAGCCGCTGCGGCCACATCCATTGGAATAACCAAGCTCAGTTCTCCACGACGCGTGACAATTGACCGGCCGTTCTTATTCACGATCTTCAACAAAGATATCGATTCCGACATTTTCACCGGAAGAATTATAAACCCGACGCAATAGAATGGCAGCCGACGCCTGTCTCACATAATAAAGCTCTGCCATCAACTCTCTGTATCCGGCCATTGTTACTACACTTGTATTATCGGGGGTCACACTGCTCCGCAGTTGCGGTGGAAATTACCGCGGGGAGGTCATCCTACCGGGTTTATCTAAAAAGACGTTAATATGGGATCTCACATCCTCGCTCTTCATCCTACAGGAACAATTCTTTGTGAAAAATGCTAATTTGCAGGTGGGGGTCACTGCTGGTGCACATGGGTTATTATTATTGATTCCATGAAGCTTTACATGTGGAAAGGGGTATACAAAGACAAGCACAAAATACATGGGCAACACATGGCACACAGGTACAGAAGGAGAGAGGACGGTGTCCGCGAGGGCTCACAATCTACGACTATGGCTTGTCAGAAAGTCGACTATGACATGAGGAGCTACCTAAAGGTGGCGCTAGAGTTCACTCACTTCCTCAATGAAGTGCAAATTTGCATATTTATGGATTTCCCATAATATATAAAAATAAGTTGAAAAAATACCCCAAAAATACCTTCAATCTGTCACCGCACGAACCCAACCAGGCTCTCATTGCTTCCTGCACTGAGAATATGATGTACATCACTCTGTGACCGCTGCTGCCAATCTCTGTCCTCAGCTGTCATCAGTGGTGTACCTTGAAGCTCATGGGCCCCTATGCGAAAGCTCCAGCAGGTCACCCAATTATTGCAATTCTTTAATAGCAACTGTCTTTTCCTATAGGTCAAAGGGATTTTTGAGGCCCCCTAGGCCCCAGGGACCAGAAACGATTGCAACCCCTGCTGTAGATACGCCCCTGGCTGTCACTTACTATCCAATGATTGGCTGCAGTGGTCACATGATTGTGCAGTAGGTGAAGTCTGTAGAGACCCGTGGAGGGACACCAGACCCGGGGAGCATTCAACAGGATGAGTACAGGATTTTATTATTTATGTCAGCATTCACCTATCCATTGTTGGTGGATTCAGTTGGGACGTAAGCAATTGGTACTGGGGTTGTAATCACACCAGGGCCCTGGAGCCTAGGGGGGACTCAAAAGTTCCTTTGGCCTATAGAAAACGACTACTGCTATTAAAGATTTGCAATAATTGGGAGTCCTGTTGGAGCTTTTGGATTGGAGTCCATGAGCTTCAAGTTAAGGGCCTGTTACACACAACGATATCGTTGAAACGTCACCGGTTTGGTGACGTTGCAGCAATGTTGAAACGACATTGTTGTGTGTGACACGTATCAACAATCAACGATAAGTCGTTGATTGTTGATCGTAGATTTGTGGCCAAGGACCACAAATCTAACCTTGGTCTCCCGCTGGGCGGCCAGCATCGCTGCATGTGACAGCGGGAGACCAACGATCAACGAGCTTCCAGCGCCGCACTGGGAGCTGGAAATCATGGTAAACAGCGGGTAACTAAGTGCTGCGCAGCACTTAGTTGCCCGCTGTTTACCTTGGTTACCAGTGTTCTTGCTGGTCCTGATCGCTGGTGAGTCTGCCTGTGTGACAGCTCACCACCGATCAGTTCACGATGTGGCAGCGATCCACAACGTTGGTTGGATCGCTGCCACATCGCAGAGTGTAACGGGGCCTTAACCCCACTGGACGTTGGTGTCAAATTTGTGCCCCAATTTTGGAAAAATCTTGAATGTCTGCACACGATCCTATACTGATTATTCTGCACACAGAGAGCGCATTTTCCTCTTATAACACAGAGATTACCTGAAAATGCAGCCATCAGCGTGCAGGAGGTAGTGCCTGGGGACTGAATAATGGCGCTAGGCAAGTTTATATGGCGTGGGGGCGTTACTAAGATACACCTAACACGCTCCCTGCTTCCTGTGGCTGGAAGACAGGAAGCTAGTAAGTGTGGAACGCAAGCACTTCTACTGCGCATGCGCAATTGATGATGAACTGCATGACAAGCTGGATCAGAGTCACATGACCCGAGGGAACGCCCACAAATCAGCAGATTCTGTATCTCTGTGGGAGAAAGATAGAGGAGATGAATGAGGAGTGGACAAACATCATGAGGACACAAAATAAGGTTACAATCATTCCAATAGAATGTTAATCAAATCAGAAAGAGGATACAGTATGCCACACATGGGCGTACCCAGGATCAAAACTAGGGGGGGGCAAGCCATGGTCGTTCAGGTTGTAAAATTGTGCATCGGGGCCCATCAGACTTGTTACGCCACTGTGGAGCCCTATAGAGGGCTGTATATTAAATGTGATCCCTATGGGGGGCTGTATATGAGATGGAAGTTCCATCTCATATACAGCCCCCCCAATGTCCCATAGGGCTCACATCTCATATACAGCCCTCCATAGGGCTCCCATCTAATGTACAGACCCCCATAGAGCTCCCATATCATATACAGCCCCCTTATAGGGCTCCCATATTATATATAACCCTGTCATAGGGCACCCAAATCATATTCAGCCCCTCATAGGGCTCCTGTATCATATACAGCCCCTCCATAGAGCTCCCATCAAGAGAGCCCTATGGGGGTTGTATATGATACGGGAGCCCTATGGGGTGGGCTGTATAGGATATGGGAGGCTGTATATGATATTGGAGTTCCATCTCATATACAGCCCCCCCAATACCCCATACAGTCCTCATATTATATACAACAGCCCCCCATAGGGCTCCTATATCATATATAGGCTGTCCCTCCCTGCCCCACTCTGGGTACGCCCATGAATATTTGTGTATATGACTGTATGTGTGTGATCGTGTGTATATGATTGTGTATGTGTTTATAATCATGTATGTGTGTATATCACTATGTATGTGTAGATATGATTGTGCATATTTATCATTGTGTATGTGATTGTGCATTTATGATTGTGTATATGATCATGTATGTGTGTGTATATGACTGTGTATTATTGTGTATGTGTGTATATAATTACCCAATACGATGGTATGTGTGTATGAGTATATGATTGTGTGTATATGACTGTGTATACGATTATGCATGTGTGTATATGACACAATCATATACACAGACATACACAATTGTATACACACATGCAGAATCATACACAGACATATACAGTCATATGCAGACATTTACAATGATATACACATGTGCACTATCATATACACACATACACAATCAGTCATATACACAGGCATATACAATCATATACACACATGCAGAATCATATATATTCACAATCAATCATATACACACATGCAGAATCATATATACTCACAATCAATCATATACATACATGCACAATCACATATACTCACAATCAATCATATACACAAGTGCAGAATCATATATACTCACAATCAATCATATACACACATGCAGAATCATATATACTCACAATCAATCATATACATACATGCACAATCACATATACTCACAATCAATCATATACACAAGTGCAGAATCACATATACTCACAATCAATCATATACACACATGTACAATCACATATACTCACAATCAATCATATACACACATGCAGAATCACATATACTCACAATCAATCATATACACACATGTACAATCACATATACTCACAATCAATCATATACATACATGCACAATCACATATACTCACAATCAATCATATACATACATGCACAATCACATATACTCACAATCAATCATATACATACATGCACAATCACATATACTCACAATCAATCATATACACAAGTGCAGAATCACATATACTCACAATCAATCATATACACAGATATATACAATCATATGCAGACATTTACAATTATATACACACATGCACAATCATATATACTCACAATCAATCATATACATACACACACAATCATATATACTCACAAGTTACAATCACTTGCAGACATACACACATTGGGGCTCTTTTTACTTTAGATGATTCTTCTGGCACATCTTCTATCTCCTGTCCACACGCAGCTGTATGTCCTCTTCAATAGGTGTGTGCACTGTGACCTCCTATCACACATGGCCGCACACAGCAACTGCTCTTGGCCCTCTGTTGCTCTCTGCTGACCTGTGATGCAGTGGAGGGGCGGACCTTCACTGCACAATATGTAGTGTGGCCGGCCGGATCACTGTCTGTACAGCAGAGAGCTGTAAGCTAAGCAGTTTGCTGTGTGCGGCCATCATGCAGCATACGGCCGATGGAGGAGATAATAGGAGAGGTCTGCACAGTAATGGAGGATGGAGAGGAGATAATAGGATGGAGAGCGAGCCGCCCTGCACAGCCGCTGGGGAGCAAGCGGCCCTGCACACTAGATGGGAGAGCCGACGGCCCTGCACAGCCGCAGGGAGAGCGGGCGGCCCAGCAGTCACAGGGGTCGGCGCACTCAGTGCCGCTCACCCCTTTCTCTTGGGGGGGGGGCAGCTGCCCCCCCCTGCCCCACGCTGGGTACGCCCATGATGCCACACACTAAAATAAGGAATATATGGACATGGCTATATGACCTATAGTATATATAAGGATCAGAGACAAATCGCTAAGAGAGATATATAAATAGCTAATCTCAGCTAATTAACAGAGGAAACAAGTAGTGGCAATCTATATCATCAATCATAATTGATAGAACATCAACACTAGTTATAGTGTACTCTGGTATATACAGATATCTCCCATACAGTAAAAAATGCACTAATAACCCGGCCATAGTGTGAGTGTAAATTACAATATTGGGTAACCAATGGCACTATTATATGAGATAAAAATCAATAAGAAGAGAAAAAAATCTAACCAAACATGGGCACAAATTAATAAAAGTGTTCAAACTAATACATCATGTTCTCTATTCATGCCGAGTGGTTCCAGCGTTTGTAGTGGTGGACCCAATAGGCCTCACGTTCTTTTAACCTCTGAATTCTGTTGCCACCTTCTTGTATATATCCAATTTTTCCCATTTTTCTTGACATTGCACCTGTCAGGCTGGACAAAAAAACCTCACCCTACTGGAGCTATTTCCTGTAATAGTGGCTACAGCGCTATGGACCGAACGGCTGGCCAACAAGCAAATTTGCTTCTGGACCGACAAGGTTAGTGTCGTCCATGCAATCAACCACCTGGCATCTTCCTCCCTGCCAATCATCAGGCTGCTACGTTATTTAGTCCTTAGTTGCCTCAATCACAATATCTGATTTAGGGCCCAACACCGGGGGTTGATAACAGTGTTGCTGATGCCTTGTCACACTTTTGTGGAGCCCACTGGGACAGGGTACTCAGTCCCGGATCGGGGTACTGCTGGGAATATCACGATGGTCTTGGTCCGGGCCATGTCCCGGGTTCTCACAAGTAAAGAGGTATTTACAAGGATTAGTTTGTGTTGACGCCACCCACGGGTTGTGGTGAGTAAGGGGAGCACCGCTGCAGCGCAGCTCTGCCAGGAGGATGGAGAGATGGATGGGCTGCAGCTGGATGGATGAGCCCGCCGCGGGTCAGGCTGCTCCTGGCAGGGTAAAAGGTGTAATGCACAGTTCAGAATACCTGGAATCAGACACAGGAAACTGAAGCAGGGTTCACCGGGTTTAATCTCAAGTTCTTCTGTTCAAGCAGTTTACAACACAGTTCATGGTACAGTTCCATTCACAACTCCATTAACTCTGGACACTTGAACCCTCTGCAGCCTGGCTGTCGCTCTGAGACCCCTCACTCCTTCTATTAACCTTTCAGGCTTGTTCTTTCTCTCTGTTCTTTCTAGCGGATTGTATGGCGGCAGCTCAGCCTCTTGTGTGTAGCTTCCCCCTATATGCATGGGCAGTAAGCCGGGTCCTCCTGGATGCTGCTGAGCCTCCAACCCTGTGATGGGAACACGGACCTGGAATCTGTGTTCCCCGCCGGTTTGTATGGGGAGCCGGTGTATGACTTCAGTCCCCCTCAGAGCTGACATTCTGGTGTGTGCCTAGCCTGCAGTAACCCTGTCTTTCAAAGTGTTACCAGGTTCCTTCTAACCCGTGTGATTTCCAGTTGCAATCAGGGAATCCATCCCGCCTGTAGTTGGTCAGTTCTACGTGTTCCTTGGACCCGGTGATACTGGTCCGGTCTCTGTCCGCACACTCCCCTGGGATGCCGGCTATGGACGAGCTTTCTCTCCATGGAACGGTGTCTCTGTGGATTCTGCGTCTCCAGGGAGCCCAATCCCACCGGGATGTGTCACTTTCTGTCTGATGTTCTTTACCTCTCAGCTCACTCTGACCTACTAACTCCTTCCTCCTCTTTTCCTCTATTTGTACTATCTGTCACCTGACCTTCCTTCCTTCCCACCCACTTTCCTCGAAACCCCACCACCCCTTGCCCGCCTAGAGTCCTGGGCTCCGGGTTGGGTGCTGTGCTCCTGTGGGTGTGTGTGCTGTGAGGGTGTTTGGTGCACAAACTGTCTATCTTCTTCCTGGCTGCAGTTCCCTATGTGACCACCCTGGTTGCAGGGGCGCCACATTCCCCCGGAGTTAAACCGGCGTGTCCCCACACCGTCCGGCATGGATCCCCCTGAAAAAGGCATTTTTATTTTAAATAACATTAACATTAAGCAGTGCTTTTTATCCTGTTACGGAGGCACAGATTCTTTAACGTTGCATAAGGTTAACTATATACATTGGTCCACGGGCATTTCTGCTTAGGAGGCCTGGATTCGCAACACCACCCCCAGTCACTTGCTTTCCCTAACTTAATGTGCATGGGGGTTAATCCAGTTCCTCCACCCTTCTGGACACGGTCTACCCAGATAAGTGCAAACTTCATATGCTAAAAACCCAATTAAATATTCACGGTTCTTCTAAAAGACAGGTTACTTTCTAGCAAAAGTATAAAAGTTTTTTAAACAGTGCATTACTTTCCTACCCAAAAAAATATAAAAATTAGCAAAGGCACAAGTACTTCAAAAATCATTCAAAAACACTGCAAGTTCAAGTTCTGTGCACAGTCTGAAAGTGCAATTTGGTATCAAAACCAATGGGAAGCACAACTATATACAAATAACGTTCGTACCACCTCATCGTTCATGGTATCAATTGTCAATTAACATATAAAAGACAAACAGGGGAAAAGGCTATTCACTCATTCAGGATTGGGATGGAGTCAATAAGGATCACATCACATTCACACTTACTGTTCTTGTAGCAGGATCCGGGTCTTCATTCCTTTTCTTTCTTCCAGGGCAGGTCTTGCGGAGCTCTCTTTGTAGGAAACAATTCTAAGCCTTCCAACACGCTGCTTAGCAAGTGGCGGTAGGGTGTCTGGGTTGCCACATCTACCATTGTCTTTGTCACTGCAATCTCCTCAGAAGTAGCTGAATCCGGGAGAATTTCTGGATCAGGGTGGATTATCTCAGGATCCTCCATGTCTGAGGGCTCATTCTGTTTCTGTGATCTTAGGGACATTTGTGGAGCCAACTGGGACGGGGTACTCGGTGCCGGACCAGGGTACTGCTGAGGATGTCACGGCGGTCTTGGTCCGGTCCGTGTTCGCACAATAAAATGGGAGATTATTTACAGGGATTAGGCAGTCGTGACGCCACCCATCAGTCAGTAATGGGACCACCGCTGCAGTGTACTTCTGTCAGGAGGATGATGGATGCTGCAATGGTGGATGCTGGCACATCACAGACATGTCATATTTGGAGTCAAACAGCACCAAAAATCACGAGGGAAAACATGATGCCCACACTGTTGACCTGAGAGCTTCCCGGCCAGAGATATATGGAAAGATGGAGGTTTTGAGAATTGTAGAGAGGGGGTGGTTTTCAAAGAAACCAGCCCACACGTGAGGTAAGCAAAGTGGGAGTTTATGGTTTTATGGCTTAACACAAAAGCAAAGCGTCCCATTTTTGGAGTCATTTCACCCTGGGACCACAGACACAGCACCACACTATCGCTGTATTGTGGTATCATACACCATTTCTGGGCTGCCATCCCCTCCCCACTGAATCTGCGATTGTCACCGTATGGGATAGGTTTGGTAATTTTTCATTTAATCCCTTTTATTTTAATAACTGATTATGCATATATGTGCATTGTCTCTTTTGTAAGATCTTTTTGTAACACTGCCAAGTTTCTGGAGTAATATTTACCAATTACTAGTTCCGTTCTTCACGTTCTATGAGCGAGCGACACGTACCTCCCGCTATTCCATGTTACCAAACAGGTTTCTGATCCACCTTGAAAGAGATCGGTGGTGGCAGCATAATTTTTGTATTTATGTGATATTGTGACCAGAGGGTGACTGGATCGAGGTATATACGTTCCTGGAAGGAACTGGTGGTCTATATACATCCCGCCACATCACATGTCATGATAGACAACATCAATTAGAGCAGCTGCGCTCCATTTCTTATCCTCTGGCAATACTGTGTTTGACCAGCAGAATAAGGGGGCGTCAGAGAGCTGCAGGTCCTGACTAAGTTAGTGATAGAAAGAATAGGCAGTGTTAACACAAATATACAAGGTTTTACAAAGGGACAAATTATACAGTATAGAAAGTTACATGAAAATAAAAAGAATTAAAATAAGAAATGTTACTACACCTATGACACAGTTGCAACTTTCACGAATAGGGAGGAAGAGTCTTCTTACAAAAAATATGATTCAGTTTCCCAGCTTAGTTTCAGTAATCCCTCCATGTCTCTGAATGCTCCCAAAATGGAGTTTCTGTTTTTTATGATCCTACCATACAATTAAGAACTCCCATCTGCTGACCTCATATATGAGCTGTCCCTGGGAAGTGCCCAAATCTGTAAAATGTATAGATTTCTAATTTTCCCTCATATTTTGGGCCATGGGGCTCACATGCAAAATATATTAGCGTCATTTTCCCCACTCATGAATTTACCTTTTGATAGACTGGAAACACAACATAGCTGTGATTTTCTAATGAGCAGCAATCCATTTTCTATGGGCAACACTCAATGAAGCAAAGTGGTGTTCTGCGTTCGCCATGTCATGGGGATTCTGAAAATATAAGTTTCATAATTATAACATTAAGGTGGTGTATGAAAATCTGACTTGAAGTGTTTTACCTGAGGGAACAAAGACAAACTGCAAGTCACATTTATGTATGAGATAGCCAAGATGATTGTCTATAAAATGAAAGCTGTAGTGGATGGTGAGATCTGGAGCCTGAGAGTTAAAACTGCAAAACATTGTTACCCTTTTGCACATCTAGTGTAATATGTTCGGACCCATTATTTTTCAGATCCTGGGCCCATATTATGGCACCGATCACCTTGTGTGACCCGGATGTTGACTTAGAAGGAGCCCTGCAGTCCATTAATGCTTTGTTTAATTTTATTGCCTCAAGCATGATGTACAGAAATTGGCAGGATGATAATGGAACATTTACATAGTATAGATCTTCATTAAGGGAGGGATTCCCGTGCTGGGACAACACGTGTGTGATTATATAAGCCCAGGATATATCCTTATGCTGTGCTGGGACAACACGTGATGCCTGACTATATAAGCCCAGGATATACCATATCCTCCTACGTATAGAGGAGAATTCACATCTGACATCTGGACTCTCCGAGCGGCTGTAGGTGAGTGATACATTGTAATCTTTATTCCTATATTGTAACTAGATGAAGGGTCTTTGTAAATGTAATGGGAATTTTGTCTTTTTATGCTGAATTCTCAGTTATGGGACCATTGTGGGAATGTACATTCCTTGCTCAGTGTTTGGACCCTCCTGTAATTACTTTATCACTAATTGGTGGCTCCACAGTCAGTTCAGTAACTCCTTATATTCCTCCTATTGGGAGATATGAGATGACAGATGGATCCTACAATAGGATATATGATATCCTATCTGAAGCCATATGTCTGAGCACATTGATTTCTTGGCCTCCAGGGAGTCTGTAGCTCTCATTCTAGCGCGGTCGTCTTTTGAGCCATTTTTCTGTCATAGAGGGTGTAGTAGGCTGGGGTCACACTTGGCATGAGTTTTTTTTTAGTGATTTAAAAAAACTCATGTATTTTTGGAAATGCACCACAAACGCATGGTACTGTCACACATGCGTTTTTGCTGTTAGGGCATGCGTTTTTTAACATGGGGGCCTATGGGTGTGTTTTTACATGCGTTTTTGAAAACGCAGGTCTCCAAAAACGCTTGTAAAAAACACAAGTGTGACCCTAGCCGTAGATCATTTTGCATAGAGTTAATAATTATACGAGTGGATTCTCTGTATACTCTCCATAACCGGATTACGGCTTTATTCACACTGTGCATGTTTGCATCAGGCTTTGTGATACGTTTTTTGCGCTGCATAAAATAAATCACTCAAATGAATTCACAGCCAAGTCAATGTCACTTTTGGCCATTCAGACTGGGTATTGTTTGACTGATCTGTTTTTTGCCTGGAGGACTGAACCGTCAAACATACGAGCATGTTAGTTTCTCTGGCTTTTTTCCCCTCCGTTTTTCCCATAAGGCACCATTCTAAATAGGAAAAAAATAGGTGATAAGTTTTTTAGAAAACAGATCAGTTCAACAGCTAAAAACCAGACCAAAACAGAAAAGAACAAACCTGGTGTGTCTGAATGAAGCCTAATAATTACATTTTGCTTCTCTTTCAGAAACATGAGTGCTCTTGTATGTTTGGGGGCAGCGCTGCTACTTCCCTGGTTTTTGCTGCAGATGATTATACTGTCCATGAGAAGATCTCGGAGCAGCTGCACCGTATAGACCAGGATGTGATTTGTGTCATCATTAACAACATTTTCTCCCAAGGTAATCACTTACATTATCACACTTAATGACTGATTTATCATTTGCATTTTATTTTTTCACTTTTCTTGGTTTTCTTGTTGTCGTTACACCAAATTCTTTAAACTGCACCTGTCACCAGTTTTGGGGGTTCCCCTGCCCACCACCCTTAACATGATGTAATAGTGGTTCCTGTAACCCCTTTATATCCTCAAATGTCCCCTGCACTTCAGAAATCAGCTTTTAATGTGTCCTGGGCTATATACCAATGAGTTGTTAAGGGTCAGATGGGGCGCGGCACACTTCTGTCCGAGCCGTCCCTCTGCCTGGAAAACTCGCCCCTCCTGTGTATGTATGTGAATGACATACAACGTCATTCAAACATCTTGCGCCTGCGCAGTGCTGCAGGTCACTGTGCTCTATGGAAGCCACACAGTGCCAAAAGTCTCGCAATATTTGTAAAGTCTTGCGCCTGCGCAGTGCTGCAGGTCACTGTGCTCTATGGAAGCCACACAGTGCCAAAAGTCTCGCAATATTTGTAAAGTCTCGCGCCTGCGCAGTGCTGCAGGTCACTGAGCTCTATGGAAGCCACACAGTGCCAAAAGTCTCGCAATATTTGTAAAGTCTCGCGCCTGCGCAGTGCTGTTGGTCACTGTGCTCTATGGAAGCCGCACAGTGTCATGAGAGACACAGCAACATTTTCGGATCAGACCTAGACCAACAGGTTCTAGCACAGCGCGTCGCAGGGTACAATCATCAGCATCAGCATTCCGGAATAGATGACAGCCCTGACGCACTACATCGACCAGCCTATGCTGATTACCAACGATCCAAACTTGAACTACGCTACTACAAATGACAAGGCATCCAACACAGAGATGTCGACCAGAGTTACTGTGCCATCGAGCAAAAGGTACAGTTCCTGATCTGCCTTAAAGAGGACACCTTCCTCTCCAGAAAGGTACTATACAGACTATCACCTCACACTAGACATGACTACGACACCCCAGATTGTACCAGCACTGACCAAACTACCATGGACTTTGCAAACTTCTTTGCTCGCCGAGAACTGGTTACAAAAGGACTTGTAAAGTTCACTGACAAAGCCAAGAACTTAAGGTCATGGCCAGCCTCATTCCAGAATGCCATTCAGGGTCTGGACCTTTCTAGTAGTGAGGAGTTAGATCTCCTAGTAAAATGGCTTGGAAGTGAGTTGGTCGAGCATGCCAAAAGGCTAAAGGTACCGTCACACGCCGCTATATGGCTGCCATATTGCCGGCAATTTGACGTGAGCGCGTACGTTTTGGGAACTTTCTTCCAGATCGCTGTCACCCTGTCACAGATAGAGATCTCGCCTGCGCTCTATGGCGATCCTTCGTTCCGGAGAGCTGGAGAAGACCGGAAGCAATCTGCTCTGCGGTGCAGAGGATGCTGATGGGGTTAATCACTAAAATAACCCCGGAATAGATTATTTTACAACAATCATTATTGTACTACCTAAACATCTTGTACCGCTGCTGTCACAGCGGTACAAGACGATTGCTTACTGTACCGGCAAAGCGGAAAATACAAACTAAGTGGCTTTGACAGCCGCAGAGTTTCTATTCCCCGACAAATGTTGCCCGCGGTCCTTCAGGACCATGGACAGCATCACAATCACGCAGCACACGCGCACTCACACCTCACACTCGCAGCACACTCACATACATACAGCCAGCCACACTCATCACACGCACCACACTCGCACCATACGCACCACACTCACCACACGCACCACACTCGCCCCACACACACCCACAAACACACACAGCACTCGCATCACTGTCGTGCATCAAACACGCTCCGTGACAGTGTGCCTCCAGCCTCTGAGACAAATCTGCTTCTTTCTCTGTCATATGCACAGACTGAGCGGAAACTCTCCAAATCCTCCTCAAAAGCTCAAAACTCAACACAAACTTTAGAGGATCTATTCAATTTCGGTTCCAAAAATTCAGCAAAAACGTTCAGTGTGCACAGAGCCGAAGATAAAAATCACCGACACATAGGATAACTGTTATTTTCACTTTATTTCTTTGCAGAAATTCCATTTGATAACATAAGAATAGAAGTAGGAGATTTTCACATCAATGAGGAGACGACTATGAAGGTGCCGTTCATGAGAAGGACAGGGATGTACAATGTGGCCTTCACCAAAGAGGCCACCGTGGTCTCCAGACCCTATAGAGGAGGTGCTGAAGCCTTACTCATCCTGCCAGAGAAGGGAAAGGTGTCCAAATTAGAGGAAACTCTTAATAAAGAAACCATTCACAAGTGGAAACAATCAATGGACGTGCGGTAAGGATGCATCAATGTGAACGGAAACCGAAGAACATAGACAAAACCTTCTCAAACATGAGGAGAACATACAAATGTAGCAACATCAGAGCCGCTGCCGGACCTCCGATCCCCGACACTTAATGGTGCAGGGCAATGAGGCTGGTTCTAGTTGTGGTGAATAATTGTCTCTTCTCAGTTCTGCTCATAAGTGATTAGGAAAATGAGGGCATTGTGCTAATCACTTATGAGCAGAACTGAAAAGAGACAATTATTCACCACAACTAGAATCAGCCTGATTGCCCTACACCATTAAGTGTCAGAACATTAAATATACAGAGGTTTACCAAAAGATTTTTGCCATTATGGAGGTTACTAGATGGGAGCCCGATGCTCAGGCGGCCTCAGTGGTGCTGGGGGCATTGGCCATCTCTCCCTCCTGTGTTGTCTCCCCACTGTGTGTTGTTTCTTTTCCCCCGTGTGCTGTCTCTCCCTCCTGTGCTGTCTATCCCCACTATGTGCTGTCTCTCTCTCCTGTGTTGTCTATCCCCACTATGTGCTGTCTCTCTCCCCTCTGTGTTCTGTGACTCCCTCCTGTGCTGTCTATCTCCACTGTGTGCTGCCTCTCTCTCCCTGTGTGCAGACTCTCTCTGTGTGATGTCTTTCTCCCCCCTGTGTGCTGTCTCTCTCCCCCTGTATGCTATCTCTCCTCCTGTGTGCTGTGTCTCCCCATGCGCTCTCTATCTTCCCATGAGCTGTCTCCCCACTGTGTACTGTATCTCTCCCTGTGTGCTGTATCTCTCCCTGTGTGCTGTCTCTCTCCCCCTGTGTGCTGTCTCTCCCCAGTGTGTTGTCTTTCCCCCATGTGTGGTGTCTTCCTCCTGTGTGCTGTCTCTCCCTCCTGTTCTGTCTCTCCCCACTCTGTGCTCTCTCTCCCACTGTGTGTTGTCTCTCTCCCCTTAAGTGCTGTCTCTTCCCACCTGTGCACTGTCTCTCTCCCCCTGTGCACTGTCTCTCTCCCCCTGTGTGCTGTCTCTCTCCCCCTGTGTGCTGTCTTTCCACCATGTGTGGTGTCTTCCTCCTGTGTGCTGTCTCTCCCTCCTGTTCTGTCTCTCCCCACTCTGTGCTCTCTCTCCCACTGTGTGTTGTCTCTCTCCCCTTAAGTGCTGTCTCTTCCCACCTGTGCACTTTCTCTCTCCCCCTGTGCACTATCTCTCTCCCCCTGTGTGCTGTCTCTCCCCAGTGTGCTGTCTTTCCCCCATGTGTGGTGTCTTCCTCCTGTGTGCTGTCTCTCCCTCCTGTTCTGTCTCTTCCCACTCTGTGCTCTTTCTTCCACTGTGTGTTGTCTCTCTCCCCCTGTGCACTGTCTCTCTCCCCCTGTGCACTGTCTCTCTCCCCCTGTGCACTGTCTCTCTCCCCCTGTGCACTATCTCTCTCCCCCTGTGCACTGTCTCTCTCCCCCTGTGCACTGTCTCTCTCCCCCTGTGTGCTGTCTCCCTACTGTGTGGTGTGTCTCTCCTTGTGTGCTGTCTCTCTCCACCCTGTGTGCTGTCTCTCTCGTCCCTGTGTGCTGTCTTCCCCCCTTGTTTGCTGTCTAGCCCCTGTGTGCTGTTTACCCATTGTGTGCTGTCTCTCTCCCTCCTGTGTGCAGTCTCTCTCCCTCCTATGTGCTGTCTCTCTCCCTCCTATGTGCTGTCTCTTTCCACCTGTGTGCTGTCTCTCTTCCCCTGTGTGCTGTCTCTCTACCTTGTGCTGTCTCTCGCCCATGTATTGTCTCTCTCCCCCTGTGTGCTGTCTCTCTCCTGTGCTGTCTCCTCCCCTCTGTGCTCTCTTATTTGAGCTGTCTCTCCTGTGTGCTCTCTCTCCCCCTGTGTGCTATCTGTCCCCCCTGTGTGCTGTCTCTCTCCACCTGTGTGCTCTCTCTCCACCCTGTGTGCTATTTCTCCCCTGTATGCTGTCTCCCCCCATGTGCTGTCCCTCTTCCCCTTTGCTGTCTTCTCCCCTTTGTGCTGTCTCATTTAAACTGTCTCATCCTTGTGCTAAAAGTAAAATGAAAACAAAGTATGTAAAATGTAACATTACACTGCTGGGGTGGGAGCACACAGGCTAGGGTGGGGGCACCTAGACTGTGGTGGGGTCACATATGCTGGGGTGAGGGCACAATAGTTGTGGTGAGGGCACATAGGCTGTGGTGGGGAAAATAGGCTGGGGTGAGGGCACATAGGCTCTAGTGGGGCATATAGGCTGGGGGAACATAAGCTGTGGTGGGGGCACATAGGCTGCTGGGAGCACATAGGCTGGGGTGAGGGTACATAGGCTTTGGTGAGGGCACAATATTTGTGGTGAGGGTACATAGGCTGTGGTGGGGAAAATTGGCTGGGGTGAGGGCACATTGGCTCTAGTGGGGCATATAGGCTGGGGGAACATAAGCTGTGGTGGGGGCATATAGGCTGCTGGGAGTACATAGGCTGGGGTGAGGGTACATAGGCTGTGGTGGGGGCATATAGATTAGGGGCACATAGGCTGGGGTGAGGGCACAAAGGCTCTGTGGAGGCACACAGGCTGGGGGCACATAGGCTGTGGTGGGGGCACATAGGGTGGGGTGAGGGCACATAAACTTGGGTGAGGGCGCATAGGCTGGGGCAAGTACTTGTAGGCTGTGGTGAGGGAACAAAGGATGTGGTGGGGGCATATAGGCTGCTGGGATGGGGGCACATAGGCTGCTGGGGACACATAGGCTGGGGTGAGGGCACATAGGCTGAGGTTGGTGTATATGGGCTTGTCAGGTTGTCGCTGACATTTATTGCACCAAATTCATTAAATTGGCACAACCAGTTCATGAATTTGTCGTAAAGAGGAATATAATCTTCTTTCTCTTTCATTAACTATTTTATGACTTTTTCAGCATCTTTTTGAAATTGAGGTAAAAGATGAGAATTTGACAAACAAGCATAAAATGACACAGAAAGGGCGAGGGGTGGAGATGATCCAAATTTTGCAACTTATAATTCTGTTCCTCTTCATTGTACTCAGCTATGTGGACCTGTCCGAACCCAAATGTAGTGTCCTCAGCATCATCAATCCTAAAGAAACATTGGGGAAGACGGGAATAGTAGGCGCTGATCTGTCTGATGTCACTGCAGAAGCCAAGGTAAATATTTCTAATGTAAGATCGATCTATCTATCTATCTATCTATCTATCTATCTATCTATCTATCTATCTATCTATATCTATCCCTCTATTGTATTGTATCTATCTATCTATCCCTCTATTGTATTGTATCTATCTATCTATCTATCTATCTATCCCTCTATTGTATTGTATCTATCTATCTATCTATCTATCCCTCTATTGTATTGTATCTATCTATCTATCCCTCTATTGTATTGTATCTATCTATCTATCTATCTATCCCTCTATTGTATTGTATCTATCTATCTATCCCTCTATTGTATTGTATCTATCTATCTATCTATCTATCTATCTATCTATCTATCTATCTATCTATCTATCTATCTATCTATCCCTCTATTGTATTCTATCTATCTATCCATCTATTGTATTGTATCTATCTATCTATCTATCTATCCCTCTATTGTATTGTATCTATCTATCTATCTATCTATCTATCTATCTATCTATCTATCCCTCTATTGTATCTATCTATCTATCCTTTCTATCTCCTAAGTCTATGACCTGTAATATGATCCTTTTCTCATCCTCTGTAGGTTGTCCGTAAAGCCCGCTCCAGTCTGGATGAGAAGGTGACAGCTTCAGTCGCGTATCCAATACTTAATGCAGTCGGTGTAACTCCTCCTCCTATTATATACAATCGTCCTTTTCTGACGATTATCGTGGTAGAGAGTAATACTTTGTACTCTGGAATAATGATCATTGTCCAGAAATGATTCTCTGTAAAACTTTCCCTCAATAAAATGTTCCATTCCATCATTGTGGTCTCCTGTTTTGTATTAATGTAACATTGATCCGCTCACCTCCGCTCCGTCCAGCCCCAGATCACCGTCCAGATGAATATAAACAAAAATGTCCGGAACCACAAACCCTTATAATGAACAAAATCTGAGCCCATTCATCACACCAGGCAATAAGACGTATAGACCGAGAGGGAAAAGATGGTGGTAATAGAACTGGGATCAATAACACAATGATGAACTAAGAAAAAGAATCTTTATTACAAAATAAAAAAGGTGCACAGAACAAATGTAAGAGTATTTAGAAGTGTCCATTAGATACAATCCACAAAGAAATAGTGTGAACAACAGCATCGGCTCCCCTATAAAACACCTTATATATGAGGCCAATAAATACACACACAGTTGGCACATATGCACCATATTAGAATAATGGCAGCACTAGTTCTGTCCACAATAGTAAAAGGTGAAGAGGTTGAGTTAAGCCAGAAGAGCTCCCCCAAAAGTACAAGGTTGTCTGTAAACCAAGACTACTTTATCTTAAAGTGACAAATGCAAAAATGTACACGACGCAGCCTAAAGGCCGGTTTACACGTGTCGTCATCGTTAACGATGTGACGTTGCAGAGACCTCGTATCGATGTTGCTACATGTGACATCCTGCAATGATCAGCTCGCTGACTGCTGATCGTTGTGGAATGGCCAGGGACTTTTTACGATCGTTGGTCTCCCGCTGGGCGGCCAGCATCGGCGTGTGAGACCAACCATCAACGACCTCCCAGCCGGTAACCAGGGTAAACATCGGGTAACTAAGTGCAGAGCTATGCTTAGTTACCCGATGTGTACCCTGGTTACCAGCGTTCTCGCTGGTCGCTGGTGAGTCTGCCTGTGTGACAGCTCACCAGCGATCATATAGCGATGTCTCAGCGACCCCAAACGTTAGTCGGATCACTGGGACATCGCACCGTGTAAACCAGCCTTAACTGTAACACAATACCTACAGGTGAACCAGAAGTTTCCATACACTGTATAGAAAGACACATTTGCCATTTTTTCTCACTATCTGACATAAAATCAGAATAAACCTTTGCCGTTTTAGGTCAATTTGAGATTACCATAATTATTAATATTTGAGAGGATGCTGTAAGGCATTTTTATTACTTTCTGTAAAGTCACAAGTTTACATACATTTCATTAGTATTTGGTACATTGCCCTTACACTGTATGACTGGGGTGAAATGTTTTGGATCCTTCCACAAGCTTCTCACAATAGTTGGTGGGAATTTGGGCCCATTCCTCCTGACAGAACTGGTGTAACTGAGTCATGTTTGTAGGTCTCATTGCTCGCACTCTTGGCATTCTCTTGATGAGCTTCAAGAGGTAGTCACCAGACATGGTCTTCCAACAGTCTTGAAGGAGTTCCCAGAGATGCTTAGCACTTGTTGGCCCTTTTGCCTTCACTCTGTGTCCAGCTCACCCCAAACCATCTCGATTGGGTTCAGATCAGGTGACTGTGGAGGCCAGGTCATCTGGCGTAGCACCCCATCACCATCACACCTCCTCCTCCATGCTTCACGGTGGGAACCAGGCATGTAGAGTCCATCCATTCACCTTTTCTGCGTCGCACAAAGACACGGTGGTTGGAACCAAAGATCTGAAATTTGGACTCATCAGACCAAAGCACAGATTTCCACTGGTCTAATGTCCTTTCCTTGTGTTCTTTAGCCCAAACAAGTCTCTTCTGCTTGTTGCCGGTCCTTAGCAGTGGTTTCCAGCTATTTTACCATGAAGGCCTGCTGCACAAAGTCTCCTCTTAACAGTTGTTGTAGAGATGTGTCTGCTGCTAGACCTCTGTGTGGCATTGACCTGGTCTCTAATCTGAGCTGCTGTTAACCTGCGATTTCTGAGGCTGGTGACTCAGATGAACTTATCCTCTGCAGCAGAGGTGACTCTTGGTCTTCCTTTCCTGGGGCGGTCCTCATGTGAGCCAGTTTCTTTGTAGCGCTTGATGGTTTTTGCACTTGCGGACACTTTCAAAGTTTTCCCAACTTTTCGGACTGACTGACCTTCATTTCTTAAAGTAATGATGGCCACTTGTTTTTCTTTACTTAGCTGCTTTTTTCTTGCCATAATACAAATTCTCACAGTCTATTCAGTAGGATGATCAGCTGTGTATCCACCAGACTTCTGCACAACACAACTGATGGTCCCAACCCCATTTATAAGGCAAGAAATCCCACTTATTAACCCTGACAGGGCGACCTGTGAAGTGAAGACCATTTCCGGTGACTACCTCTTGAAGCTCATCAAGAGAATGCCAAGAGTCTGCAAAGCAGTAATCAAAGTGTGGCGCCCCTGCGGCTAGGCGCCACAGGGTAGTATTGCAGTTTATTATAAAATGTGATATCCTTTGTAAGTTGCTAGTTCAGGGTTAAACCTGTGGAATCTGAAAATGCATACACTTAGGAATAGTCCACTAGAATAGGGGGAACCAGTACTTTGGTGGGTCCCAAACGGGGGTGGAGCCTAGGGGTAGATGCAGAAGAGAGTGACAGTTGACAGTTAGTTAGTGCTGGGAAGACAGGTCTGACAGCACTGCCAACAGGAGGGAGCCCCATCTTTAAGTGGGGGCCCAGAACAGAAGGCAACGGGCCAGGACTGGTAGGAGCAGGCTGGTCACGTTGAGGGAGCACCGGCAACATGGGAAGCCGAGGCGGCCAGGAGTTTAGCCCTGACCGCAAAACCGACGAGCTGCAGGCCCATAGAAACCGGGTTGCTGACAGCGCCACAAAGTACCTCTCCACTCAGGAATCGGTTCAGGACACTAGAAGACACTAAAAGGGACAGGCTGAATTCCGGTGGTGGAGGCTTTAATCCTTGGGCCCCGTCCGGACTGGTAGAGCACAGACCTTGTCTTCCAGACACAGACCGTAGGACTGGCGGGAGAGTTCTGCGAGGGTGGAAAAGACAGAAGAGAACAGATTAGACCCTGAACGACTTGAGAGAGGACATCTAGAGACTCCATAAGGGGGACCCTGAGCTGGCAACATCACCCTGTAAACCAAACTGTGCCGTGTCCTGTTTATGCCATCAGCCGGTATGTAGTAAAGTGGAGTTAAACTTGAACTGGTTTCCGTTATTCTTCCGGCTGCAGCCTGGAGGGCTCAGCACCATCAGCAGCTCAGCAGAGGGGTAAGAACTGCTGCACCATCTTCATTACTGCCCTCCCTCACCATCTTCCATCCTTGCTGCCCTGAGGTAAAGCTCCACCTGTGGGGAGCTGTACCACACTTTGCTGCCCCCTACCATCACCTCAGCGGCCGGCTGGCAGCGCCGGTGCCTATCTTACCGGGAGCTACAGGTGGCGTCACGATCCCCTGTAAATAATCCTTTCTTCCCCACCATCATCAACATCTACCCCAGTTGAACACCAGGGCACGGCACAGGGATCCCGTCCACCCGTGACTCCCTATTCAGCAGACCCGGTGACCGAGTTCCCTTTCTGCCCCTGGCCGTATCAAAAGCAAAAGGTGGCTACTTTGAAAAAACCTAGAATAGAAGATATATTTTCAGTAGTTTCACACTTTTTTGGTAAGTATATAATTCCACATGTGATAATTCATAGTTTTGATGCCTTCAGTGTGAATCTACAATTTCCATAATCATGAAAATACAGAAAATTCTGGTATCTAATATCCATACTGCTTCTGTTCTTCATAAGGTTTTATATCTATCTCCTCCTCGGGGTGATGGACAGATTTTTTCTATTTCTGCAAACCATAAAGGCGGCTTTACACGTCACGATATCGCAACGCAACCACGATAAAAAGTCACGCGGTACGGCCGTTGCAGTTGATATCGTTGGTGCGTTGTGTCGTGTAAATGATCAATGTGACGCAAGAACAATGGGCAAAAGATATCGTTTGTGGACTGCGCATGCTCTCCAACCGTGCAATATTGGCTCGGCGATCTGACCAGATCGTGCTGTGTGACGGCGCTACAACGATTTTGAGAACGATTGTACGGTTGCTCCAGGAAGTCCGGTGGCGTGCCTTTTTTGTTTTTTTTTACGCCGCCCACCGACGTTGATTGGTGGCTACTAGTCTATGGTGATTGGATGTGCGTGGCCAAGTAGCCATATTGCATTTATATGTTTTTTGTTGCGCGCTTCATTATATTTCTCCACAATGGTGTGAAAATACATGTGTACAGGGGCATTCATTGTTAAACAGCTCCTGTACTCCTCTGGCATTTTCTCAGGCCGCCTTGTTACGAAGCAACAACCATTTCGTCGTCAATTTTTATACTGATTTATGCAATGTGCCATTTGAATATATTAAAGGCCTGCTTAATAGCGGCTGTCATCTGGAAACACCTACGTCACACATTTATTAAATGTGTATCCAAAGTGCTGAAAGCTTCTGGCAGTGTGTGTGCATGAGTGTGTGTGCATGAGTGTGTGTGCATGAGTGTGTGTGCATGAGTGTGTGTGCATGAGAGTGTGTGCATGAGTGTGTGTGCATGAGTGTGTGCATGAGAGTGTGTGCATGAGAGTGTGTGCATGAGAGTGTGTGTGCATGAGTGTGTGTGCAGGAGTGTGTGTGCATGAGAGTGTGTGCATGAGTGTGTGTGTGCATGAGTGTGTGTGTGCATGAGTGTGTGTGCATGAGTGTGTGTGCATGAGAGTGTGTGCATGAGTGTGTGCGCATGAGAGTGTGCGCATGAGTGTGTGCGCATGAGTGTGTGCGCATGAGTGTGTGCGCATGAGTGTGTGCGCATGAGTGTGTGCGCATGAGTGTGTGCGCATGAGTGTGTGTGCATGAGCGTCACATATGCGTTGTGCTTTGCCTAATATAGGACGTCGTGGCGTTCCCTGTGCTCAGCCACTATTTGTAGGCGACTCCTTTGCGGAGTGACAAGTTAACACAATCAGAGTCATGACGTCCTCTTGCAGCAGGCCCTGCCTTCTAGGTGGATTCCAGTCCCATGCATAAACATGGCGGCGGCCCAGCGTTCTGCAGCATGGGGAGAGCCACAGCTCCTACTGCTCTTTGATTATTTAGACCGCCTAGATACTGGTGTGAGCTACCCCACCAGCACCCGGCTGCATAAGATGCGCATTGTGCGCAAGGTCCAGCGTGCCCTGCTGCGGAACCTCCAAGTGGAGCGCACGCCCAAGCAAATAATTAAAAAAGTCGCGGACATGAAGTACAAGGCGAGGGACCGCATGGCCGCCATCCGTGAACACCTCCAGAGTCTGCGTGGTGAGTATGATGTGTGAGGTAGCAACCGGGGAACCCGCTTGCATAACGACAAAACACGTGTTTATAAGTTTAACCAATGTGTACCCATTTATTTTTGACATATAATAACATAACCCGGGTAGCATGTTGGACACATCTCACATTGATTATAAACACTTTACATAAATACATCATACATTTACATATAACATCACATAATACATATATTGCACATAACGCTTATAGTAACCCGGGACCTGTAACCATCTCTCTGTCCCCATTGGAGCTCTACTAACAGCTCCCGTGGTGGCTACGGCCTCCAGCCTATATACATTTCACATACATTTAACATCAAGTACCATAGCAACGGACCCCATGGGTCCCAATGGCGGAACCAGCCGCCTGGCTTTATTTCCCCAGCTCCATACTACCCTGGAATCAGGACTCCAGCCTGACCGGGTTCTTACATACAATATGTGATCCATCCTATAAGCCACCATGGACCACACATGTCCTTTCACTCGCTCACAGCCCATCATACACATCCATGGACTGTGGCTCCTCTGGGCTCAGAACAGGGATTGGCAAACCCTAGTAACCCGTGGGGTGAACCACACGTTACCCAGTACGGGAGCCCTTCTAACCCCTGCTTCTGACCTCTCGTACACACATTCCGGTTCATCAGGTCCTTTAACTGAGTACTCCGACTCGGACCCAAAGGCGGTCTATGCCCGCCTGGCACACTATATAAAATCGCCTCACGAAGGGCTACATACATTCGCCTCCCGAAGGGCTACATACATTCCGGTTCATCAGGTCCTTTAACTGAGTGCTCTGACTCGGACCCAAAAGCGGTCTATGCCCGCCTGGCACACTATAAACGATTGCCTCCAAAGGGCTACATTCATTCGCCTCCCGAAGGGCTACATTCATTCCGGTTCATCAGGACCTTTAACTGACTCCACTGAGTCGGTCCCAAGGGCGGTCTATGCCCGCCTGGCACACGTCATACATCGGCCCCTATAGGGCTACATTCACTCGCTGGGTCTTTTAAAAAGCCATACAGTACTTATAAGGTTCAACAGGTCCTTCACTGGACCTAAAGGCGGCTACACTCGCCTAGCATGATTTACACACAAGGTGCACAGTTCACACAATCCTTCAGGAACTGCTTTCTTACCGGGCACGGATCCGGGTCTCGCTACCTGTGTCACAGGTTCCACCAGGCATCCCCATCGGCTCCTTCCCGGACGTGAGGTGAACCACGTCCGGTCTAGCGTCCACCGGGTCAGCCACGGCTTCCCCCTCCAGGTGCTGTCACGACCTCGGACCTCGGCACCGGCATGGAGCTAGCATGTTCCCTTCACCATCTCAACATGGCGGCCTCACACAGACTGGCTCTGCTCAGCTCTCCGGCTGGTAATTAGCCCACATCCTCTCAGGCTGATCTCTGGTCTCTGAATGGCTCTAATCTCAGCATGATCTCTCAGCAGGATCTCACACAAGTCTCTCAATCACTCAGCTGGTCGGATCTTATCGTGCCGGCCACTCCCACATGGACACACCCCCTTAGCTGCTGGTAATCAGCTTTCACACAGCTCAGGTTAACTCCCTGTGTTCCGGGTTGTCAGCACTCAGCCCTCATTCCTTAGGGCCTCCTCGATCTCATCCCATTCTCACTGCCGCTCATTAGGCTCATGAAAGTAACAGATCTATATCAGTCGCTCTTACATGTAACACCTTGTGTTCCGGGTTGGCTCACACAGTCTCATCACAGGAAAACCGGCCAGTGTGAACAGGATCATACCGTGATCCTGCATGTGATGCGCCCCGGCCATGAGGATCATGCCGGCGGTGCCTCACATATGTCATTACACATACACACATGTTAAATCAGGGAACAATATACCAGATTACGCAAACATGAAACTTAACCCTCTATTGTTGCCCTAGGCTCCTCCTAATAGCAGGTTTTGTTTCCAAAAAAGATGTTTGATAGTGTTTGTGACTATCATTAGCGACCCTACAGTCTGGCCACCAATATTAGTCCAGATACATAGGCAACTTGTGTTTGTTTTGGACAAACAACAAATCCCTTTGGCAAACCTATACCTGAAGCTGCCATCATTGCCCACAGGAACTTACAGAACTCTTGGAGGCAAGGCAAAAATGTAGGTGACATCATTTTAAGGGGACACAAAGCCCATTAGCCCATCACACTATGGGCATATCAAATCAGAAATGTGCAACAAATGCTCCCTTCTTAACCAAGAGATGATGCTGACCAAGATGAGCCCTCTCCACCAGCCTCAACCCCACCAGGGCAACCCAGCTCACCTCACACATCCCCACACCCATCCACATCCCCAGCTGACGGGTCCTCACGGGACACATTGGCACCGGCCTCACCATCTTCCGGGGAAGATCCACACCAGCCTCCCCCGCCCCAGCTGAAGGAGCTTCACCAGGGGCATCCCCTGCACCAGCTGCTGGCCCATCACATGGGGCAGCCTCACCAGAACAAGCCCAAACACCAGCACAAGGGCAATCTGCGTTGGAGGCCCTTATGGAGGCATACCCCCCATCACCCCCTGACTCACCCATTGACCCACATGGCTTCAGTCAGTCTGGTAAGTGTGCAAGGCCTACAGCCCTTGCTTGTGAGTTTTGCACTATGCTGGAAATAGTGTCCAAACACAGACATAACATCCCTGGTTTTTTTTGCATGAAGTTGTAGGGCCAACAGCTTTAGGGCTGGGTTGGCACATCAGCCAATCACTCTCCCCTGAAAATGGTGGCTCTCCAGTACTTGGTAAGTAGTGTTTGTTCACACCCTTAAACATACAGAACACGCATGTTTTAAATCTGCCTAACTGATGTCTGTGTTCCAACACTATAGGTGTCCCATCTTTTATGGACCTCCTGCAGGCCCACCAAAAGGCCCAACGCAAGCTGCGCGAGGCAACCAGACAGCTTGAGTTGCTGGGTGCAATGATGCACCATTTTTTGCAGCAGCATCCAAGTCATGGCCCTGGTGGCCCCGAACATTGACTTTGGCATCATAACAGATGTTTGTTGTTGGCATCCAACAAGTTAGATAGTCCTGTTGACCAGTTATTTTTACTGTATGTTGAAAATATGCTCATGGTTGTTTAAACACAATGTGTAGTGATAGTTGCCCTTCTCAAGCCATTGTTAAGGCTATGTTTTTATAGGAGCTTTTAAATAACGAGTTTGGCCTTTTGACCAAAACATGTTTCCCAATTTCCCAAAGAGGAACCAAGTTTGTTGTGTTTTTGCAGATTTCTGTAAAAACGTCTTAACTCCTGATCTAAGGTGAATGAGTTGAATGCCAGGGTGGGGCAGAAGGATAAGCCCCTCTGTAACACCCTAGATTCTGGTGGGGAAAGGATATGGGACGAGATATTGTAGACAAGATTCGTTGTCCTAACTGAGACTGAAGCTACATTCTGTCGCCCTGTAATACAGGTGGGGGTGGAAGAAGGGGTGGTTGTCGTGGTGGTTGTGGACACTGGCCGCCCCCTGCCCTGACGCCTTTTCCGCATCTGGGTGGGCGCTGGCCTAAAAAAACAATGGGGACGTGCACCTGATTCCCCCTCTCTACCAGATTAGGAATAAGAGTATAATGATGGTGTAATATAGCCAGGACGCCATCTGTAGACCTGTTGCAGTTCATAGTCCTCCTGGTCTCTCCTGAATTTGGCTTTCTTCCTCTCCTGAAGGTTGAGAATCTCTCCTGTCTTCTTTTTAAGACTCTCGTACTGGTCGGGAGGAGTCGTATGGGCCAATGGTTCTTCAATATTGATAATTTTATTCTCTAACTCGGCAATTTCTTATTGTAGGTATTCAATTGTCAATAGAATTAGGTCCATCGAGCATTTTTTTATGATGGCTTCAAACTTCTGGCCATATCCCAGGTTCTTTGCAAAAAAAGGTTGGATGTAATTGGACCCGTAGTCCCCTTGCGATATGCCTTGGTACTCAGCTAAGGTGATTAAATGAAGACCAAGGGCCACCAATCTTTTCTTCTTTTGGTAGTCCCTTGTCTTAATCTCTTCTGCAGAAGTGGTAAGGAAGCAGTAGGCAAAGGCCGTAAAAGACATCTAGAAAACATTGGTCACAGCAGGGGGCTCAAGGCGTAAAAAATAATTGTAAATTATGGATAGACTTCACTCTAACCTGTCTAACCTGTGTGACCAGGCTGATAGTGGAACATTTACATAGTGCTGATCTTCATTAAGGGAAGCATTCCTGTGCTGGGACAACACGTGGTGTCTATATCCTCCTACATATAGAGGAGAATTCACATCTAACATCCGGACTCTCCGAGTGGCTGCAGGTGAGTGATACATTGTATTCTTTACTCCTATGGAGTGATACATTGTAATCTTTACTCCTATGGAGTAATACATTGTAATCTTTACTCCTATGGAGTGATACATTGTAATCTTTACTCCTATGGAGTGATACATTGTAATCTTTACTCCTATGGAGTGATACATTGTAATCTTTACTCCTATGAAGTGATACATTGTAATCTTTACTCCTATGGAGTGATACATTGTAATCTTTACTCCTATGGAGTGATAAATTGTAATCTTTACTCCTATGGATTGATACATTGTAATCTTTACTCCTATGGAGTGATACATTGTAATCTTTACTCCTATGGAGTGATACATTGTAATCTTTACTCCTATGGAGTGATACATTGTAATCTTTACTCCTATGGAGTGATACATTGTAATCTTTACTCCTATGAAGTGATACATTGTAATCTTTACTCCTATGGAGTGATACATTGTAATCTTTACTCCTATGGAGTGATACATTGTAATCTTTACTCCTGTGAAGTGATACATTGTAATCTTTACTCCTATGAAGTGATACATTGTAAACGTTATTCTTATATTGTAACTAGATGAAGGGTCTTATTTTCGTCTTTTATTGCTGAATTCTCAGTTATGGGACCATTATGGGAATGTACATTCCTTACTCAGTGTTTGGACCCTCCTGTAATTACTTTATCACTAGTTGGTGGCTCCACAGTCCATTCGGTAACTCCTTATATTCCTCCTATTGGGAGATATGAGAAACCATCGTCTGGGAACCACCGGGGTCCAGTTATGTAAATATTTTATCTAGTGATTTAACCGTACAAGTTCTTCAAGATCCTACAATATAAAATGTCCCATTGTCTCCCCAGATCCATATACTAGAATGCAGATACAGCTTTACAGCTTATTGCCTTGTGTACATGGATATATAACAACACTGGTCACATCATGGTCAACAAACCTGCAACAGATTGTTCCCAAAATGTCAAGTTATTCCCTATAGCATCTTGCTGATCACTTCAATCTGAAGTTTCCACTTCTGTGTCTTGCTCAGTGGTGGTCGGGCTCAGCCTCCTCACCTCGGCCATGTCTCTGAGCACTGAACACCTTGTTCTTCTGTGTCTTGCTCATTGGTGGTTGGGCTCAGCCTCCTCACCTCGGCTGTGTCTCTGAGCACTGAACACCTTGTTCTTCTGTGTCTTGCTCAGTGGTGGTCGGGCTCAGTCTCCTCACCTCGGCTGTGTCTCTGAGCACTGAACACCTTGTTCTTCTGTGTCTTGCTCAGTGGTGATCGGGCTCAGCCTCCTCACCTCTGCTGTGTCTCTGAGCACTGAACACCTTGTTCTTCTGTGTCTTGCTCAGTGGTGGTCGGGCTCAGCCTCCTCACCTCGGCCGTGTCTCTGAGCACTGAACACCTTGTTCTTCTTTGTCTTGCTCAGTGGTGGTCGGGCTCAGCCTCCTCACCTCGGCTGTGTCTCTGAGCACTGAACACCTTGTTCTTCTGTGTCTTGCTCAGTGGTGGTCGGGCTCAGCCTCCTCACCTCGGCCGTGTCTCTGAGCACTGAACACCTTGTTCTTTTGTGTCTTGCTCAGTGGTGGTTGGGCTCAGTTTCCTCACCTCGGCTGTGTCTCTGAGCACTGAACACCTTGTTCTTCTGTGTCTTGCTCAGTGGTGGTCAGGCTCAGCCTCCTCACCTCGGCTGTGTCTCTGAGCACTGAACACCTTGTTCTTCTGTGTGTTGCTCAGTGGTGGTCGGGCTCAGCCTCCTCACCTCGGCTGTGTCTCTGAGCACTGAACACCTTGTTCTTCTATGTGTTGCTCAGTGGTGGTCGGGTTCAGCCTCCTCACCTCGGCCGTGTCTCTGAGCACTGAACACCTTGTTCTTCTGTGTCTTGCTCAGTGGTGGTCGGGCTCAGCCTCCTCACCTCGGCTGTGTCTCTGAGCACTGAACACCTTGTTCTTCTGTGTCTTGCTCAGTGGTGTTCGGGCTCAGCCTCCTCACCTCGGCTGTGTCTCTGAGCACTGAACACCTTGTTCTTCTGTGTCTTGCTCAGTGGTGGTCAGGTTAAGCCTCCTCACCTCGGCCGTGTCTCTGAGCACTGAACACCTTGTTCTTCTGTGTCTTGCTCAGTGGTGGTCGGGCTCAGCCTCCTCACCTCGGCTGCGTCTCTGAGCACTGAACACCTTGTTCTTCTGTGTCTTGCTCAGTGGTGGTCGGGCTCAGCCTCCTCACCTCGGCTGTGTCTCTGAGCACTGAGCACCTTGTTAATCTGTGTGTTGCTCAGTGGTGGTCGGGCTCAGCCTCCTCACCTCGGCCGTGTCTCTGAGCACTGAACACCTTGCTCTTCTGTGTGTTGCTCAGTGGTGGTCGGGCTCAGCCTCCTCACCTCGGCCGTGTCTCTGAGCACTGAACACCTTGTTCTTCTGTGTCTTGCTCAGTGGTGGTCGGGCTCAGCCTCCTCACCTCGGCTGTGTCTCTGAGCACTGAACACCTTGCTCTTCTGTGTGTTGCTCAGTGGTGGTCGGGCTCAGCCTCCTCACCTCGGCTGTGTCTCTGAGCACTGAACACCTTGTTCTTCTGTGTGTTGCTCAGTGGTGGTCGGGCTCAGCCTCCTCACCTCGGCTGTGTCTCTGAGCACTGAACACCTTGTTCTTCTGTGTCTTGCTCAGTGGTGGTCGGGCTCAGCCTCCTCACCTCGGCTGTGTCTCTGAGCACTGAACACCTTGTCTTCTGTGTGTTGCTCAGTGGTGGTCGGGCTCAGCCTCCTCACCTCGGCTGTGTCTCTGAGCACTGAACACCTTGTTCTTCTGTGTGTTGCTCAGTGGTGGTCGGGCTCAGCCTCCTCACCTCGGCCGTGTCTCTGAGCACTGAACACCTTGTTCTTCTGTTGGTCTTGCTCAGTGGTGGTCGGGCTCAGCCTCCTCACCTCGGCTGTGTCTCTGAGCACTGACACCTTGTTCTTCTGTGTCTTGCTCAGTGGTGGTCAGGGCTCAGCCTCCTCACCTCGGCATGTCTCTGAGCACTGAACACCTTGTTCTTCTGTGTTTGCTCAGTGGTGGTCGGGCTCAGCCTCCTCACCTCGGCTGTGTCTCTGAGCACTGAACACCTTGTTCTTCTGTGTGTTGCTCAGTGGTGGTCGGGCTCAGCTCTCCTCACCTCGGCCGTGTCTCTGAGCACTGAACACCTTGTTCTTCTGTGTCTTGCTCAGTGGTGGTCGGGCTCAGCCTCCTCACCTCGGCTGTGTCTCTGAGCACTGAACACCTTGTTCTTCTGTGTGTTGCTCAGTGGTGGTCGGGCTCAGCCTCCTCACCTCGGCGTGTCTCTGAGCACTGAACACCTTGCTCTTCTGTGTGTTGCTCAGTGGTGGTCGGGCTCAGCCTCCTCACCTCGGCCGTGTCTCTGAGCACTGAACACCTTGTTCTTCTGTGTCTTGCTCAGTGGTGGTCGGGCTCAGCTCTCACCTCGGCTGTGTCTCTGAGCACTGAACACCTTGTTCTTCTGTGTGTTGCTCAGTGGTGGTCGGGCTCAGCCTCCTCACTCGGCTGTGTCTCTGAGCACTGAACACCTTGTTCTTCTGTGTCTGCTCTCTCACCTCGGCTGTGTCTCTGAGCACTGAACACCTTGTTCTTCTGTGTGTTGCTCAGTGGTGGTCGGGTCTCAGCCTCCTCACCTCGGCCGTGTCTCTGAGCACTGAACACCTTGTTCTTCTGTGTGTTGCTCAGTGGTGGTCGGGCTCAGCCTCCTCACCTCGGCTGTGTCTCTGAGCACTGAACACCTTGTTCTTCTGTGTCTTGCTCAGTGGTGTCGGGCTCAGCCTCCTCACCTCGGCTGTGTCTCTGAGCACTGACACCTTGTTCTTCTGTGTCTTGCTCAGTGGTGGTCAGGCTCAGCCTCCTCACCTCGGCCGTGTCTCTGAGCACTGAACACCTTGTTCTTCTGTGTCTTGCTCAGTGGTGGTCGGGCTCAGCCTCCTCACCTCGGCTGCGTCTCTGAGCACTGAACACCTTGTTCTTCTGTGTTTGCTCAGTGGTGGTCGGGCTCAGCCTCCTCACCTCGGCTGTGTCTCTGAGCACTGAACACCTTGTTTCTGTGTTTGCTCAGTGGTGGTCGGGCTCAGCCTCCTCACCTCGGCCGTGTCTCTGAGCACTGAACACCTTGCTCTTCTGTGTGTTGCTCAGTGGTGGTCGGGCTCAGCCTCCTCACCTCGGTCGTGTCTCTGAGCACTGAACACCTTGTTCTTCTGTGTTTGCTCAGTGGTGGTCGGGCTCAGCCTCCTCACCTCGGCTGTGTCTCTGAGCACTGAACACCTTGCTCTTCTGTGTGTTGCTCAGTGTGGTCGGGCTCAGCCTCCTCACCTCGGCTGTGTCTCTGAGCACTGAACACCTTGTTCTTCTGTGTCTTGCTCAGTGGTGGTCGGGTTCAGCCTCCTCACCTCGGCTGTGTCTCTGAGCACTGAACACCTTTGTTCTTCTGTGTCTTGCTCAGTGGTGGTCGGGCTCAGCCTCCTCACCTCGGCTGTGTCTCTGAGCACTGAACACCTTGTTCTTCTGTGTGTTGCTCAGTGGTGGTCGGGCTCAGCCTCCTCACCTCGGCGTGTCTCTGAGCACTGAACACCTTGTTCTTCTGTGTCTTGCTCAGTGGTGGTCGGGCTCAGCCTCCTCACCTCGGCTGCTGTCTCTGAGCACTGAACACCTTGTTCTTCTGTGTCTTGCTCAGTGGTGGTCGGGCTCAGCCTCCTCACCTCGGCTGTGTCTCTGAGCACTGAACACCTTGTTCTTCTGTGTGTTGCTCAGTGGTGGTCGGGCTCAGCCTCCTCACCTCGGCCGTGTCTCTGAGCACTGAACACCTTGTTCTTCTGTGTCTTGCTCAGTGGTGGTCGGGCTCAGCCTCCTCACCTCGGCTGTGTCTCTGAGCACTGAGCACCTTGTTCTTCTGTGTGTTGCTCAGTGGTGGTCGGGCTCAGCCTCCTCACCTCAGCGTGTCTCTGAGCACTGAACACCTTGTTCTTTCTGTGTCTTGCTCAGTGGTGGTCGGGCTCAGCCTCCTCACCTCGGCCGTGTCCCCTGAGCACTGAACACCTTGTTCTTCTGTGTCTTGCTCAGTGGTGGTCGGGCTCAGCCTCCTCACCTCGGCGTGTCTCTGAGCACTGAACACCTTGTTCTTCTGTGTCTTGCTCAGTGGTGGTCGGGCTCAGCCTCCTCACCTCGGCCGTGTCTCTGAGCACTGAACACCTTGTTCTTCTGTGTCTTGCTCAGTGGTGGTCGGGCTCAGCCTCCTCACCTCGGCTGTGTCTCTGAGCACTGAACACCTTGTTCTTCTGTGTCTTGCTCAGTGGTGGTCGGGCTCAGCCTCCTCACCTCGGCTGTGTCTCTGAGCACTGAACACCTTGTTTTCTGTGTTTGCTCAGTGGATGGTCGGCTCAGCCTCCTCACTGTGCGTGTCTTGAGCATGACACCTTGTTCTTCTGTGTTTGCTCAGTGGTGGTCGGCTCAGCCTCCTCACTCGGCTTCTCTGACACTGAACACCTTGTTCTTCTGTGTGTTGCTCAGTGTGGTCGGGCTCAGCCTCCTCACCTCGGCCTGTGTCTCTGAGGCATGAACACCTTGTTCTTCTGTGTGTTGTCAGTGGGGTCGGGCTCAGCTACCTCACTCGGTCGTGTCTCTGAGCACTGAACACCTTGTCTTCTGTGTCTTGCTCAGTGGTGGTCGGCTCAGCCTCCTCACTGGCGTGTCTCTGAGCACTGAACACCTTGTTCTTCTGTGTTTGCTCAGTGGTGGTCGGGCTCAGCTCCTCCCTGGCGTTTCTGAGCACTGAACACCTTTCTCTGTGTTTGCTCAGTGTGGTCGGGCTCAGCTCCTCACCTTCGGCCGTGTCTCTAGCTACTGAACACCTTGTTCTTCTGTGTTTGTCAGTGATGGTCGGGTCAGTCCTCACCTCGGCTGTGTCTCTGGCATGAAACCTGTTCTTCTTGGTTGCTCAGTGGTGGTCAGGGCTAGCCTCTCACTCGGCCTTGTCCTGAGCCTGACACCTTGTTCTTCTGTGTCTTGCTCAGTGGTGGTCGGGTTCAGCCTCCTCACCTCGGCCGTGTCTCTGAGCACTGAACACCTTGTTTTCTGTGTGTTGCTCAGTGGTGGTCGGGCTCAGCCTCCTCACCTCGGCCGTGTCTCTGAGCACTGAACACCTTGTTCTTCTGTGTCTTGCTCAGTGGTGGTCAGGCTCAGCCTCCTCACCTCGGCTGTGTCTCTGAGCACTGAACACCTTGTTCTTCTGTGTCTTGCTCAGTGGTGGTCGGGCTCAGCCTCCTCACCTCGGCTGTGTCTCTGAGCACTGAACACCTTGTTCTTCTGTGTCTTGCTCAGTGGTGGTCGGGCTCAGCCTCCTCACCTCGGCCGTGTCTCTGAGCACTGAACACCTTGTTCTTCTGTGTTTGCTCAGTGGTGGTCGGGCTCAGCCTCCTCACCTCGGCTGTGTCTCTGAGCACTGAACACCTTGTTCTTCTGTGTCTTGCTCAGTGGTGGTCGGGCTCAGCCTCCTCACCTCGGCCGTGTCTCTGAGCACTGAACACCTTGTTCTTCTGTGTCTTGCTCAGTGGTGGTCGGGCTCAGCTCCTCACCTCGGCGTGTCTCTGAGCACTGAACACCTTGTTCTCTGTGTTTTGCTCAGTGGTGGTCGGGCTCAGCCTCCTCACCTCGCCGTGTCTCTGAGCACTGAACACTTGTTCTTCTGTGTCTTGCTCAGTGGTGTCGGGCTCAGCTCCTCACCTCGGCTGTGTCTCTGAGCCTGAACACCTTGTTCTTCTGTGTCTTGCTCAGTGGTGGTCGGGTCAGCCTCCTCACCTCGGCCGTGTCTCTGAGCACTGAACACCTTGTTCTTCTGTGTCTTGCTCAGTGGTGGTCGGGCTCAGCCTCCTCACCTCAGTTGTGTCTCTGCGCACATTGATTTCTTGGCCTCCAGGGAGTCTGTAGCTCTCATTCTAATGTGTTCGTGTTTTGAGCTGTTTTTCTGTCGTTGAGGCTGTAGTAGACCAGTTTGCATAGAGTTAATAATTATACGAGTGAATTCTCTGAATACTCTGACTCACCGTTGCCGGGTTCTCAGGTCTCAGGCGTAGCTTCCCTCGTCACGGTTCCGCGCCTGAGGCTGGCCCAGTGGTCAGATCAATAGGGGATGAACAGATAGGGGTAAATCTTGTTGTCGTGACGCCACCTGTGGGATTCCGGTGATTTCACCGGCGCTGCTTGGGCCTCTGGGGATGTATGGCAGCTAGATGGGATGCTCCCCACAGGATGAGCGGGAGTCCCCGGGGCCAGGAACCGCACCAGATGGAATATGGCAGCTCAGTAGTCGCTGCGGGTGGATCCAGGAATAATGCACTGACACACAAAGTCTTTTGGTACCTTTACTGGTGACAACAGGTACACTCGACCGGGTGATGAGGTTGGCACTCCTGGAGTTTCCATATCAAGCAGCTTGTAGGCTTCCTTCTATATTGTTCTGGTGAGGTCAGGTGGATATGGAATCCTGCCGGACCGGGTTGTACGTTCTGGTGGAACGTGATTCACCTGGGTTAGCTGCACTGAGGGCACTATAAAAGGGATTAAGCAATATATCTCCTCTTCCCTGGGCTCTCATCCGGTGGTGCTTCAGGTGTACAGGGGGCTAGACTCCCTGGTTGTGGTGCTGGTTTCTCTGCAGTTTACGTGGTAGTTCTTACAGCTCAGTTCCAGTAACCGAATTGTTAGGGAGAGTTAGGATAACTCTTCTGTCCCTGTGAGGTACTTGCCTCCTGTCCTATGACCCCAGTTGCAAGGGTCTCTCACTTTTCCGGGTGTGCTGGTATGGGCCTAGTGTGGCTCCAGTACCAGGTGAGCTCTTACAGTTCTAAGTGACTGGACACTTCCTGCAGCTCTCCTAGCGTCTGCACACTCTGCTCTTTCTCCCTCCAGGACCCGTATTTATAGGGGGAACTGGCTTAAGGTAACCAGTGGAGCTCCCCCTAGAGGCCTGGGGTGAAAAGGGGTGTCTAAAGGTGTTTTTGTTTAGTGAGTGCTACTTGCTGTGTACATTCCATTTGTGTACCAAGAGTTCTGTGCTGCCCCAACCAGGGTGCCACAACTCTCAATGACCGGATTAAGGCTACATTCACATTGTGCATTTTTGTATCAGGTTTTGTGATCTGTTTTTTTTGCTGCATAAAATAAATCACTCAAATGAATTCACAGCCAAGACAATGTCACTTTTGTCCATTCAGACTGGGAATTGTTTGAGTGATCTGTTTTTTGCCTGGAGGACTGAACCGTCAACCATACGAGCATGTTAGTTTCTCTGGCTTTTTTCCCCTCCGTTTTTCCCATAAGGCACCATTCTAAAAAGGAAAAAAATGCAGCCCAAAAAACGCATCAAAAACGCACAGTGTGAATAGGTGATGAGTTTTTTGGAAAACAGATCAGTTCAACAGCTAAAACCTGGACCAAAGCAGAAAAGAACAAACATGGTGTGTCTGAATGTAGCCTAATAATGACATTTTGCTTCTCTTTCAGATACATGAGGGCTCTTGTATGTTTGGGGGCAGCGCTGCTACTTCCCTTGGTTTTTGCTGCAGATGATTATACTGTCCATGAGAAGATCTCGGAGCAGCTGCACCGTATAGACCAGGATGTGATTTGTGTCATCATCAACAACATTTTCTCCCAAGGTAATCACTTACATTATCACACTTAATGACTGATTTATCATTTGCATTTTATTTTCTCACTTTTCTTTGTTTTCTGGTTGTCGTTGATGTTTTTTTACACCAAATTCTTTAAACTGCAGCTGTCACCAGTTTTGAGGGTTCCCCTGCCCACCACCCTTAACATGATGTAATAGTGGTTCCTGTAACCCCTTTATGTCCCCAGACGTCCCCCTGCACCTCAGAAATCAGCTTTTAATGTGCCCTGGGCTATATATAAATGAGTTGTTAAGGGTCAGATGGGGTGCGGCACACTTCAGTCCGAGCCATCCCTCTGCCTGGAAAACCCGCCCCTCCTGTGTATGTATGTGAATGACATACAACGTCATTCAAACCTCTTGCGCTTGCGCAGTGCTCTGGTCACTGTGCTCTATGGAAGCCGCACAGTGCCAAAAGTCCTGCAATATTTGTAAAGTCTTGCGCCTGCGCAGTGCTGTAGGTCACTGTGGTCTATGGAAGCCACACAGTGCCAAAAGTCCTGCAATATTTGTAAAGTCTTGCGCCTGCGCAGTGCTGTAGGTCACTGTGGTCTATGGAAGCCCCACAGTGCCAAATGTTAGACGACATTTGTGAAGTCTCGCTCCTGTGCATTGGCGCGGTCACTGTGCTCTACTGAAGACGCACAGTGACCGAAGTCTCGTGAGATCACACTGCACATGCGCGAGACGTCACAAATGCTTGCAGCGTTTTCCTGTGCACTCTGGATAAGCGCACCATATGCAGGCTGCTGTATGAATTGGTTACCACGATACACATCGGGTAACCAGGGACAGCGTCTGCTGAAAGCGGCCGCTTACACGCACCTGCGCTTCTCTGCCAGAATCTAAGTATTTAGCACAAGAAGCGCTAAATACTGAAGCGCAGGTGTGTGGACAAGCCCATAGTCTTCAACAAATTAGGCCCCATCAGCCCCATATACATGAAAGATACTTACATGAGTCTTGCATGCCTCACCCAACATGGTCGCCGGCTACCTGAACAGGAGCGTGCAGCTCCATAGAAACACATACAGCTGACACATTCTTGTCCAGAGAGCCGGCGGATGTGCTGGGTGAGGCATGCAAGATGTTCTGCCCATTCATGAGCAGAAAAATAAACATTCATAGTTATACTAATTACGATCCATAGAGGTCATTAGTTGCCTGTTTTACATTGTTTAGATGTTAAACATGATCTAGCAGACAGAGCTCTTAGGCTGGGTTCACATTTGCGGACCCCTCCGCAGCATTCTGCGGAGGGATCCGCAATGTGATCGCAGCGGCCGGGAGCTCCTATCTTTATAATGGGAGCACACGGTGCTGCGCTTGACTGCGCATGACTGTGCACACCCATTCACTCCCATATGTGATCTGTGCGCAGGCG
This sequence comes from Allobates femoralis, assembly GCA_033576535.1. Lineage (NCBI taxonomy): Eukaryota > Metazoa > Chordata > Amphibia > Anura > Aromobatidae > Allobates > Allobates femoralis. Next base: position 12,577,326 of record JARQOC010000012.1, read on the forward strand.
GATGCCTGCGCACAGATCACACAGTCTCGTCCGCACCAGGGACGTGACATGTTGCGCACAGATCACATATGGGAGTGGATGGGTGCTCACGGTCCTGCGCTGACAAGCGCAGCACCGTGCGTCCCCATTCTAAACATAGGGGCTTGCGCTGGCTGCGCACACATGGCGATTCCACTCCGCAGAACACTGCGGAGGGGAACGCCAGTGTGAAGGCAGCCTTATAGTTACAAGAGTCTGCCCCCTTTAAGAAGTAATGTGTGTCAAGGAAACACCCCCTCAGGAGAAAGAGATCCTTGTAGTCAGTTTCCTGGGCTTTCAGTGAGAAGATAAGGATGCCTTCACACCACGGTTTTTGGGATCCGGGGCTGTCCGGTGTGAACTGATTCCGGACCCATAGTAACCCTATTAGGCCGGAATCCGCCGGATGAATGTCTTTTGGCATCCGGTTTTTGGTTGTCCGGGAGAATGTGGGAGTAATCGGATTTTCCCCCGGACACAAAATCGGAGGACTGTACAGCCATACGATGTTCCCGGGTGTCCGCCTCCTGTCAGTGCAGCTGGGTGGCAGCAGCACATGACACCCGGGATCAACCTGCACACCGCCGCCTCTGCGCCCGCCTCCTCCGCACCTACTCTGCAGGACAACGCCAGCATGAGGGCCAGCACTGGGACAGCCAGGGGACGGAGAGGTGAGAGCCCCTGTGTGTGTGTGTGTGTGTGTGTGTGTGTCTGGCTGTGGGTGTGAGTCTGTGTGTGTGGGTGTGAGTCTGTGTGTGTGGGTGTGAGTCTGTGTATGTGACTCACCATTGCCGGATGTTCACGTCTCAGGCGATGCAGCACTTGTCACGGTTCCGCGCCTGAGGCTGTGGGGCCCGGTGGTCAGATCACAAGGGGATGAACGGATGGGGATGATTCTTATTTGTTGTGACGCCACCTTTGGGATTCCGGTGATTGCACCGGCGCTGCTTGGGCCTCCGGGGGATGTGCGGCAGCTAGATGGGATGCTCCCCACAGGATGAGCGGGAGTCCCGGGGGCCAGGAGCTGCACGGGATGGAATACGGCAGCTCAGTAGTTCTGAGTGTTAATACCAGTTTCGAAGAAAGGCACGGACACCAGGTTCCTCTGTAACGGGTCTTTACTGTAACCGTCAGTATGGTACAGGGTATACAGTCATGGGCAACGGACCGGGTGGTCTCAGCACTGACTGGTGTTAGTTCAGAGCTCCAAGGTGTTCCTCTTTTGTCTAACCTTCCTATCTTGTTGGCCGGTGTCGCCTTGGTGTACCAGTTCAGGGTACGAGGGAGACTTCTAATGGAATCCTTAATTGAGTGTCGACGGCTGTAAGGTCCAGTGTCCCTGTGGTGAGTCCCTGCTGGCAAGACAACCTGGTTGCGGCTGTAGTGAGGTGCTTCCCAGAAGCGGTTCCTTCACTCTGGTTTGCTGAGCGGCGGTGGACGTCTGCTCGCCTCGGAACCAGTGATCCGGTAGTTTTGGGCACGGGTATGTTTAAGCCCGTTCGGTAACTGCCCTTGGTCCAGTCTCGGACACCGCTTAATGGTGCCAGCCGGTAAGTGGTTTTCAGGGCTGCACGGCACTGTGCAGCGCCCCAATGCTCCTTCTCCTACGTTACTCCAATTTCTCCTAAGTTACCAACTTCCCCCACACACACTACTCCTTTCACTCCTCCCACCAGGACCTGATTGGCCCCCTACCTCTAGTGTGTTGTGCGTGGTGTATGGAGCTCTGAGTTTAACCATGTCAGCACTGAGACGGAAGATATTACATCTTCAGTCAGGGATGCAATACCCTCCTGTGACGCACTCGTTGCGGGGCGCCACATATGTATGTGCGTGGGTGTGAGTCTGTGTTTAGGTGTGACTCTGTGTGTGGGTGTGAGTCTGTGTGTGGGTGTGAGTCTGTGTGTGGGTGTGTCTGCTCCTTCCGAACCCCCCCACGCCGCTTCATCCTCTCCCCCCAACCGCTCTGTGCTCCGTCCTCCTCCTGCCTGTGCCACTTCGTCCTCCCCCTGCCTGTGCCTCTCCGTCCTCCCCCTGCCTGTGCCACTTCATCCTCCGTCCTCCCCCACCCCACCGCTTCCTCCTCCTTCCTTTGTCCTCCTCCCCTCCGCCACTCCATCCTCCGTCCTCCCCCTTCCTGTGCTGCTCTGTCCTCCCCACCCCGCTGCTTCATCCTCTGTCCTCCTCCCCCCCGCCACTCTGTGCTTCGTCCTCCCCCTGCCTGTGCCGCTCCATCCTCCTCCACCCCGTTGCTACCTCCTCCGTCCTCCATCCTCCTCCCCCCGCCGCTCCGTCCTCCCTCCTCCCCCGCCACTCCGTCCTCCCCCTACCTGTGCCCCTCCATCCTCCTTCCCCCTGCCACGCCGTCCTCCCCCCACCGATCCATCCTCAAAGTCCCTCCCTATTCAGCCCTCACCGCCTTCCCCATGGAATCCCTATTTCTATAGTCTAGAATACCCGAATCGGGCCACTATCTAGTGTATGTGTATATATTATACATATATATATATTTATATATTATATATACCGTATTCATGCCAGTCTGTGGTATCATTGTTTAAATCGGTCCTAGTCACGCTTGCTGCATTTTGTTCCCTTTTACGCCCCCCTTTTGTTTTAAGTGTTTTTAAAAATTCCCCTGTATATTTGGACTTAATAAATTGTGGTTTTCACTTTTGCATATTATTTTTGGTGTTGCTCCCATATGTGTCTTGTCTTTTCTTTATCTCTCAAGACGTGTGTTTCTGGCTCTCCATTCCCTACAGCTTTCCTCTTGTCAGAGGATTCCGTTTTTACCAATCAAGTTCACTTCATCACCAATAAATTAAGACTGTAGAACCCCTACAGTCTGTTTACTGGGAAGTGGACGAGGGTTAGCTGTAAGCTGGAATTCATAGCATCATACGTGGACGAAGGCAGAACACAAGACTTGTGTAAGTATCTCGCATGCCTCACCCAACATGGCCGCCGGCTCCCTGGACAGGAGCATGCAGCTTAATAGAAACACATACAGCTGACACATCAGACACGCCCAGGGTATGGGGACTCTGGTGCTATTGGGTTGTCACTGGAGGCCTGCCCAGACCCGTGGCCCTGGTGGTCTGCTTTAAAAAAGGGGGTAGTTGAAATGGGAGAAATGGAGTTTATAAAGTTCACGTGACGCCACCTGCAGCTTCTGGTGATTGAGCACTGGCGCCGCTTCAGACCTCCAGAGGGCGGTGGTATAGCGGCCAAGATGGTACAGCTCCCTGCAGGTGGAGCTGGCTCTCCGGGGCAGGGATGCACCGGTGATGATGGAGGTGCTGATGATGAAAATGAGCAGAACACGGTGTAGAGTAGAAACAAATACAAGGAGACTCAGTCACTCTACCCGGGTACTTTACTGGAACAATGCTGGTGGTGGTAGAGTTCACAGTGGCAGAACAGTCTTTAAGTGAGGTAGCCGGCCGAGTAGTCACAGTGGGCTCCGAGTCTCTTGAAGTCTCCCCTGGTATGCCTTCCTGGATCTAACCCGTGTCCCGCTGCTGGTGCCTGTCCTGGGGTAGCCTGCTTAATACCAGGCCTGTTGAGGTGCTCTGAGGATCCCGGCTTCTCACTCTCCCTCCTGCTCTGGGACTCAACCTCAGTGGGTTATCCTGGAGTGACTAATCCCACCAGACAGGGTGTCGGGGCTAGTAAACAGACCCACGACCTCCGGTGTTCTCGGCTTAGGGCTGGACTCCTTGACCGTCTTCGGAACCGGTACTCCGGTAAAGTGGCCCTGGGTTCCCCCCTGAGTATGGACGCTCGGGAGGTCCCGTCCTTCACTCCGGGCTGCCTGTTCTCTCTCTCCAGGTCCCCTCCCTGGAAGTCTCCTTTTCTCTCTCAGAGGCTCCCCGTTCTCCGTCTTTCCTCAGTGCAAACTAGAACTCACTGTTTTTCCTCCTTCCTCCCCTAACTCCCCCCCCCTAGGGTATGGGCCCAAAACCATCTATTCTAGGTGGGAGTGTTGGGATGGGAGCCTCCCACAGACATCTGCCTTCCCACTGTGACAGGGGTTACCGCACACTCATTTATGGGTGCAGTACCCCAATCGTGACGCCTGACCAGGTGGGGCGCCACACATCCTTATCCAGAGAGCCGGCAGACGTGCCTGTTGAGGCATGCAAGACTCGTGTAAGTATCTCGCATGCATCTCGCAGGTGTCTGTGGCCTAAGTCGGATTCTGCCATTAATGCACCTAAAAAATTGCTGCAAAAAGTCAACATACTGCAACACTGCAGAAATGACATCAGCACATGGTCAACGTTTCGCTACTTCTAATAACATCTTCAGGGTTTGGAAACTGTAAAGAGGTTAAAAGATGTAACGTGATCATTCATTGGGCGACTTCTATAAGAAAACTTCCCACTAGTTATTGCTTGAATGATAAAAAAAACTCTTGAATAACTATTATTTTCACTTTATTTCTTTGCAGAAATTCCATTTGATAACATAAGAATAGAAGAAGGAGATTTTCACATCAATGAGGAGACAACTATGAAGGTTCCGTTCATGAGAAGGACAGGGATGTACAATGTGGCCTTCACCGATGAGGCCACCGTGGTCTCCACACCCTATAGAGGAGGTGCTGAAGCCTTACTCATCCTGCCAGAGGAGGGAAAGGTGTCCAAATTAGAAGAAACTCTCAATAAAGAAACCATTCACAAGTGGAAACAATCAATGGACGTGCGGTAAGGATCCATCAATGTGAACGGAAACCGAAGAACATAGACAAAACCTTCTCAAACATGAGGAGAACATACAAATGTAGCAACATCAGAGCCGCTGCCGGACCTCCGACCCCCGACACTTAATGGTGTAGGGCAATCAGGCTGATTCCAGTTGTGGTCAATAATTGTCTCTTCTCAGTTCTGCTGATAAGTGACAATGCCATCCTCAAATATCCAGGGGTTTACCAAAAGATTTTTGCCATTATGGAGGTTACTAGGTGGGAGCCCGATGCTCAGGCGGTCTTAATGGTGCTGGGGGCATTAGCCATCTCTCCCTCCTGTGTTGTTTCTTTTCCCAGTGTCCTGTCTCTTCCTCCTGTGCTGTCTCTTCCTCCTGTGCTGTCTCTTCCTCCTGTGCTGTCTCTTCCTCCTGTGCTGTCTCCCCACTGTGTGCTGTCTATCCCTCCTGTGGTGGCTATCCCCACTGTGTGCTGTCTCACTCCCCCTGTGTGCTGTCTCACTCCCCCTGTGTGCTGTCTCTCTCCCCCATGTGCAGTCCCTCCCCTGTGCACTGTCTATCTCTCCCTGTGCACTGTCTCTCTCTCCCTGTGTACTGTCTCTCTCTCCCTGTGTACTGTCTCTCTCTCCCTGTGTGCTGTCTTCCCCCCTGTGTGCTGTCTTCCCCCCTGTGTGCTGTCTTCCCCCCTGTGTGCTGTCTTCCCCCCTGTGTGCTGCCTTCCCCCCTGTGTGCTGTCTTCCCCCCTGTGTGCTGTCTTCCCCCCCGTGTGCTGTCTTCCCCCCGTGTGCTGTCTTCCCCCCCGTGTGCTGTCTTCCCCCCCGTGTGCTGTCTTCCTCCCCGTGTGCTGTCTTCCTCCCCGTGTGCTGTCTTCCTCCCCGTGTGCTGTCTTCCTCCCCGTGTGCTGTCTTCCTCCCCGTGTGCTGTCTTCCTCCCCCCTGGGTGATGTCTCTCTCCCCCCTGGGTGATGTCTCTCTCCCCCCTGGGTGATGTCTCTCTCCCCCCTGGGTGATGTCTCTCTCCCCCCTGGGTGATGTCTCTCTCCCCCTGGGTGATGTCTCTCTCCCCCCTGGGTGATGTCTCTCTCCCCCTGGGTGACGTCTCTCTCCCCCCTGGGTGACGTCTCTCTCCCCCCTGGGTGACGTCTCTCTCCCCCCTGGGTGACGTCTCTCTCCCCCCTGGGTGACGTCTCTCTCGCCCTGGGTAATGCACTGTCTCTCCCCACTGTGTGCTGCATCTCTCCCTGTGTGGTGTCTCTCCCTCCTGTGCTGTCTCTCCCCACTCTGTGCTGTGTCTCTCCCCCTGTGCGCTGTCTCTCTCCCCCTGTGCACTGTCTCTCTCCCCCTGTGCACTGCCCTCTCCCCCTGTGCACTGTCTCTCTCCCCTTGTGTGCTGTCTCTCCTGTGCTGTCTTTTCCCCTCTGTGCTCTCTCATTTGAGCTGTCTCCCCTGTGCGCGCTCTCTGCCCGTGTGTGCTATCTCTCCCCTCTGTGTGGTGTCTCTCTTTTCCCCCCCTGTGCGCTCTCTCGCCGATCTGTGCTCTCTCATTTGAGCTGTCTTCCCCTGTGCTAAAAGTAAAATTAAAACAAAGTAACATTACACTGCTGGGGTGGGGGCACATAGGCTGTGGTGGGGGCACCTACAGTCATGGCCAAAAGTTTTGAGAATGATACAATTATTAATTTTAACAAAGTCTACTGCTTCAGTTTTTCTAATGGCAATTTGCAAATACTCCAGAATGTCATAAAGAGTGATCAGCTTAACAGCAATTACTTGCTAAGTCAATATTTGCCTAGAAAATGAACTTTAACCCCCAAAACACATTTCAACATCATTGCAGTCCTGTCTTAAAAGGAGCAGCTAACATCGTTTTAGTGATTGTTCCATTAACACAGGTGTGGGTGTTGATGAGGACAGGGCTGGCGATCAATCAGTCAGGATTAAGTAAGAATGACACCACTGGTCACTTTAAAAGGAGGCTGGTGCTTGGTATCATTGTTTCTCTTCAGTTAACCATGGTTATCTCTAAAGAAACACGTGCAGCCATCATTGCACTGCACAAAAATGGCCTAACAGGGAAGAGTATCGCAGCTAGAAAGATTGCACCTCAGTCAACAATCTATCGCATCATCAAGAACTTCAAGGAGAGAGCTTCCATTGTTGTCAAAAAGGCTCCAGGGCGCCCAAGAAAGACCAGCAAGCGCCAGGACCGTATCTTAAAACTGTTTCAGCTGCGGGATGGGACTACCAGCAGTGCGGAGCTTGCTCAGGAATGGCAGCAGGCTGGTGTGAGTGCTTCTGCACGCACTGTGAGGCGGAGACTTTTTGAGCAAGGCCTGGTTTCAAGGAGGGCAGCAAAGAAGCCACTTCTCTCCAGAAAAAACATCATGGACCGACTGATATTCTGCAAAAGGTACAAGGAGTGGACTGCTGAGGACTGGGGGAAAGGTACAGGGAGTGGACTGCTGAGGACTGGGGGAAAGGTACAGGGAGTGGACTGCTGAGGACTGGGGTAAAAGGTACAGGGAGTGGACTGCTGAGGACTGGGGGAAAGGTACAGGGAGTGACTGCTGAGGAGTGAGGGAAAGGTACAGGGAGTGGACTGCTGAGGACTGGGGGAAAGGTACAGGGAGTGGACCGCTGAGGACTGGGGGAAAGGTACAGGGAGTGGACTGCTGAGGACTGGGGGAAAGGTACAGGGAGTGGACTGCTGAGGACTGGGGGAAAGGTACAGGGAGTGGACTGCTGAGGACTGGGGTAAAAGGTACAGGGAGTGGACTGCTGAGGACTGGGGGAAAGGTACAGGGAGTGGACTGCTGAGGACTGGGGGAAAGGTACAGGGAGTGGACTGCTGAGGACTGGGGGAAAGGTACAGGGAGTGGACTGCTGAGGACTGGGGGAAAGGTACAGGGAGTGGACTGCTGAGTACTGGGGGAAAGGTACAGGGAGTGGACTGCTGAGGACTAGGGGAAAGGTACAGGGAGTGGACTGCTGAGGACTGGGGGAAAGGTACAGGGAGTGGACTGCTGAGGACTGGGGGAAAGGTACAGGGAGTGGACTGCTGAGGACTGGGGGAAAGGTACAGGGAGTGGACTGCTGAGGACTGGGGGAAAGTCATTTTCTCTGATGAATCCCCTTTTCGATTGTTTGGGACATCTGGAAAACAGCTTATTCGGAGAAGAAGAGGTGAGCGCTACCACCAGTCTTGTCTCATGCCAACTGTAAAGCATCCTGAAACCATTCATGTGTGGGGTTGCTTCTCAGCCAAGCGAATCGGCTCACTCACAGTCTTGCCTAAAAACACAGCCATGAATAAAGAATGGTACCAGAATGTCCTCCAAGAGCAACTTCTCCCAACCGTCCAAGAGCAGTTTGGCGCCCAACAATGCCTTTTCCAGCATGATGGAGCACCTTGTCATAAAGCAAAGGTGATAACTAAATGGCTCAGGGAACAAAACATAGAGATTTTGGGTCCATGGCCTGGAAACTCCCCAGATCTTAATCCCATTGAGAACTTGTGGTCAATCATCAAGAGACGGGTGGACAAACAAAAACCAACAAATTCTGCCAAAATACAAGCATTGATTATGCAAGAATGGAAGAATGGAAGAATGGAAGAATGGACATCGATCAGTCAGGATTTGGTCCAGAAGTTGATTGAGAGCAGCCAGGGAGAATTGCAGAGGTCCTGAAGAAGAAGGGTCAACACTGCAAATATTCACTTGCTGCATTAACTCATTCTAACTGTCAATAGAACCTTTTGGTCTCATAATATGATTGCAATTATATTTCTGTATGTGATATAAACATCAGACAAACACAAATAAAAACCAGAGGGCAGCAGATCATGGGAAAATATCGTTTTGGTGTCATTCTCAAAACTTTTGGCCATGACTGTAGACTGTGGTGAGGGCACAAAAGTTGTGGTGAAGGCACATAGGCTGTTGTGAGGAAAATAGGCTGGGGTGAGGGCATATAGGCTCTAGAGGGGCATATAGGTTGGGGGAACATAAGCTGTGGTGGGGGCACATAGGCTGGGGTGAGGGCGCATATGTTGGGGTGAGTGCTCGTAGGCTGTGTGGTAGGGGCATATAGGCTGCTGGGAGCACATGGGCTGGGGTGAGGTCACATAAGCTGTAGTGGGGGCATATAGGTTGGGGGTACATAGGCTGGGGTGAGGGCAAATAGGCTGGGGTGAGGGCACAAAGGCTCTGAGGGGGCAAATATGCTGGGGGTACATAGGGTGGGGTGAGGGCACATAGGCTGGAGTGAGGATGCATAGGCTGGGGTAAATGCTTGTAGGCTGTGGTGGGGTGTATAGGCTGCTGGGATGGGGGCACATAGGCTGCTGGGGAAACACAGGCTGGGTTGAGGGCACATAGGCTGCTGGGGACACATAGGCTGGGGTGAGGGCACATAGGCTGAGGTTGGTGTATATGGGCTTGTCAGGTTGTCGCTGGCATTTATTGCACCAAATTCATCAAATTGGCACAAGCGGTTCATTAATTTGTCGTAAAGAGGAATATGGTCTTTCTTTTTCATTAACTATTTTATTACTTTTTCAGCATCTTTTTGAAATTGAGGTAAAAGATGAGAATTTGACAAACAAGCATAAAATGACACAGAAAGGGCGAGGGGTGGAGATGATCCAAATTTTGCAATTTATAATTCTGTTCCTCTTCATTTTACACAGCTATGTGGACCTGTCCCTCCCCAAATGTAATGTCCTCAGCGTCATCAATCATAAAGAAACATTGGGGAAGATGGGAATAGTAGGCGCTGATCTGTCTGATGTCACTGAAGAAGCCAAGGTAAAGATTTCTAATGTAATATCTATCTATCTATCTATCTATCTATCTATCTATCTATCTATATCTATCTATGAAATCACCTCTCCACACGGTTAATGGCTGCTGGCTGCAATTTTCAGTGTCGGGGTCCCAGAACGCTTGGGCCTCACTACTCTGAGAATTATAGCCCCCAGCTGCCTGGGTTACCTTGGCTGATAATAGAAAATACAGCGAAGCACACGCCAAATTTAAAAAAAAAATTATTTTAAAGTAAGTACAGTGAAGTCGGCTTTCCCGCCCGCTATGTGAGCGTAGCGCTGTCATCTCTGTCACGGCAATCCCGCGTAGCTAATGCATTGCCAGTGATTTTTTTCTAAGAAAATATTTGCCGGTACACATTTCAGGTTAATTTTCCCTATGCACAGGGGTACAGCAAGGCTCTCTGCCGCCTGAGCCTAGGTGAGGACCAGGGTGGGGGGTGCTGTCGGCGGCCACAGGTGAGGAGCGGGGAGGGGGGGTGCTGTGGTACACGTCCCCTATGCGGGGCACACGTCCCCTATGCGGGAAACACGTCCCCTATGCGGGAAACACGTCCCCTATGCGGGAAACACGTCCCCTATGCGGGGCACACGTCCCCTATGCAGGGCACAAGTCCCCTATGTGTGGCATACGTCCCCTATGCAGGGCACAAGTCCCCTATGCATGGCACACATGCCCTCATGCTGCTGCATAGTAAAATAAAAAACAATATTCTTCCCTCCTCCAGTGCTGATCTCCCGGTCTCTCTCCGTGCAGCTGTGATCGGGCAGAGATGATGCTGCAGAGCTCCTCCACTTCCTCAACTTCCTGGTTCTGTGCGGTCATGTGATCGGCACAGCAGAGAGTGACATCATCTCTGCGTGCCCGATCACAGCAGCAGCAGGGAGACCGGGGAGAAAATCGGGAGATCAGCGCTGGAGGAGGTAAGTATAGAGTTTATTATTTTACTATGGCAGCAGCATGGGGGCCATATCTAACATAGCGGGGGCATGTGCCATTACTGGGGGGGCGCAGGACCATTTAATATAAGCTGCTCCCCAGCCCATCACTACGGTGCGGTTTCAGCACCACGGTGATGGAGAGCGGCTATGCATATTATATGAGCGTGAGCAGGAGATCTCTCGTTGCCTCCTGCAGCCTCCACCAGCCTCCCCAGCTCACATTTTCCAGTACGCTGTACCATCGCAAAAAAAGGACTGGACGTCGCCAGGTTTTGAATGCGCGCGGCTGATTTGCATACGCTGCGCTCATTGGTTGCCATGGCGTGGCTGGCGGCAACCAATGAGCGCTGGCGCGCGATTTCCTTGACAGACAGAGAGCCTTAGACGATTATATATATGACTAGCTGTGAGCCCGATGCAAATGCATCGGGATTCTAGAACGTGCATAAATTTGCTTATAATAGTTATAGCTGGTCTGAGTACTTTTTGGGGGGGTGTAAGTATTTTTTTGGGGGGTGTGAGGACTTTTTGGGGGGTCCAATACTTTTTGGGGGGGTCAAATACTTTTTGGGGGGGTCCAATACTTTTTTTGGGGGGTCCAATACTTTTTGGGGTGGGTCCAATACTTTTTGGGGTGGGTCCAATACTTTTTTGGGGGGGTCCAATACTTTTTTGGGGGGTCCAATACTTTTTGGGGGGGGTCCAATACTTTTTTGGGGGGTCCAATACTTTTTTTGGGGGGGTCCAATACTTTTTGGGGGGGTCCAATACTTTTTGGGGGGGTCCAATACTTTTTTGGGGGGGTCCAATACTTTTTGGGGGGGTCCAATACTTTTTGGGGGGTGTTGAATACTTATTGGGGGGGTGAGCGGTAAATCGCTAACTTTGTGGCCGAAAATCGAACCAGAGGCTCGGCCACAAAGTTAGCGATTTACCGCTCAGGCAGCGACTCGCGCTACATGAGCGGTAAATCGCTAACTTTGTTGCCGAGCCTCTGGTTCTATTTTCGGGCAGCGACTCGCAATGGCCGCTTTGCGGCCATTGCTCGCGCTCAGCCAGCGACTCGCAATGGCCTCGCGGCCATTGCTCGCGCAGGCTAACGACTCGGGGACGGCAGCCGGACAGCGATATAATCATCTTCCTTTACAGGTTTCCGGACCATGGGGGGGGCCTGTATACTGATGGGGGGCCTGTATATACCCCGGGGCTGTAGCTGTATGTACCCTGGGGCTGCTGCTGTATATACCATGGGGCTGCTGCTGTATATACCATGGGGGGCCTTTATACTGATGGGGGCCTGTATATATTATGGGGCTGCTGCTGTATATATTATGGGGCTGCTGCTGTATATACCATGGGGCTGCTGCTGTATATCCCATGGGGCTGCTGCTGTATATACCATGGGGGGGGCATGTATACTGATGGGTGGCCTGTATACTGATGGGGGCCTGTATACTGATGGGGGCCTGTATATACCCTGGGGCTGCTGCTGTATATACCATGGGGCTGCTGCTGTATATACCATGGGGTTGCTGCTGTATATACCATGGGGCTGCTGCTGTATATACCCTGGGGCTGCTGCTGTATATTCCCTGGGAAGGCTGCTGTAACACTGCTGAGGCCTGTATATACCACTGGGAGGCTGCTGTATACCATACTGCTGGGGGCTGTATACTACCACTGGGGAGGCCTGTATACCATCGGGGGGGCCTGTATACCACACTGCTGGGGCTGTATACCTGTGCTGGGGTCCACCCTCGGCTTATACACGAGTCAATAGTTTTTCCCAGATTTTGGGGGCAAAAGTAGGGGGGTCGGCTTATACACGGGTCGGCTTATACACGAGTATATACGGTGCATCATATTACATTATATTGCATTTTTAGCTCATTCTAAAAGTTAATAATCTGCATGACAGTGAGTCTGCCATTAAAACACGATTGCTACCTCTGATGACTAATTGTTCACTCTAAACTTAAATGTATATTAAAATGTACAATTTATTTTTAAAAATAACAACACAGTGTTAGTCTATGTGCTATGTGCACACACAAAAGAAAGTGCCGTAATCCACTTGTGGTCAGGAAAATTCTGCATGAAAAAATGATAAGGTTTTCAAGAAAAAAAAGCAGCACAAATATATCACAAATAAGGGGACACAGAGATAATAATAATAATTTTTATTTATATAGCGCCAACCAGGGTCAGACTGGGGTGTCTGGGGCCCACCAGGGAAATTGACTCCAGGGGCCCACCCACTCTTCAGCAGTATAAACACTGCCACACCATGACAAGACCGCATATTACCACCACATAGTGGCCGAATAATACCACATACAAGGGACAAATACCACCACACCATTACTAGAGAACATACTGCCACTACATAGTGACCAATAGTACTACAATAATGAAGATTAAAAAAGAGCACTGTACATTGGGTCAGTGTACAGGTAATACAGTGATCAGTGACATTATACACAGGAGCTCTGCATATAGTGTCTAGTGTACTAATAGTACAGTGATCACTGGTGACATTATACATAGGAGCTCTGTATATAGTATCTAGTGTACAGGTAATATAGTGATCACCAGTGACATTATACACAGGAGCTTTGTATATAGTGTCAGTGTACAGGTAATGAAGTGATCACCAGTGACATTATACACAGGAGCTCTGTATATAGTGTCAGTGTACAGGTAATATAGTGATAACGAGTGACATTGTACACAGGAGCTCTGTATCTAGACTGTGAGCCCTCGTGGACAGGATCCCTGGCCCTATTGTACCCGTTCGATTGTTTTGTCGATTTGTCGTCGTTTTTCGACCACTTGTCTTTGTCCACCCCCTAACTTGTACAGCGCTATGTATCCTAATAGCGCTATATAAATACCTAATAATAATAATAATAATATAGTGTCAGTGTACCGTAATGCAGAGATCACCTTTGACATTATACACAGGAGCTCTGTATATAGTGTCAGTGTGTGTGTATAGGCAATACACCTACTCATCAGTCATGTCGCAGACCAATATCACGTCTTCTAGACAGGACTCATCCCTGCAGAAAATAAGTTATCTATAACTGATCACTTCCAAAGCACATTTCACATTTTCCCAAGGTTTCTACACTACATCAAACGACAAAAAAAGCGTAATAAGGCTGCCCCGTACGGTAAGAAGACTCCCTTTTGTCCCCCTCAGGGAAAACAGTATTCTCAAAAGTAAATTATACAGTATTATAGCAGTAATAATTTCCCCTAATTGGTCCCTACAGTAAATATGTCCCCACTTGGCACCATAATCCAATAATGCATGTTCCTCATTGTGACCCCATATAGTAATAATGTCTTGCATCTTGGGCCCCTAGGTTCATCCATTCTGGTCCCCTATGTTGCCCCATTCAAGGTCCCCAGACCGACATGACAACTTTTCCAGCCATCTAGATAGATTACAACAAAAAACACATCAGACTCCTCACATTTCCAGGCCCGTGCCCATCTATTCCCAAACTGGACAAAAACCTCATCCTACTGATACTCTAATACTGAGCCGCCGCTGCTGTATGTGGTGTCACTATTACTGCCCCTGCTGCATAGTAAAAAAAAACAGCGCTCCTCTTACTACCCCACATAATAATGCCACCACTGTGCCCCCAATATTAATGTCACCACTATGCCCCCCACATAATAATGTCACCATTGTGCCCCCCACATAATAATGCCACCACTGTGCCTTCCACATATTAATAACCCCATTGTGCTCCTCACATAATGTCACTACTGTTCCCCCACATATTAATGTCACCACTGTTCCTCCACATATTAATGTCACCAATGTGCCCCCCACATATTAATGTCACCACTGTGCCCCCACATAAGGTCACCACTGTGCCCCCACATACCACCACTGTGCCCCCACATAATAATGCCACCACTGTGCCCCCACATAAGGTCACCACTGTGCCCCCACATAATAATGCCAACACTGTGACCCCACATGTTACTACTATGCCCCCACATAATAATATCACCACTGTGCCCCCACATTATAATGCCACCACTGTGCCCCCACATAATAATGTCACCACTGTTCCCCTACATAATAATGCCACCACTGTGCCCCCACATAAGGTCACCACTGTGCCCCCACATACCACAACTGTGCCCCCACATAATAATGCCAACACTGTGACCCCACATGTTACTACTATGCCCCCACATAATAATGTCACCACTGTTCCCCAACATAATAATGTCACCACTGTTCCCCTACATAATAATGCCACCACTGTGCCCCACATATTAATGTAATGTCACCTCTGTGCCCCCACATATTAATGCCACCACTGTGCCCCCACATAATACCACCACTGTACCCCCACATGTCACCACTGTCCCCCACATAATAATGTCACCACTGTGTCCTCCACATAATAATGTCACCACTGTGCCCCCACATAATGCCACCACTGTGCCCCCCACATAATACAATCACTTTGCCCCTCACAATATTGTCACTACTGTACCCCCACATAATTGCACCACCATTGTGCCCCCACATAATAATGTCACCACTGTGCCCAATACATAATAATGCCACCACTGGTCCCCCACACACTGAGCCCCTGGTATATGGCCACCATCCTGAGCCCCTGATATATCCTCCCCATCCTGGGTCCCTGCTATGTGTCCCCCATCCTGAGCACCTGATATATGCCCCACATCCTTGACCCTTGGTATATGTCACCCATCCTGGGACCCTGGCCCCTCATCCTGGGCCCATGGTATATGTACCCAAATCCTGGGTCCCTGGTATGTGTCCCCCCATCCTGAGCCCCTGGCCCCCCCATCCTGGGCCCCAGAACCCTGGTACATGTCCCCCATGCTGGGCCCTGGACCACTGATACATGTCCACTCATCCTGAGACCCTGGCCCCCATCCTGGCTCCTGGACCCCTGGTACATGTCACCCCATCCTGAGCCCCTGGTGCCTCACCCTGGGCTTCGGAACCCTGGTACATGTGCCCTCATCCTGAGCCCCTGGGCCCCAGACCCCTGGTGCATGTCCCCTAATCCTGAGCCCCTGTCCTGGGCCCCGTCCCCTGGTACATGTCCCCCCATCCTGAGCCCCTGGCCCCCCCATCCTGGGCCCTGGACCCCTGGTACATGTCCCCCCATCCTGAGCCCCTGGGCCCTGGACCCCTGGTACATGTCCCCACATCCTGAGCCCCTGGCCCCCCATTCTAAGCCCTGGCTTCCCATCTTGGGCCCTGGAACCTTGGTACATGTTCCCCCATCCAGGGCCTCAGACCCCAGGTACATGTTCCCCCATCCTGGGCCTCAGACCCTGGTACATGTCACCCCATCCTGAGCCCCTGGGCCCCGGACCCCTGGTACATGTCCTCTAATCCTGTGCCCCTGGCCCTTGTCCTGGACCCCGTCCCCTGGTACATGTTCCCCCATCCTGTGCCCCTGGCCCCCCCCATCCTGGGCCCTGGACCCCTGGTACATGTCCCCCCATCCTGAGCCCCTGGCCCCCCAAACTGGGCCCTGAACCCCTGGTACATGTCCCCACATCCTGAGCCCCTGGCCCCCCATTCTGAGTTCCGGCTTCTCATCCTGGGCCCTGGATCCCTGGTACATGGCCCCCCATCCTGAGCCCCTGGCTCCCCATCATGAGCGCCTGGACCCCGGAACCCTGGTACATGTTCCCCTATCCTGGGACTCAGACCCCTGGTACATAGCCCCCCATCCTAGGCTCCGGACCCCTGGTACATATCCCCCCATCCTGAGCCCCTGGCCTCCCCTTCTTGGGCCCTGGACCCCTGGTACATGTCCCCCCATCCTGAGCCCCTGGCCCAACAATCCTGGGCCCTGGACCCCGGGTGCATGCTCCCACATCCTGAGCCCCTGGCCCCGCATTCTGAGCCCTGGCTTCCATCCTGAGCCCCGGATCCCTGGTACATGTCTCCCCATCCTGAGCCCCTGGCTCCCTATCATGAGCCCCTGGACCCCGGAACCCTGGTACATGTTCCCCCATCCTGGGCCTCAGACCCCTGGTACATGGCCCCCCATCCTGGGCTCCGGACCCCTGGTACATGGCCCCCCATCTTGGGCTCCGGATCCCTGGTACATGGCACCCCATTCTGAGCTCCGGACCCCTGGTACATGGCCCCCCATCCTGACCTCCGGACCCCTGGTACATGGCCCCCATCCTGGGCCATGGATCCCCATTCTTGGCCCCAGACCCATGGTACATGGCCCCCCGTTCTGGGCCCTGGCCCCATGGTAAATGGCCCCTCAGGGCCCCTAGCCCTCAGATCCCTGGTACATGGCCTCCTCATCCTGGCCCCTCCATCCTGGGCTCCTGGCCCAACAACCTGGGCCCGGACCCGTTACATGGCCCCCCCTGGGCCCCTAGCCCCTGGTACCCCTCTATTAGGAGGGGGGCTGTGAGGCTCGGCCTACCGGGCGTTCACCTGTTTCCCTGGCAGGCCAGTCCAAGCCTGACGCCAACATATTCTGCAGCGCTTCACAATTCAAAGGTTCACATTTAAGCAATCTTAAGAAACAGTTATCAGAAAATACAATACAAAAAACAATACAATACAATACAAAGCATACTACAATACAATAATTAGAGCAAAATAATGACAACCCTGCTCATAAGAGCTTACAATCGAACAATGAGGTGGGGGTGACACAAAGTACAAGTGCTTATTTACAATGATGGTATATTCAACTTGAGGAAATGGGGAACAGTTAGGAGCAGTATAAGTGGCTACCAACCATTATTTGTGATCCACTTGAGACTTGTTAGATGACTGACTAGGGATCATGATAGGCCGCCCTAAAAAGATGTGTTTTTAGGGATCACCTGAAACTATGTAAGTTGTGGATACACCTAATTTCTTGGGGTAGAGCATTCCAGAGAATTGGTGCAGCTCGGGAAAAGTCTTGGAGCCGGGAGTGGGAAGTTCGGATTAATGCAGAAGTGAGTCTAAAGTCACTTCCAGAGCAAAGAGAACGGGTGGGGTGATAGACCGAGATGAGGGAGGAGATGTATGGAGGTGATGCACTGTGAAGAGCTTTGTGGGTGAGAACAAGCAGTTTGAATTGGATCCTATAATGTATGGGCAGCCAGTGCAATGACTGGCACAGAGCAGAAGCGTCTGAGTAACGATTAGCTAGATAGGTAATCCTGGCTGCTGCATTAAGGATGGACTGGAGAGGGGAGAGTCTAGTGTGGGGGAGGCCAACTAAGAGAGAATTACAATAGTCAAGGCGGGAGTGAATCAGGGCCACAGTGAAGGTTTTTGTGGTTTCCAAGGTGAGAAAGGAGCGAATTCTAGAGATGTTCTTCAGGTACAAGCGGCAAGAGCGGGCTAGAGATTGTATATATGGGGTGAACGAAAGATCACAGTCAAACATAACACCCAGACAGCGAGCCTGCTGCCTAGGAGTTATCGTGGTGCCAGACACAGAGAGAGATGTCAGATTTTAGGGAGGTTAGTGGAGGGTGGGAGCAGAAGAAGTTCAGTTTTGGAGAGGTTGAATTTCACATAGAGAGCGGACATGATATTGGAAACTACGGTTAGACAGTCATTGGTGTTCTTTATAGAGCAGGAGTAAGGTCAGGGGAAGAAGTTTTCAGTTGTGTGTCATCAGCATAAAGATGGTACTGAAAGCCAAATCTGCTAATGGACTATCAAATCGGGGCCGTGTACAGAGAAAAGAGAAGAGGTACAAGGACTGAACCCTGAGGGACCCCAATAGTGAGAGGAAGAGGGGAGGAAGTGGAGCCAGCAAATGATACACTGAAAGAACAGTCAGAAAGATGGGAAGAAAACCAGGAGAGAGCCGTGTCCTTGATGCCGATGGAGTGCGGCATGGAGAGTAGGAGATGGTGGTCAACAGTGTCAAAAGTTGCAGAGAGATCAAGAAAATCGCAAGAGAGTGTTCACCATTATGTTTTGCTGTCATAAAGGCATTGGTCACTGTGATGAGGGCAGTTTCTGTAGAATGTAGGGGGCGGAAACCAGACTGTAATGGGTCTAGAAAAGAGTGAGCGGAGAGGTAACGGGTGAGGCGGATGTAGACCAGGCGCTCCAGGAGTTTAGAGATGAAGTGGAGATTGGAGACTGGTCTGTAGTTATTTGTGCAGGATGGGCCGAGAAAAGTTTTCTTTAATAATGGAGTAATGATAGAGTGTTTGAAGGAGGAGGGGGGAGATGCCAGAAGAGAGGGAGAGATTGAAGATTTTGGTTAGGTGAGTGGTGACCACCGGAGAGAGAGACTGGAGTAGGTGTGATGGGATGGGGTCACCAGTACATGTGCTGGGACAAGAGGAAGAGAGGAATCTGGAGATGTCTTCTTCTGTGACTGGGTCAAAAGTGTAGAGTGGACCGGAGGAAATGTGGGGAGAGGTAGGGGTAACAGCGATTTGAGGTTGGGAGTTGATTTCCTGACGGATGTTTTCTATTTTCTCTGTGAAGTGGGAAGCCAGATCATCATCACAGAGGTCAGTGATGGGGGCCTGCACTTTAGGACTGAGGAGAGAGTGAAAGGTGTCAAAGAGGTTTTTTGGGTTGTTGGATAGTGAGGAGATCAGGGTGGTGAGGTAGGTCTGTTTGGCGAGGTGAAGGGCAGAGTTGTAAGTTCTCAGCATAAATTTATAGTGAATGAAGTTTTCTGGAGTGTGGGTTTTCCTCCATAGACGTTCAGCACTCCTAGAGCATCTCTGGAGGAATCGAGTTTGTGATGTGAGCCAAGGCTGTTTCACTCTGTGTTTGGAGGTTCTGAGGGTGAGGGGCGCTACTTGGTCCAGGGAACTTCTGAAAGAGTCATTTAAGTGATTGCCAGATCAGGACAGGAGAATGAGGAGGTTAGGGACAGTGATGAGATGAGGGAATCTGTGAGTGTATGAGGGTTAATGACCTGTAGATTTCTGGATGTGTGATAGGTCGGACTGTTCTGGGTGAGGGTTTGTGAGCATGAAGGAGAGAATGTTGTGGTCAGAGAGTGGAAGAGGTTAATTATGTAAGGAGGAGGTTGAGCAGAGCAGGACAAAGATCAGGTCAAGGGTGTTACCATCCTTGTGTGTCTCTGAGGTTGAGAGCTGAGAGAGGCCAAGAGAGGTGGTTAGAGATAGGATCTGGGATGCAGATGGGAAGATGGAGCTGTTATGGGGATGTTGAAGTCTCCCAGAATAAGGGTTGGTAATTCTGAGGACATGAAACGCGGCAGCCACATGGAGAAATGGTCAAGCAACTAGGTGGGTGACCCTAGAGTCGGTATACCACCGCTACTCTGAGGGGGAGGGGACGGAAGAGCCTAATTGTGTGGACCTCAAAAGAGGGGAATGAGAGTGATGGGGCTGGAGGGATGACCTGGAAAGCACATTGTGGGGACAGGAGTAAGCCAATTCCACCTCCATGTCTGTTCCCAGGTCTCGGGAAATGTAAGCCACCATAAGAAATAGCGGCAGGAGACCGTGTGTCTGAATCCTGGATCCAGGTTTCTGTGAGAGCCAGGAGATTGAGAGCGTTAGGGTGGAGGCACAGTATCATGCATCAAAAACGCTGCGTTTTTGATGCATGACAGTGATGCGAGTGCGGTGCTAGTTTGGTGCGAGTGTAGTGCTAGTGTGGTCCAAGTGTGGTGCTAGTGTGGTCCGAGTGTGGTGCGTGTGGTGAGTGTGCCTGGCTGTATGTAAGTGTATGTGGTGCGAGTGTGAGGTGTGAGTACGTGTGTGTAGTTTTTTTTCTCTGCTGTCCATGGTCTTGATGGACCACGGAACATCATTAGTGCTGCTCACCTGTATAATTCCTGCTATCCCCATACAGTTACAATAATGTTTCATTGCTGTGACAGCAGCAGTGAAGCAGTATTGTATGTATAATTTATTATTTTTTGCAAAGTTACACTTTTCAGCTTGATTTTACATGTTTTTACCATGTCGGCAGTTCAGGACTTCATTCAGCACTGTGCTACCAGAGGGGGTTTTAACCTGGTGATTAAGGGGTTAATCAGACGCTGGTGTCATGACACCATCTGTCCAGGGGTTGTCCTCACCCCCTGGATACATGGTGATATGACATCATGTGTCTGAATGGGTTCATTATTCAGTAAACCAAGTTTAAGATTATGTAAGGTTTAGAGATGTGACAGAAAGAGCCGTGATTTGTGAATGGAAGCTTCAGCACCATGGACAGCTCCTCACAAATCACGGCTCTTTCTGTCTCATCTATACACCCGACATAAACTTAAACTTGGTTTACAGAATAATTAACCCATTCAGACACATGATGTCATGTCACCATGTATCCAGGGGGGAAAGACAACCCTGGACAGATGGTGTCTGTATGGGGACTGCGGGGGGCCAGTGATTTTGACAGCACACGGGCTGCGATTCTCTAGACTCGCACCCATATACTTTTAATGGCCCCTCGCGCGAGGCAATCGCGGTGCAATCGCAGCATGCTGCGATTGCACTCGGATTGCTCTCGCAAAGCGAGTTTAATGCCAGAAACTCGCATTAATGTGACCTGTATCATTGAAAGATACAGGTCCGAGTTTAATGCGAGTTTTTCTCGCATTAAACTCGCGCGAGTTCAACGCCAGTGTGCCTCCACCCTTAGTGAGAAAGTAGTTGTGAATGAAGGGAAGTTTGTTGCTTACAGACCATGGATTCAAGAGAGTGCAATTAAAATGGAGAGATGAAGGTGTGCAGGTAATGTTGATAAGGTTAGCATGGCTTCTATGTGTGGTGATTTGGCAAGATATCACTTGACAGGAGCCGCAATAAAAAGAGAAAAGGCAAATAGATTTTGTAATTGTGACTTTGTTTCTGATGCCCTGGAATATGGTGGTCTGAAATTATTCAGTACATTGAAGAGATTATGGGAGCTCAATAAAGTAGAGGGAAGGAGAGAGGGTCTTATCTGGATGAGGGTTGATAGAGGGGGCATGTGGCGGTAAAGGTGAATGGCAAAGGCACATAGAACAATACACATTGAAGTAAAGAACATGGTAAGAAAAAAAAATGTTAGAGTGTTACCTGACTCCTGCCCTAACTAACTGCCATGAAGTAACGGCAAGCCCCTTAGCATTCAATGCCACTTTGCATGGTTCACTAAAGAATCAGGTGAGGGGAATTGGTATCAGGTAATCAGCAGCTGCTCCTCACAGAAGGGGATAAATAGATGATGAAAGGATCAGACATTAGGGGTACTTCACATGTAGTGATGTTAGTCACAGGTTTTGTGACGTAACAGCGACCTTGCCAGCGATCTCGCTATGTGTGACACGAAGCAGTGACCAGGTCTCTGCTGTGAGATCGCTGATCGTTACAAACCATTCTGGACCATTGTTTGGTCGTTGCGCTCCCGCTGGGCAGCGTGCATCACTGTGTTTGACAGGGACAACGACCAACGATCTCAATACTATGCCCGAGATTGACAGGTTCCCAACGACCGCCGTATCGTTCCGTATCATTGCTGCGTTGCTGGTGAGATATGACTGTTTGACATCTCCCCAGCGACCACGTAGTGACGCACCAGCGATCTACAGTTGTGGCCAAAAGTATTGATACCCCTGCAATTCTGTCAGATAATACTCCGTTTCTTCCTGAAAATGATTGCAATCACAAATTCTTTGGTATTATTATCTTCATCTAATTTGTCTTCAATGAAAAAACACAAAAAGAATTGTCCTAAAGCCAAATTGGATGTAATTCCACCAAACATAAAAAAGGGGGTGGACAAAAGTATTGGCACTGTTAGAAAAATCATGTGATGCTTCTCTAATTTGTGTAATTAACAGCACCTGTAACTTACCTGTGGCACCGAACAGGTGTTGGCAATAACTAAATCACACTTGCAGCCAGTTGACATGGATTAAAGTTGACTCAACCTCTGTCCTGTGTCCTTGTGTTACCACATTGAGCATGGAGAAAAGAAAGAAGACCAAAGAACTGTCTGAGGACTTGAGAAACCAAATTGTGAGGAAGCATGAGCAATCTCAAGGCTACAAGTCCATCTCCAAAGACCTGAATGTTCCTGTGTCTACCGTGCGCAGTGTCATCAAGTGTAAAGCCCATGGCACTGTGGCTAACCTCCCTAGATGTGGACGGAAAAGAAAAATTGACAAGAGATTTCAACGCAAGATTGTGCGGATGGTGGATAAAGAACCTCGACTAACATCCAAACGAGTTCAAGCTGCAAGTCCGAGGGTACAACAGTGTCAACCCGTACTATCCGTCGGCGTCTGAATGAAAAGGGACTGTATGGTAGGAGACCCAGGAAGACCCCACTTCTTACCCCGAGACATAAAAAAGCCAGGCTGGAGTTTGCCAAAAGTTACCTGAGAAAGCCTAAAACGTTTTGGAAGAATGTTCTCTGTTCAGATGAGACAAAAGTAGAGCTTTATGGGCAAAGGCATCAACATAGAGTTTACAGGAGAAAAAAGAGGCATTCAAAGAAAAGAACACGCTCCCTACAGTCAGACATGGCGGAGGCTCCCTGATGGTTTGGGGTTGCTTTGCTGCCTCTGGCACTGGACTGCTTGACCGTGTGCATGGCATTATGAAGTCTGAAGACTACCAACACATTGTGCAGCATAATGTAGGTCCCAGAGTGAGAAAGCTGGGTCTCCCTCAGAGGTCATGGGTTTTCCAGCAGGACAATGACCCAAAACACACTTCAAAAAGCACTAGAAAATGGTTTGAGAGAAAGCACTGGAGACTTCTAAGGTGGCAGCAATGAGTCCAGACCTGAATCCCATAGATCACCTGTGGAGAGATCTAAAAATGGCAGTTTGGAGAAGGCGCCCTTCACATATCAGGGACCTGGAGCAGTTTGCCAAAGAAGAATGGTCTAAAATTCCAGCAGAGCATTGTAAGAAACTCATTGATGGTTACCGGAAACGGTTGATTGCAGTTATTTTGACTAAAGGTTGTGCAACCAAGTATTAGGCTGAGGGTGCCAATACTTTTGTCTGGCCCATTTTTGGAGTTTTGTGTGAAATGATCAATGTTTTGCTTTTTGCTTCATTCTCTTTTGTGTTTTTTCACTGAAGACAAATTAAATGAAGATAATAATAGCAAAGAATTTGTGATTGCAATCATTATCAGGAAGAAACTGAGGATTATCTGACAGAATTGCAGGGGTGTCAATACTTTTGGCCACAACTGTATCTATCTATTTATCGATCTGTCTTTTCTCTATCTCCTAAGTCTATGTCCTGTAATAAGATCCTTTTCTCACCCTCTGTAGATTGTCCGTAAAGCCCGGTCCAGTCTGGATGAGAAGGTGACAGATTCAGTCGTGTCTCCAATACTTAATGCAATCAATGTAACTGTTCCTCCTCCTCTTATATTTGTTCGTCCTTTTCTGACGGTTATCAATACGGGGAGTGACGTTTTTTTCTCTGGAAAAATCACCATCCTCCAGAAATGATTCTCTGTAAATATTTCTTGCAATAAAATGTTACATTTCATCATTGTTGTCTCCTGTTTTGTATCAATGTAACATTATTATTATTATTATTTATTCATATAGCGCCATTGGTTCCATGGCGCTTTACATGTGTAAGGGCAGAACAAGGATGAGAACATAAATAACGACGAATAAATCGTACAGGTACATTGGGGCAGAGATCCTGTCCACAAGGGCTCACAGTCTATAGGGGATGGGTCGGAGACAGTAGGAGGGGGAGAGGTGAGATGGTGCAGTGGATTGGGTCTCAGTGTGGCTTGTAGGCCTGAAGGAAGAGGTGCGTCTTCAGGGGAGTGTCTGATGTGGTGTGGAAGAGAGTTCCAGAGTATGGCGGATGCACGAGAGAAGTCTTGTATACGGTTGTGGGAGGTGGAGATGCGGGGGGAGAAGAGAAGGAGTTCTTGAGACTAGCGCAGATTGCTTGAGGGGAGGTATCGGGAGACCAAGTCGGAGATGTATGGAGGGGACAGGTTGTGGATGGCCTTGTATGTCGGGGTTAAGGTTTTGAACTTGGATCTCTGCGAAGGGGGGAGACGGGGGAGTAACGGGGCGACAGGTGGATGAGTCAGGCAGCGGAATTGAGGATGGTTCGGAGGGGTGCAAGGGAGGAAACGGGGAGGCCGGTGAACAGGAGGTTGCAGTAGTCGAGGCGGGAGATAATGAGGGCTTGGACAAGCGTTTTGGCAGTGTCATGGTCAAGGAAGGAGCAGATCCGTGAGATGTTTTTAAGCTGGAGGTGGCAGGAGGTGGCGAGGGCCTGGATGTGTGGCTTGAAGGAGAGGGCAGAGTCGAGGATTACACCAAGGCACTTGGCGTAGGGGACGGGTGAGAGTGTGCAGTCGTTGACAGTGATGGTTAGGTCGGGTAGGGGGAAGAGCGACTTGGGGGGAAGATGATGAACTCTGTTTTATCTATGTTGAGTTTGAGGAAACGAGCAGAGAAGAAGGATGAGATGGCGGACAGGCAGTGTGGGATTTTGGATAGCAGGGAGGTGATATCAGGGCCGGAGAGGTAGAGCTGGGTGTCGTCGACGTAGAGGTGGTATTGGAGGCCGTGGGACTCGATGAGTTGGCCTAGGCCGAGGGTGTAGATGGAGAAGAGTAAGGGTCCAAGGACTGAGCCTTGGGTAACTCCAACAGATAGGGTGTGGGGCGAGGAGGAGGTGTGGGAGTGGGTGACGCTGAAGGTCCGGTCTCTTAGGTACGAGGAGATCCAGGAGAGGGCTAGGTCAGTGATGCCAAGGGATTCTAGAATTTGAAGCAGGAGGGAGTGGTTGACTGTGTTGAAGGCAGCAGAGAGGTCGAGGAGGAGAAGGATGGAGTAGTGTCGCTTGCTTTTGGCGGTCAGTAGGTCATTGGTGACTTTGGTTAGGGCTGTTTCGGTGGAGTGGTGGGCTCGGAAACCAGATTGCAGGCAAAGAGGGAGCACGAGGAGAGATGGGAGGACAGTTCGGAGTATACATGTTGCTCAAGCAGTTTTGAGGCGAAGGGGAGGAGAGATATGGGATTATAGTTGGAGACTGTTGCGGGGTCGAGGGAGGGTTTTTTGAGGATGGGTGTGATGAGGGCATGTTTGAAGGATGAGGGGAAGACGCCGGTGGTAAGTGATATGTTGAAGAGATCGGTTAGGGCGGGGGTAAGGACAGTGGTGAGGTTAGGGATGAGATGCGATGGGAGAGGGTCGAGGGCACAAGTGGTGAGGTGTGACAGTGCTAGAAGGGAGGAGAGACGCACTTCAGTCATGGAGGGGAAGTAACTTTTGGTCGTGAGGGGGTTGGGTGATAGAGAGGGAGGGCCATGTGGATTGGGAATTGAAGCTTTCTCTGATTTTGTCGATCTTCTGTTTAAAGAAGCTGGCAAAGTCGGCGGCGGTGATGAGCTGAGTGGGAGGGGGTGCAGAGGGACAGAGAAGGGCGTTAAAGGTTATGAAAAGTTGCTTGGGATTGTGGGAAAGGGAGTTAATGAGAGACGAGAAGAAAGCTTGTTTTGCCGTGGTCAGTGCTGTCTTGAAGTTGATGAGGGACTGTTTGTACAAAGCGAGGTGCGTAACTGAGTTGGATTTCTTCCATCTCCATTCAGCTACCCTGGACATCCGTTGAAGTTTTTTGGTGCTGGCGGAGAGCCAGGGATATCTGTGTGCACGGGTTTTGTTGTATGAGAGAGGGGTGGCCTGGTCGAGGGCTGTGGCGAGAGTGGTGTTGTAGAGGGTGGCGGCAGCGGCAGCGTCATGAGAGGAGGCTAAGTCAGAGAGAGGGAGGAGGGACTCGGCGAGGTGAGTGGAAGTTAATGAGCTTGAGGTTTCTTCGGGGGTGGGGGAGTTTCCGGAGAGGGGGGAGCGTAGCGGGGGGAGAGGGTGGAGAAGGTCAGCAGGTTGTGGTCGGATAGGAGGGGGGTTGAGTTTGCGAGGTCGGTGAGGGAACAGAGGCGGGTGAAGACGAGGTCTAATGTGTGACCGTTATTCTGTGTGGCTGAGGAGGACCATTGGGAGAGGCTGAAGGAGGAGGTTAGAGAGAGGAGTCTTGAGGCAGCAGCGTGGGGTTTATCAATGGGGATGTTGAAGTCGCCCATGATGATGGTGGGGATGTCGGAGGAGAGGAGAGGAGGTGGAGAAGCCAGGTTGTGAAGTGGTCGAAGAAGGTGGACGAGGATCCTGGAGGGCGGTAGACGACAGCCAGTTAGAGGTTGCAAGGGGAGAAAATACGCACAGAGTGTGCCTCGAAGGAGGGGAGGGAGGCAGAGGGGGGTGGTGTAATTGGGGTGAAGGAGCAGCTGTTGGCCAGGAGTAGGCCAACACCTCCGCCGCGGGAGTTGCTGGGGCGGGGGGTTTGGGATAGGGTGAGTCCACCATAGGAGAGGGCGGCGGGGGAGGTTGTGTCGGAGGGGGTGAGTCATGTTTCGGTGATGCCAAGGAAAGAGAGTTTTTTGGTGATGAAGAGGTCGTGGATGAAGGTTAGTTTATTGCATACTGAGCGGGCATTCCAGAGTGCGCCAAAGAGTGGGATTGGGGGAGGGGCAGCTTGGGGGATGGGTGTAAGGTTGCAGGGGTTGCCGATGTTAAAGGTGGGGAGTAGGCGTGGGCTTGGGGTGATTGGTGGGGATGTGTTGGGGGGGACCGGGATTAGGGGAGATGTCGCCAGCAAGTAGGAGGAGGAGGGAGAGGGTCAGGAGGTGGGGGCATGAGAGCTTGCGGGGCGGGCGGGCATGTTTGGAGCTAAAGGCTTGGGTGTGGAGGAAGAGTTCAGAGGAGTGGGTGAGATGACTAGGTAGGATGGAGGGGGAGAGTGTTATTGTTTTGTCGGGAGGAGGGACAGAGGAGGGTTGTAGGAAGTGGAGTAGGATAGGAGTGAGTGTGAAGAGAAGGGAAAACATTGCATGGGGGTATAGGATTCAGTGGGTGTGAGAGGTGGAGCAGGGGGGTGAGGTGCAGATGGGGAGTGGTGGTGGCGGGGGGCAACAGCAGCTGAGAGGAGGAGGTGCAGCCGGGGTTGGGATGGAGGCAGGGGACAGGAGCAGCAGGAGGGTGAGATAGAGGCAGGGGTCTGGAGCGACAGGGGACAGGTGCAGCAGGAAGGGTGTGCAAAGCGGATGAGTGCCAATCAAGTCCAGGCAATCGCAAACCAAATGGAGGCATACAGAGTCCAGCAGGTGAAGCAGGGTGATGCGGTGCAGTCAGAGACCAGATTTAGGTACAATAGTGGGGATGAGATGCAGCCGTGGATGAGATGCAGATGCAGCCGTGGATGCAATCAGGTGCTGCTGGGGGCGAGATGCTGAGGTGCAGTCAGGATACGATGCAGCTGGGGGTCAGATCCTCTCACCTCCGGTCCGTCCAGCCCCAGTTCACTGTCCAATGTCCCAGATGAAGATAAACAAAAATGTCCGGAACCACAAACTCTTATAATGAACAAAATCCAAACACATTCATCACACCAGTCAATAAGACGTATAGACCGAGAGGGAAAAGATGATGTGTAATAGAACTGGGATCAATAACACAATAATGAACTAAGAAAAATAATCTTTATTACAAAGTAAAAAAGGTGCACAGAACAAATGTATTTAAAAGTGACCATTAGATACAGAACACAAAGAAATAGTGTGAACAATAGCACCCGCTCCCCTATAAAAACACCTCGGGGCCCTTTCACACTGGCCGGATCCGGACAAAAAACGCATCTGCCGAGGGTCCCGCCTAACGGCCACACTTGCGACAAAGCCCATTTATTGTCTATGGGGCTTGCGGATTCGGACAAAAAATCTAGTGTGAAAGGGGTCTTACACTGTGTGCAGAATTATTAGGCAAATGAGTATTGTGATCACGATACTTTTTATCCATATTGTCCTCCAAGCTGTATAGGCTGAGAGCCAACTACCAATGAAGTAAATCAGGTGATGGCATCTCTGTAATGAGGAGGGGTGTGGTGTAATGACATCAACACCCTATATAAGGTGTGCTTAATTATTAGGCAAATGGGTCAGAAGAGAGATGTGACGGCTCTGAAAAGTCCACAATTGTGAGATGTCTTGCAGAGGGATGCAGCAGTCTGGAAATTGCCAAACTATTAAAGCGATCACCGAACAATCAAGCGTTTCATGGCAAATAGCCAACAGGGTCACAAGAAGCGTGAGGGCAAAAAAGGTGCAAAATAACTGCCCATGAATTGAGGAAAATCAAGTGTGAAGCTGCCAAGATGCCATTTGCCACCAGTTTTGCCATATTTCAGAGCTGCAACGTTACTGGAGTATCAAAAAGCACAAGGTGTGCCATACTCAGGGACATGGCCAAGGTAAGGAAGGCTGAAAAACCACCACCTATGAACAAGAAACATAAGATACAACGTCAAGACTGGGCCAAGAAATATCTGAAGACTGATTTATCAAAGGTTTTATGGCCTGATGAAATGAGAGTGACTCTTCATGGGCCAGATGGATGGGCCAGAGGCTGGATCAGTAAAGGGCAGAGAGCTCCACTCCGACTCAGATGCCAGCAAGGTGGAGGTGGGTACTGGTATGGGCTGGGATCATCAAAGATCAACTTGTGGGACCTTTTCGGGTTGAGGATGGAGTGAAGCTCAACTCCTGGACCTACTGCCAGTTTCTGGAAGACAACTTCTTCAAGCAGTGGTACAGGAAGAAGTCGGTATCGTTCAAGAAAAATATGATTTTCATGCAAGACAATGCTCCATCACATGCATCCAACTACTCCACAGCGTGGCTGGCCAGTAAAGGTCTAAAGGAAGAAAAAATAATGACATGGCCCCCTTGTTCACCTGATCTGAACCCCATAGAGAACCTGTGGTCCCTCCTAAAATGTGAGATCTACAGGGAGGGAAAACAGCACACCTCTGGGAACAGTGTCTGGGAGGGAAAACAGTACACCTCTGGGGACAGTGTCTGGGAGGCTGCGGTGGCTGCTGCACGCAATGTGGATCGTAAACAGATCAAGCAACTGACACAATCTATGGATGGAGGCTGCTGAGTGTCATCATACAGAAAGGGGGCGATATTGGGAACTCATTTTTTGGGGTTTTGTTTTTGCATGTCAGAAATGTTTATTTCTAAATTTTGTGCAGTTATATTGGTTTACCTGGAGAAAATAAACAAGGGAGATGAGAATAGATTTGTTTTTTATTAAGTTGCCTAATAATTCTGCACAGTAATGGTTACCTGCACACACAGATATCCTCCTAAGATCCAAATCTAAAACCCTCCAACTTCCAAAAATATTAAGTTTTGATATTTGAGTCTTTTGGGTGATTGAGGACATAGTTGTTGATCAATAATAAAAATAATCCTCTAAAATACAACGTGCCTAATAATTCTGCACACAGTGTATATATGAGGCCAATAAATACAGACACAGTTGGCCAGCGCCAGACTGGGGTGTCTGGGGCCCACCAGGGAAATTTACTCCAGGGGCCCACCCACCTGGGCCCACCCACCTGGGCCCACCCATTCTTCAGCTATATTCAAATACCTGTTATCCGTTATACCCATCATAGTGTAACGTGGACTGTAAAACACAGGTGGCTCCTACACATCACTGTGCGCTCACCATTATTGTAATGTACAATTAAGGCCCTGTCACACATAAAGAGATCGCTAACGAGATCGCTATTGGGATCGCTGTTGCGTCACGAAATCCGTGACGTAACAGCCATGTCGTTATGTGTGACACGCACCAACAATCTGGCTCCTGCTGTGAGATCGTTGATCGTTACACACTGCTCTGGGTCATTCCTGTGTCGTTGTGCTCCCGCTGGGAACGCTACATCGTTGTGTTTGACAGACAATGAGCAACGATCTCAATGCTACACTATGGAGAGAAAATTCCCAACGACCTCGGCATAATTCTGGATCGCTGGTGCGTCGTTTTTCACATCGCTGGTGAGATACCTGTTTGACATCTTACTAGCGATGTGTAAACGACGCACCAGCGATCTCTGCACATCCTCATCGGGATCGCTGGTGCGTCGTTATGTGAGACTGGGCCTTTACTGTAGTTTGCATTACAGGGATTTGTTGGTGAAGACAAGTTCTCAGCGATGCACAGGTTCGCTGGGTGATCACTTAGCTATTGGTGGAATCCACACCATCAGAAGAATGTGGAGCTTTTAGAGCATTTGGTGAGTTTTTTACCTCAGTATTTGTAAGACAAAACCAGGACCAATCAGAGGTAACGTTTTTATGCATTTTTCACCCACTCCTGGTTTTGTCTTATAAATACTGAGGTGAAAATCTCACCAAATGCTCAACTTGCTTTCTCTGGCGAACCTCAGTAACTGCATCTCTGCTGATGTGTCACAGGACAGGGAAGGCTTAAACATCCAAGTATTTAATATCTATTGGAAATAAAGAAGTTTCCCCTTCTTGATATCAGATAAAACAAATGACCAAACACAGTCCACTTTACCAAGACCAATAATACCAGATAGAAGGGAGAAAAAACCACCACACCATGACCAGATCACATATTACCACCACATAGTGCCCAAATAATGCCACATACAAGACAAATACCGCCACACCATGACCAAAGCACATAAAACCACAACATAGTGATCAAATGCTACCACATACAAGGTATAAATACTGCCACAATATGAGACCACATATTACTACCACATAGTGACCGAATAATACCACATACAAGGGACAAATACCGTCATGTGATGACCAAAGCACATAATGCCACCACATATAATACTAAATTAATAAAAATGTAAAAAAGCTCTGTATATTGGGTCAGTGTGCAGGTTACACAGTGATCACCAGTGACATTATACACAGGAGCTCTGTATATAGTGTCAATGTAATAGCAGCAGTGTAACTAGGTTAGATGGGGCCCGGGGAAAAGATCGATTTTGGTGCCCCCCCTCCAAAGTAGGTGAGGACCGGGGGGGAGCGGGGGGGGGTGCTGTCCTGTCAGGATTCAGCCCCGCGCCGCCCCTACTGCAGCCTTGGTTGATGAGCGACAGGGGTGGGTGAGGGTGCTGTGGGGTTTCATCCCCGCCGCCCCTGTTGCAGCCTTGGTTGAGGAGCGGGGGGGGGGGGTTGGTGCTGCCGACACCCCCGCTGAGTTGCCCTGAGGCAAAAGGTCCGGCTGCACCCCCGTAGATACGCCCCTGGGTAATAGTTATCACTGGTGACATTATATACAGGAGTTCTGTATATAGTGTACAAGTTATACAATCATCACCAGTGACATTATACACAGAAGCTCTCTGTATATAGTGTCAGTGTACAGGTTATGCACTGATCATCATTGACATTATACACAAGAACTCTGTATATAGTGTCAGTGTGTGTATAGGTAATACATGTAGCTTCTCCCCCCATATTCCATGTACCTTCTCCTCCCCATCCAGCCATGTACCTTCTCCCTCTATCCCCCATCCATCCATGTACCTTCTCCCCATTCCACCAATCCATCCATGTACCTTCTTCCCCATCCATTCATCTTTTCCCCCTTTTTTCATGCTACCCCCCACCCCATTTTGCTCCCTTTTCCAGGCCGTCCCATCCATCCATTTATCCTATTCTGCCCCCTCTTCTAGGCCGCCCCATCCATTCATCCATCCATCCCACTTTGTCCCCCCCATGTTGCTATCTTCGGCTGTAACAGCGCCTTACCTGACTCCACACTACTGATCCTGGCAGCTTCTTCCTCTCCCGGTCTCCCACTTGCCGGCACCAGACACCAGGCAGCTTCTCCTCTGCAGCTCCCGGTCTCCGGCACCAGGCACCCAGCAGCTTCTTCCTCTGCAGCTCCCGGTTTCTGGCACCAGGCATCCGGCAGCTTCTTTCTCTGCAGCTCCTAGTCTCCAGCACCAAGCGGCACCCGGCAGCACCAGGCACCACCAGGCACCACGTCACCCGGCAGCACCAGGCATCCAGCATCACCAGACATCATGTCACCCGGCAGCATCAGGCACACAAGCAGCATCAGGTGTTCGGCAAGACCAGGCATCCAGCAGCACCAGGCACCACCAGGCACCCAGGCAGGACCAGGCGTTCGGCAGCACCAGGCACCACCTGGCATCACCAGACACCATGGCAGCACCAGGTGCTCGGCAGCACAAGGCACCCTGGCAGCACCAGGCGCCCCAGCAGCACCAGGCACCACCAGGCGCCCCGGCAGCACCAAGCACCACCAGGCGCCCCGGCAGCACCAGGCACCACCAGGCGCCCCGGTAGCACCAGGCACCACCAGGCATCCCGACAGCACCAGGCACCACCAGGTGCCCCGACAGCACCAGGCACCACCAGGTGCCCCAGCAGCACCAGGCACCACCAGGTGCCCCGGCAGCATCAGGGTCCTGGCACCACCAGACTCCCTGGGGGCCCGGCAGAACCAGGCACCCTGGGGGCCCGGCAGCACCAGGGACCCGGCAGCACCAGGCACCCGGCATCACCAGACATCATGTCACCCGGCAGCACCAGGCATCACCAGGTGCCTCGGCAGCACCAGGCACCACATGGCGCCCCGGCAGCACCAGGCACCACAAGGTGCCCTGACAGCATCAGGCACCACGAGGCGCCCCGGAAGCACCAGGCACCACCAGGCGCCCTGGCAGCACCAGTGGACTGGCACCACCAGGCTCCCTGGGGGCCCGGCAGCACCAGGGATCCGGCAGCATCAGGCACCACCAGGGGCCCGGCACAATCAGGCACCCTGGGGGCCTGGCAGCACCAGGGACCCGGCAGCACCAGGCACCACCAGGCGCCTCGGCAGCACCAGGCACCACCAGGTGCCCCAGCAGCACCAGGCACCACCAGGTGCCCCGGCAGCAACAGGAGCCTGGCACCACCAGGCTCCCTGGGGGCCCGGCAGCACCAGGCACCCTGGGAGCCCGGCAGCCCCAGTGATCTGGCAGCACCAGGCACCCGGCATCACCAGACATCATGTCACCCGCAGCACCAGGCACCACCAGACATCATGTCACCCGGAAGCACCAGGCACGCCGGCAGCACCAGGCACCACCAGGCGCTCTGACAGCACCAGGCACCACCAGGCGCCCCGACAGCACCAGGCACCACCCGGCACCCCGGCAGCACCAGGCACCACCAGGTGCCCTGGCAGCACCAGGGGCCTGGCACCACCAGGCTCCCTGGGGGCCCAGCAGCACCAGGGACCCGGCAGCATCAGGCACCACCAGGGGCCCGGCACAATCAGGCACCCTGGGGGCCTGGCAGCACCAGGGACCCAGCAGCACCAGGCACCACCAGGGGCCATGCACCATCAGGCACCCTGATGGCCTGGCAGCACCAGGCACCGTGGGGGCCCGGCAGCACCAGGGGCCTGACACTATCATGCACCCTGGGGGCCCGGCACCATCAGGCACCCAGGGTGAGCCCTGAACCATCAGGCACCCAGGGTGAACCCGGAACCGTCAGGCACCCATGGTGGGCCCGGAACCACCAGGCACCCAGGGTGGGCCCGGAACCGTCAGGCACACAGGTTGGGCCCAGAACCGTCAGGCACCCAGGGTGGGCCCGGCACCGTCAGGCACCCAGGGTGAGCCCGGCACCGTCAGGCACCCAGGGTGAGCCCGGCACTGTCAGGCACCCAGGGTGAGCCCGGCACCGTCAGGCACCCTGGGGGCCCAGCACCATCAGGGGCCCGGCAGCACCAGGGACCCGGCACCATCAGGCACCCTGGGGGCCTGGCACCATCAGGCACCCTCCCGATCTTTCGGTGGGCCAGTCCGCCCCATTGGGACACACTGACCCCCCAGGATGGGGACACGTAGGGGCTCCCCAGGATGGATGGGGACTCATAGGGGGCCCCCCTGGATGGATGGGGACACGTAGGGGGCTCCCAGGATGGGGGCACTTAGGGGGCCCCCCCAGGATGGATGGGGACACATGGGGGGCCCCCCCAGGATGGATGGGGACACATAGGGGGCTCCCCAGGATGGGGACACGTAGGGGGCCCCCCCAGGATGGGACACAAAGGGGGCCCCTCAGGATGGGGACACCCCATCCATTCTAGGGGGTCCCCCTATGTGTCCCCATCCATCCTGGGGGGCCCCCATGTGTCCCCATCCATCCTGGCGGCCCCCCATTTTTCCCCATCCATCCTGGGGGCCCCCCATGGGTCCCCATCCATCTTGGGGGCCTCCCATGCGTCCCCATCCATCCTGGGGCCCCCCATGGGTTCCCATCCATCCTGGGGGCCCCCCATGGGTCTCCATCTATCCTGGGAGCCCCCCATCCCTCCTTGGGGCCTCCCATGGGTCCCCATCCATCCTGGGGGCCCCCCATCCATCCTGGGGGCCCCCCATGGGTCCCCATCCATCCTGGGGCCCTCCCATGGGTCCCCATCCATCCTGGGGGCCCCCCATGGGTCCCCATCCATCCTGAGGGGCCCCCTATGTGTCCCCATCCTGATCCCCTTGATATGCAGACACAGTTAAAAAAAAAAAAACACTACTTACCTCACCGACGATCCTCCGGTGTCTAGTGCTGGAGAATCAACGCAAACTGCTGCAGATGCCGCACAGGAAGCAGAGTCCCGGAGCGATGATGTCATCACCCTGAGACTCCAACCTCCTGTACGCGCCGGCAGCATCAGCTGTCAGAGGAGGGTGAGGAGGGAGCGGTACAGTGGGAGATCGCTCCCCGCTGTACCGTACACTGCCACAGACAGGCTAATCATATAGGTGTGCTATGCACCGATATGATTAGCACTAACTCAGGGAGGGGGGCAGCAGAGGCACAGGGGGTATAGGGGGGCGGGGCAAAGGGGGTGGAGCCATGGGGATATGGGGCCCCCCGGGGATCTCCCGATCTCCCGCCGGGCCAGTCTGACCCTGCAGTTGGCACATATGGACAATATTAGAATAATGACAGCACTAGTTATGTCCGT
This sequence comes from Allobates femoralis, assembly GCA_033576535.1. Taxonomy (NCBI): domain Eukaryota; kingdom Metazoa; phylum Chordata; class Amphibia; order Anura; family Aromobatidae; genus Allobates; species Allobates femoralis. The sequence goes on from JARQOC010000012.1 coordinate 12,612,688, forward strand.
AAAAGTAAAATGCGAAAAGGTGCAGTTTAGCCAAAAGAGATCCCCCAAAAGTATAAGATTGGCTGTAAACCAAGACTACTTTACAAAAATGTACACGATGCAGCCTAAAGGCCGGTTTACACGTGGCGACATTGTTAACGATGTTGCTGCAACTTGTGATGTTGCAGCGACCTTGTTACTGTGTGTGACATCCTGCAACGATCAGCGATCAGATCGCAGATCGTTGTGGAATGGCTAGGGCCTTTTTTCGATCGTTGGTCTCCCGCTGGGCGGCCAGCATCAGCGTGTGTGACAGCGGGAGACCAACGATCAACAACCTCCTGGCCGGTAACCAGGGTAAACATCGGGTAACTAAGTGCAGCGCTATGCTTAGTTACCCGATGTGTACCCTGGTTACCAGTGAGAAAGCTGGACGCTGGTGAGTCTGCCTGTGTGACAACTCACCAGCGATCATATAGCGTTGTCCCAGCGATCCCGAACGCTGGTCGGACATCGCACGGTGTAACACAATACCTACAGGTGACACCAGAAGTTTCCATACACTGTATATAAAGACACATTTGCCGGTTTTTCTCACTATCTCACATAAAATCAGAATAAACCTTTGCCGTTTTAGGTCAATTTGGGATTACCATAATTATTAATATTTGCCAAACGCCAGAATAATGAGAGCGAGAGGAGGCTATAAGGCATTTTTATTACTTTGTGTAAAGTCACAGGTTTCCATACATTTCATTAGTATTTGGTACATTGCCCTTACACTGTATGACTGGGGTGAAACGTTCCAGATCCTTCCACAAGCTTCTCACAATAGTTGGTGGGAATTTGGGCCCATTCCTCCTGACAGAACTGGTGTCACTGAGCCATGTTTGTAGGTCTCGTTGCTCGCAGCCTTTTCAGCTTTGCCCATACATTTTCAATAGGATTGAGATCGGGGCTTGGTGAAACATTGACTTTCAATATTGTGCAGAAAAAACAGGGCACTCACCCATTACGGTGCTAGTAGTCTCTTTATTCCTGGTTACATGGTACAAGTGTCGGGGAGGGGGGTGGAAGACAGCGGACAACGGCTCGTTTTTCGTGCTGATCAAGCACTTCAACTGGTCCTATGGTATGTGATGTCAGTTCATCATCTTTTAAGGGGGAGGGAAGGATTATCACGGGTCACAGCTATCTGTAATCAGGCACAATCATGGTGCAAAGCAAGAACAAACCAGTGAATATTTACATAGTGAAAAAACAATTCCAACAGGTTTTCATTCAGTTACTTATACTGAAAATTTGTTTCTAGTATTTAATATACAAAACTTAATGCAATTTTTTATAGAAAATGTTGCTAAATAATGTAACGATTTGATGTTACCGTATATACTCGCGTATAAGCCGAGTTTTTCAGCCCTAAAAATAATAATAAACTGTAAAGTGCGGCGTGCAATATTATTCGGCCCCTTTACTTTCAGTGCAGCAAACTCCCTCCAGAAGTTCTGAATGATCCAATGTTGTCCTAAATGACTGGTAATGATAAATAGAATCCACCTGTGTGTAATCAAGTCTCTGTATAAATGCACCTGCTCTGTGATAGGCTCAGGGGTCTGTATCCAGTGCAGAGAGCATCATGAAGACCAAGGAACACACCAGGCAGGTCCGAGATACTGTTGTGGCGAAGTTTAAAGCCGGATTTGGATACAAAAAGATTTCCCAAGTGTTAAACATCTCAAGGAGCCACTGTGAAAGCGATCATATAGAAATGGAAGGAATATTAGACCACTGCAAATCTACCAAGACCCGGCCGTCCCTCTAAACTTTCATCTGGAACAAGGAGAAGACTGATCAGAGATGAGGCCAAAAGGCCATGATCACTCTGGATGAACTGCAGAGATCTACAGCTGAGGTGGGAGAGTCTGTCCATAGGAGAACAATCAGTCGTACACTGCACAAATCTGGCTTTATGGAAGAGAGGCAAGAAGAAGCCATTTCTCAAGATATCCATAAAAGTCTGGTGTGAAGTTTGCCACAAGCCGCCTGGGAGACCCCAAACATGTGGAATAAGGGGCTCTGCTCAGAGGAAACCAAAATCAAACTGTTTAGCCACAATGTAAAACGATATGTTTGGTGTAAAAGCAACAAAGCTCATCACCTCTGAAAACACCATCCCCCTGTCACACATGTGGTGGCCTGAAAACCATCCCACTGTCACACATGGTGGAGGCCTGAAAACACCATCCCCACTGTCACACATGGTGGGGCAGCATCATGGTTTGGGCTTTTCTTCAGCAGGGACAGGGAAGATGGTTAACATTAATGGGAAGATGGACGGAGCCAAATACAGGACCATTCTGGAAGAAAACCTGCTGGAGTCTGCAAAAGACCCGAGACTGGGACGGGATTTATCTTCCAACAAGACAATGATCTCCCAAACATAAAGCAAAATCTAAAATGCAATGGTTCAAAAATCACCGTCTCCAGGAGTTAGAATGGCGAGTCACATCCAGACCTGAATCCAATGGAGAATCTGTGGAAAGAGTGAAAACTGCTGATCACAAACGCCTCAATCCAACCTCACTGAGCTCCAGCTGTTCTGCAAGGAAGAATGAGACAAACCCCAAGAGACTGCAGCTGTAATCACAGCACAAGGGGGCGCTACAGAGGAATAACTCAAGGGGATGAATAATATCGCACGCCTCAGTTTTTTATTTTGTTAAAAAAGTTTAAAATATCCAATAAATTTGGTTCCACTTCACGATTGTGTCCCACTTGTTGTTATTCTTCACAAAAATATTAGAATTTATATCTTTATGTTTGAAGCCTGAAATGTGGCAAAAGGTTGAAAAGTTCAAGGGGGTCGAATACTTTCACAAGGCGCTGTATATAGGGGGCTGAATACTTTCACAAGGCACTGTATATAGGGGGCTGAATACTTTCACAAGGCACTGTATATAGGGGGCTGAATACTTTCACAAGGCCTGTATATAGGGGGCTGAATACTTTCACAAGGCTCTGTATATAGGGGGCTGAATACTTTCACAAGGCACTGTATATAGGGGGCTGAATACTTTCACAAGGCACTGTATATAGGGGGCTGAATACTTTCACAAGGCACTGTATATAGGGGGCTGAATACTTTCACAAGGCACTGTATATAGGGGGTGGAATACTTTCACAAGGCACTGTATATAGGGGGCTGAATACTTTCACAAGGCACTGTATATAGGGGGCTGAATACTTTCACAAGGCACTGTATATAGGGGGCCGAATACTTTCACAAGGCACTGTATATAGGGGGCCGAATACTTTCACAAGGCACTGTATATAGGGGGCCGAATACTTTCACAAGGCACTGTATATAGGGGCTGAATACTTTCACAAGGCTCTGTATATAGGGGGCTGAATACTTTCACAAGGCACTGTATATAGGGGGCGAATACTTTCACAAGGCACTGTATATAGGGGGCCGAATACTTTCACAAGGCACTGTATATAGGGGGCCGAATACTTTCACAAGGCACTGTATATACATAGGGGCTGAATACTTTCACAAGGCACTGTATATAGGGGGCCGAATACTTTCACAAGGCACTGTATATAGGGGGCCGAATACTTTCACAAGGCACTGTTATACATAGGGGGCTGAATACTTTTACAAGGCACTGTATATAGGGGGGCCGAATACTTTCACAAGGCACTGTATATAGGGGGCCGAATACTTTCACAAGGCACTGTATATAGGGGGCGAATACTTTCACAAGGCACTGTATATACATAGGGGGCTGAATACTTTCACAAGGCACTGTATATAGGGGGCCGAATACTTTCACAAGGCACTGTATATAGGGGGCTGAATACTTTCACAAGGCACTGTATATAGGGGGCCGAATACTTTCACAAGGCACTGTATATAGGGGGCCGAATACTTTCACAAGGCTCTGTATATACATAGGGGGCAGAATACTTTCACAAGGCACTGTATATACATAGGGGGCAGAATACTTTCACAAGGCACTGTATATAGGGGGCTGAATACTTTCACAAGGCACTGTGTCTATCCTTGCTGAAATATTACTAATCTGGTAGATCATGTCTCATACTCACGTTGGCTATTGCTGTTTTGATTTATTAAGTTCCTCCAGAGCTTCCAGGTTCATGAATAGAATGCCAGAACATCGTAGACTGACACAAAGAAAGAGAGAAAGTGAGGATCTGATACATTGTACGGGGACAGAATGAAGTTGGCACAATTGTTCTTTCCACAGAAAGCCATGAATGTTGGCAGCACATCCACTGATTACACAGGCGATGTGCCCAGGATTCCTGCCCGTATAATGCATCCAAACATTTGACTAAAATATTATAGGGGACAATTACATGCAACATTTGTATTTGTAAAACTTGTTTCTTATCCAATGACTGATTCTTATGTTTTCTTATGACCTGATTTTAAAAAACATTTCTAGTTTTAACAATCACGTATGGATTCTGCACAGAACTCAAGTGAAATTACATACAGTTGTGTTCTAAAACGGAGTTAAGTCCAAAATCTTTCTAATAGTTTTTATTTCCAGCGCTGGGAACATTCACACTGTTTTCTAAATCAAAACCTGAAGAGAAATGTGGATCATGTTTAACTACTTTACAGAAAACAACAAAAAAACAAACATTGGGCTGTTCCAAAAAATAGCAGTGTCTGCATTTGTCTTTTAAAGGATTTCTCATTCCTGCAATCACTGACCTGATATTTAATTGTAACCACAGTTTTTTGGAACAGCTTCACATCTATGTTGCAGAGAGTCAACCAACTTCTGGCTGCTGTCACCTGTTATTCCCACCCAGGAGGCTTTGACTACATCCCACAATGTATCTGCATTTGTTGGCTTTGCCTCAAAAACAGCATTTTTGATGTCACCCACAAGTGGTCTATCGGATTAAGGTCTGTGGATCGGGCGGCTGCTCCATAACCTCAATTTTGTTGGACTGGAGCGAAGATTTTGCTGGTTTACTGGTTTTTAAGGTCGTTGTCTTGTCCCATTTCAAGGGCATTTCCTCTTCAGTGTAAGGCAACATGACCCCTTCAAATATTATCATATCAGTAAACTGGTCCGTGATCCCTGGTATGTGGTAAATAGGCCCGGCACCACTTCTCTGTCTGCAGAGTGGACGGTGGGGAATTCACATTTTAAGGATCTTAAACTCAAAAATAACAATTTTCCTTTCCTCCGTCCACACAATGTTCCTCCATTCCTCCGTCCACACAGGAGCAGTATTATAGTAGTTATATTCTTGTACATAGGAGCAGTATTATAGTAGTTATATTCTTGTATATAGGGGCAGTATTATAGTAGTTATATTCTTGTATATAGGAGCAGTATTATAGTAGTTATATTCTTGTACATAGGAGCAGTATTATAGTAGTTATATTCTTGTATATAGGGGCAGTATTATAGTAGTTATATTCTTGTACATAGGAGCAGTATTATAGTAGTTATATTCTTGTACATAGGAGCAGTATTATAGTAGTTATATTCTTGTATATAGGAGCAGTATTATAGTAGTTATATTCTTGTATATAAGAGCAGTATTATAGTAGTTATATTCTTGTACATAGGAGCAGTATTATAGTAGTTATATTCTTGTATATAGGGGCAGTATTATAGTAGTTATATTCTTGTATATAGGAGCAGTATTATAGTAGTTATATTCTTGTACATAGGAGCAGTATTATAGTAGTTATATTCTTGTATATAGGGGCAGTATTATAGTAGTTATATTCTTGTATATATGAGCAGTATTATAGTAGTTATATTCTTGTATATAGGAGCAGTATTATAGTAGTTATATTCTTGTATATAGGAGCAGTATTATAGTAGTTATATTCTTGTATATAGGAGCAGTATTATAGTAGTTATATTCTTGTACATAGGAGCAGTATTATAGTAGTTATATTCTTGTATATAGGAGCAGTATTATAGTAGTTATATTCTTGTATATAAGAGCAGTATTATAGTAGTTATATTCTTGTATATAGGAGCAGTATTATAGTAGTTATATTCTTGTATATAGGAGCAGTATTATAGTAGTTATATTCTTGTATATAAGAGCAGTATTATAGTAGTTATATTCTTGTATATAGGAGCAGTATTATAGTAGTTATATTCTTGTACATAGGGGCAGTATTATAGTAGTTATATTCTTGTATATAGGAGCAGTATTATAGTAGTTATATTCCTGTATATAGGAGCAGTATTATAGTAGTTATATTCTTGTATATGGGGGCAGTATTATAGTAGTTATATTCTTGTATATAGGGGCAGTATTATAGTAGTTATATTCTTGTACATAGGAGCAGTATTATAGTAGTTATATTCTTGTATATGGGGGCAGTATTATAGTAGTTATATTCTTGTATATAGGAGCAGTATTATAGTAGTTATATTCTTGTATATAGGAGCAGTATTATAGTAGTTATATTCTTGTATATGGGGGCAGTATTAAAGTAGTTATATTCTTGTATATAGGAGCAGTATTATAGTAGTTATGTTCTTGTACATAGGGGCAGTATTATAGTAGTTATATTCTTGTACATAGGAGCAGTATTATAGTAGTTATATTCTTGTACATAGCGACAGCATTATAGTAGTTATATTCTTGTATATAGGGGCAGTATTATAGTAGTTATATTCTTGTATATAGGGGCAGTATTATAGTAGTTATATTCTTGTACATAGGAGCAGTATTATAGTAGTTATATTCTTGTATATGGGGGCAGTATTATAGTAGTTATATTCTTGTATATAGGAGCAGTATTATAGTAGTTATATTCTTGTATATAGGAGCAGTATTATAGTAGTTATATTCTTGTATATGGGGGCAGTATTAAAGTAGTTATATTCTTGTATATAGGAGCAGTATTATAGTAGTTATGTTCTTGTACATAGGGGCAGTATTATAGTAGTTATATTCTTGTACATAGGAGCAGTATTATAGTAGTTATATTCTTGTACATAGCGACAGCATTATAGTAGTTATATTCTTGTATATAGGGGCAGTATTATAGTAGTTATATTCTTGTACATAGGAGCAGTATTATAGTAGTTATATTCTTGAACATAGAAGTATTGTAGTAGTTATATTCCTGTACATAGGAGCAGTATTATAGTTGTTATATTCTTGTATATAGGAGCAGTATTATAGTAGTTATATTCTTGTATATAGGAGCAGTATTATAATAGTTATATTCTTGTATATAGGAGCAGTATTATAGTAGTTATATTCTTGTATATAGGAGCAGTATTATAGTAGTTATATTCTTGTATATAGGAGCAGTATTATAGTAGTTATATTCTTGTACATAGGAGCAGTATTATAGTAGTTATATTCTTGTACATAGGAGCAGCTTTATGGTGGTTATGCTCCTGCACATAGGAGCAGTATTATAGTAGGAATACAATATAAAAGGAGTGTCGGCTCACCACCTCCATAGATGGTGTTGTGAAACCACTTGCATGAATGTATATAATTGCAGAGCGGGGTCTAAGAACTGGACATCTTCCCCAAGTAAAGGAAAACTTGGCTGATATTCTGGGAGGTTCTACCTGCTATATAGTGAACTGCTCTGCTGTTCTGTACAGACTTGTTTTAGATCCCTGTTACTCACAGATAAAATTGCCCAAGGGTAAAAAATAGGACCAAGTACTGTAGTGATTGTGGGGTGATAATGGACTTGTCCTTAAAGCATCTATAGGGGAGCACATGAGTACAGATCTGCAGTCTGAATATCCTGATGGGGCTGGATTTTGTAAAGTTCTGGGTTTCATTGGGTTAATCATCTTGTTAATAATATCTATCATCCAACATTACACAAACCTCAGACTTAACTGCTTTCACCTGTGCGCCAATCTCCAGGCTGGATTGTTTGGCTTTGAGGTTTGTACAGTAGATCTGTTTTGATAGTGACCCCATAAAAATTGTAAAATTGTAACATTTACTATATCTGACCAATATACCTGATGTTTTTTGGAACTCTTTGCACAACCGATTTATATCACTGGACACAAATGAAAGAAAGCCTGAGGAATTATGGACAACATGCAAAAAATATCATTATTTAAGAAACCATAAAGACAATAAACAAGAGGTATAGGAGACCCCCACAGCCAAGGTTACAAGAGGCAGAAGAGATCCTAAATATTATTGAAGAAGGAAGAATAGCAAAAGGTAACAAGCAGGACACAAACAACATCAGTAAAAGACTAAAGAGAGCCATTCGAGCAGACAAAGAACTTTATTACCAGACGATATGTACAGATATAGAAAACGAACCTATGAAGGACAAAACCAAGAAGGCAACAAAAGATCAAAGAGATGCAACAAAAATGTCAACCATGAGTGAAAATGCTGAAAGACGCCAACGGGAACAAACTAACGGAGCCAGAACAGATCAAGGAAAGATGGAGAGAATACATGGAGCATCTCTACAAAAATGAATAATTGATATAGGAAGAAACTAAGACTAAAAATGATAGCAAGCTGTGCATCTTGAAAGACAGAGTCGTTGCTGCGATAAAGCTTCAGTCAAAAACCAAAACACCTGGATGTGACAATATTACAATAGAGCTAATAAAGTTTTCTGAAGCAGCAGAAGTCATCCGATGCCTGTGTCAACAAATACAGACCAGTGGTAAATGTCCTAAGGACTTGAACAGATCAGTGTTTATTCCTATTCCGAAGAAGGGAGATGCTACTGACTGGGGAAACTATCAGACTATTGTGCTTATACCTCATACAAGCAAAATACTGCTGAAGATCCTACAAAGATGGCTACAGTCTTACTGTGACCAAGAGCTACCAGAGGAACAAGCAGGATTCAGAAAAGGCAGAGGAACAAGATATGTAATTGATAACATGACATGGTTAATGGAAAAAGCCAAAAAATATGACCAGGAGCTCTATTTCTGCTTCCTCGACTAAAGCAAAGCCTTCGACTGTTGGTCACCAGAAACCTTGCCATACCATGAAGGATATGGATGTGCCAAATCATCTGCTCATCCTCATTAGAATCCTTTACATCAACCAAGAAGCAACAGTCCAAAGGGAATCCACTGACACAGCATGGTTCAATGTAGAAAGAGGTGTCAGACAAGTCGGCAAGCTGTCACCAAACTGAAGGCTGAACTTGCTGAAAAAAAAGGAATCAAAATTGGTGGAAGAATCATCAACAATCTAAAGGCTGGTTTACACGTAGCAGCGCACTACCGATCCCAACAACGATCTGACCTGGTCGGGATCGCTGGTGCATCGCTACGTGGTCACTGGTGAGATGCCAGACAGGCAGATCTCACCAGAAATGACCCAGTGATGTGCCGGCACTCAACGGTCGTTGGGATCATTCAGAGTCTCGGGCGCACACTGGGGATCGCTGGTCGCTGTCACACACAGCAATGCAGCCTGGCCAGCGGGAGATCACTGATCGAAAAATGTTCCAGACCATTCAATAAAGATCCCAGCAGGGGGCTCATAGGAGCTTAGTGTCACACGCAGTGAGATCGCCGACGAGGCCGCTACTGCGTCACACAACCAGTGACGTAGCAGCGATCTCATTAGTGATCTCGCTACATGTATACTGGCCTTAAGGCTGGTTTCACACTACGATTTTGTGAAATCCGATGCTGTCCGAAAGAAATCGGACAGCATTGGATCCGAATTTGTCCCCATGTGATCCTATGGGGATCGGACCGATTTGGATGTGCACTAATTGCCATCTGAATCGCTTCTGATCCAATTTTGTCCGATTTCTTTCCGATGCAAAAATCGGAGACCGCTCTGATTTTTGCATCCGAATCAAAAACCGGATAGAATCGGATCTGACAAGTCGGATGGCAATTATGCCAAATCTGATCCGATCCGATTCCATTAACATGGGGCCCTATGGAGCAGGGTCCGAGGAAACATCTGATGTCTCCTCAAACCCGATTTTAGTGTACTGAGCATGCTCAGTACACTAAAATTGCTCCAACCCTTCTAATTACACTTCTGCAATGTATAATATACATTGCAAAAGTGTAATTAAGTAAAAGAAAGAGTTAAAAATAAAAAAATCAATATGCTCACCTATCCTCTATCCACCGCTGCCTCCCATTAAGGTCTGTGCAACTGCGGTCATGTGACCCAATGATGCTCTGCGACATCATCACAGGTCCTGTAAGCACACGGACCTTGCTGAGAGGCAGCGGTGGATAGAGGATAGGTGAGCATAGTGATTTTTTTATTTTTAACTCTTTCTTATATTTCACTTCTGCAATGTATATTATACATTGCAGAAGTGAAATTGCCCCGCTGTGTCCGGATCCGTGATAATCATCGTGCCCCCTCCCTGCACGATGTTCCTGTGAACCTGTAAATAAAGCACCGCAGCAATTTACCCCGGTGAGTGCCATCTCTTCATTTCATGCTATTTATCGTATCTGGTCTAATGGATTGAGCACCAGGGGTGACACTGCAAAATAAATGGACTTTAACGCCAGGCTCCACTGAAATAAGATTCTTAAATCAGCCTTGGTGCCCTTCTTCTGAAGATTCGTGATGTTAAATCACTGTTTTCTTTCTTTTTCCACAACCGAACGCAAACCCAAACTGTAACACGGACTTCTCAGGAATGTCCACATTCAAAGTCTGTGCCTGAACGCTGTGTTCGGTACAGACCCCGAACTTTACAGCTCTGGTTCGCCCATCTCTATTTCGGACTAGGGATGAGTGAACATCCCTTTTTTCCCTGGGATCGTGTTCGGGGTTTTCTGCTGAAGGAAGGAAAGAGTTGTTAATCAGCGTGATTATACTTACCGGGCCCACGTTATTTGTTCCCGGTGTGCGGCGTCACGGCATCATTTCCGGGCTACTGGGGGAATGGTCATGTGACTGGCTCTAACAGCCAATCACATCCGGCCAGAAGATAAGGGGTGGCCCGGAAGTGACGCATCACGTGTCATACCAGGAAGAAAGAACGCGGACCCAGTAGGTATATCAGTGGTATTAACTCTTTCCTTCCTTTAGCAGAGAAACCCCGAAAACGAACCCGGGGAAAAAAGTAATGTTCCCCCATCCCTACTTGGGACCCATTCTTTTCTGGAATAGAAGAAACTCTTCAGTCTATTAATGCCTTGTCTAATCTGCATGACGAGTATAATATTTATTGTATCATACGTAATGAAATTTGCAGAAATTGGCAGGATGACAATGGACCATTTACTTAGTGCTGATTTTACCTGAGGGAAAATTCCTGTGTTAGAACAAGACGTCCTTGATTATATAATATTACAATAGATCCTCCTATATAGAGGAAGATTCACTCTGACATCCAGACTTTCCAAGCGGCTGCAGGTGAGTGATACGTTGTAATCTTTACTCCTATGAAGTGATACATTTCTATCTTGTAATTGGATGTAGGGTTTTTGTACATTCATTTTTTAATGTTGAATTCTGAGTTATGAGACCATTATGAGAATCTTTAGTCCTTCCTCAGTGTTTAGACCCTCCTATAATTACTTTATTAATTCTCTTCCTCCCTTTCTCCATGCTTAACGTGGCACACACAGACACACAATGCAAATATTGAGGCAACTTCTCCCCTTTTTGTCTGGTTTCAGGTGTGATTTTCATATTGCCCCAGGTGATACTTGCTGCAGGTGAGTGTGAATCAGCATCACATGCTGGAAACAAAGATATTTACCTCAATTATAAAAAGGTTTGTTTGTGAAATTTTGTCCTTTTTTTATTTTGTTGTTCCAATACATATAAAGGTAATAAACATGTGTATAACAAAACATGTGTAATTGGTAGTTTACTCCTTATCAGTATTTAGTTTATATGAAATTATTTATTATTCGGGCATAGTATTAAAATATATACTTAAAGTTTGAGTTTATGTCCAAATTATTTTATTTTCAATTAATTAGTTCATAACTTTGCGTGGATGTCGCAGTTTTCCAGCACCGTATAATGTATTTACATTGTTCTTTACCCTATACTGACACCACATCGATTATGTATTAACAGATCCACATCGCTCATCTCTATGTTTGCAGGGTAGCTGTGGAAGGTATATAGACGACATAATTTTCTATTATTACATGTAAATTAAGAGGACTGGAAGTGACATTTTCTACTTTTATTTCAGAATCATGAGGGTGCTTCTGTTTTCAGGAGTTACCCTACTTTTTACATTGGCTTTGGCTAATCATCATGAGGGCATAATAAACATGAAGTGGAGTCCTTGCCCGACAATTGATCCTACGACCAAATTACTTTATGTTTACAAGGTCTTAAATATCAATTAACCATATTCTCTCCACCTGGTAATTAATTTGCTGCATTCACCCTCAAATCCACAAGTCATTATTGAAAAAGTTCATCTATGGAAAAGAAAATATTAAAGGATTTTCCAACCTTCTGGTACCCCAAGCTGTAATACTCACTTGGGCTCTTTCATTAGGACACAGTTAGATTATTAAAACCTAAATTATATACACTCAGCTCTTTACTGACTTAAAAATCCAGAGAGCAAACCAAATAATATTACGTGGAGAAGAACACTCGTGGCAAGATCCCCGAGCTGCTGGACAGTGTAGACCAGGACGCCGTGTTAGTCCTCATCAACTACATTTATTTGAAAGGTAAATACAATATAACCCATAGTCCACCACACATGGTAATGTAAATTTTGCCTCCATCGACCCTCAGTAGTGTCCCGAGACCTCATTTCTTGGAAAAGTGACATCTAAGGAAAAAAATATTAAAATGTGACTATTCTTAATATTGGTAAATCAAGCTGTAATTGGCTCTTTGGCCTGGACATTGTAGATAATAAAACCTAATTATATATTACACTCAGCTCATTCACTGGGTGTAAATAATGCCACAGCTCATAATATATGCAGTGCATTATTTTTCGTTCATTTTTTCATAGGAAAATGGGAACAGACATTAGATGAAAATAAGACAAAGGAGGGAGATTTTCACGTCAATGAGAACACAACTGTGAAGGTGCCGTTCATGAGCAGAACAGGATGGTACAATGTGGCCTTCACCGATGAGGCCTCCGTGGTCTCCATACCCTATAAGGGGAGGTGTCAGTGCTTTACTCATCCTGCCAAAGAATGTGGAGGTATCTGAAATAGAAAGACTCTTAATGAAGAAACAATTCAGAAGTGGAAAAAATCAATGCAGAGGCGGTAAGGAAATAATTACACAGGCCTGCGCTGAAAAAAATACAAGAGAAGTTGTCACAGTTTTTATGTAATTTGGTGTGCTGCTGATTACAAAAATGACTTCCATTTTTTCCATCACGTAAGGATTTTTTGTAAACCAAGATCTGATATTTTTGCTAAAATCCTATTTAAAAAGGAATTCTGTCGAACAATTGTACATGTAATATCTGGCAACAGTGGTTTTTATCCATTTAAATTTATGTATAAATATACAGAGGCTCCCCCTGCTGGCACACGGCCCCCCCCCATCGGTAATACAGAGGCCCCCTGCTGGCACACAGCCCCCCCTCGGTATACAGAGGCCCCCTGCTGGCACACGGCCCCCGCCATCGGTATACAGAGGCCCCCTGCTCGCATCGCTTCACCCCTCCATCGGTCACAGAGCACCGTCCTCTGCACACGGCCTCCCCATGTATGACGAGGTCTACATGTGCCGCTGGCGCATTGATGCTCACCCCTGATGTCGCTCCAGCAACCTGAGGAGACGGACCGATCCCGTCTGACATCGAGGTATGTCTGCGGCGGGGTCCTCTGTAACCGATGGGGGGCCGTGATGACAGTCACCTCTTTACATAAATTAAAGAAAAACACTGGAATACATGTACAAGCGACAGATTCCGGTTGTGAATTTGGATGGTGAAAAAATCAATCGGACAAAAGTCCTTGCGTGATCGAAAAAAATGGAGGTAATTTTCGTAATCAGCCACCAAATTACATAAAAATCAGTGAAAACTTCTCTTGTATTTTTCAAAAAATTCAATTTTGCAGGGCTTGTGTTATTTAATATCTATCTGCTTATATATATACATATATACCTGTGATATATTATATAATACATATATATATATATACATATATATATTTAAAGGGCATCAGCTCATTGCTCAGAGCTGGTTTTTTTTACCATAACGGAGACATGGAGGCCTGTGGAGGAATAACTGAAGGACTTGCAGTAGAGACTTAGGAACGAACTGTGGCAGACTACAGAAGACTGTGGAGGACTATGGAAGACTGTGGAGGACTAATGAAAAACTGTGGAGGACTATGAAAAACTGTGGAGGACTATGGAAAACTGGGAGGACTATGGAAAACTGCGGAGGACTATGGAAATGAGGGACTAGAAGACTGTTGGAGACTAGAGACTGAGAATGGAAATGTGGAGGACGTGAGGACTAAGAAAATGTGGAGGACTATGGAAGACTTGGGGACTATGAGAACTATGGAGGACTTGGCGACTATGAGAACTACGGAGGACTATAAAGACTGTGAAGATGATAGAGGATTTGAAGGACTGTGTAGGATTGTTGAGGACAACGAAGGACTGGAAGACTATGATGACTGTGGTGGATAGTGGAGACTGTGGAGGATAAGGAAGGGTGACTACTCATGGACCACTGCTATGTGATTGCCCCTCAGGCTAAAATTTGCTAACCAGATCCTGATACACAGTGTCTCCTGTACTCTCTCCCTCCCTTCTATACTTACTCCCAACACGCATCGCTCTGCCCAACGTATAGCTCCATATGTCTGGTATTATAATAAAAGTTGGTTTGATTCTGTTCTTCTTCATTGCTACAGCTATATAGACCTACACATTCCCAAATTGGAGATATCTTGCACCATTGATCTTAAGGAAACACTAAGTAAGATGGGAGTAGTATCAGACAACGCTGATCTGTCTGGCATCGCCGGAGAATCCAATGTAAAGGTTTCTAAGGTGAGATCCATCATCAATCAAAATATTCATCTATAAATCCATCCCTTCATCCACCTATCCATCCATCCATCCATCCATCTGTCCACCTTTATTCCATAATCCAATGATGTTATTAATTCTATTTCCTCCGTCTCCGCAGGCTATCCTGACGGCTGTGCTCAGTGTTGATGAGATGGGGACAGACGCTCCCGACATCCCAGTGATTGACAAGAGGTCTATATCCTCCCGTCCTGTTTTTAGAATTGACGGTCCTTTTAAATTTATAGTACATTACATAAAAATCAAAACTGTTTTCTTTGCTGGAATAGTCCACAATCCCCAAGAATGAGGCTGTAAAAACCTTCACCTCAATAAAATGTTACTATTCATCAATGTCATCAATTCTACGTTTCGCCACCATCTCCTGCCCCTTCTCCACCTGCACAACGCTGATCACCATGAAGGCGATGGCCAACAATCACTCCTTCAGTTCTTAAACTCGTTGATATGTAATCCTCACTACTTAAATTTTCTAAGATAATGACCTTTGGGTTTTCACTGGCTGTAAGCCATAATCATCAACATTAACAGAAATAAACACTTGAAATAGATCCCTCTGTGTGTAATGACTCTATAATTTATATGTGTCACTTTATGTATTAAATTACTGAAATAAATTAACTATTCTAATTCATTGAGATGCAATTGTATATTCTTGTATTATTGTAATATTAGTAATTATATTCTAGTACATAGGAGCAGTATTATAGTAGTTATATTCTTGTACATAGGGGCAGCATTATAGTAGTTATATTCTTGTATATAGGGGCAGTATTATAGTAGTTATATTCTTGTATATAGGGGCAGTATTATAGTAGCTGTATTCTTGTATATAGGAGCAGTATTATAGTAGTTATATTCTTGTATATAGGGGCAGTATTATAGTAGTTACATTCCTGTATATAGGAGCAGTATTATAGTAGTTATATTCTTGTATATAGGAGCAGTATTATAGTAGTTATATTCTTGTACATAGGGGCAGTATTATAGTAGTTATATTCTTGTACATAGGAGCAGTATTATAGTAGTTATATTCTTATACATAGGGGCAGTATTATAGTAGTTATATTCTTGTATATAGGAGCAGTATTATAGTAGTTATATTATTGTATATAGGAGCAGTATTATAGTAGATATATTATTGTATATAGGAGCAGTATTATAGTAGTTATATTCTTGTACATAGGAGCAGTATTATAGTAGATATATTCTTGTATATAGGAGCAGTATTATAGTAGTTTATATCTTGTATATAGGAGCAGTATTATAGTAGTTATATTCTTGTACATAGGAGCAGTATTATAGTAGTTATATTCTTGTATATAGGGGCAGTATTATAGTAGTTATATTCTTGTACATAGGGGCAGTATTATAGTAGTTATATTCTTGTACATAGGAGCAGTATTATAGTAGTTATATTCTTGTACATAGGGGCAGTATTATAGTAGTTATATTCTTGTATATAGGAGCAGTATTATAGTAGCTATATTCTTGTATATAGGAGCAGTATTATAGTAGTTATATTCTTGTATATAGGAGCAGTATTATAGTAGTTATATTCTTGTATATAGGGCAGTATTATAGTAGTTATATTCTTGTACATAGGAGCAGTATTATAGTAGTTATATTCTTGTATATAGGGGCAGTATTATAGTAGTTATATTCTTGTACATAGGGGCAGTATTATAGTAGTTATATTCTTGTACATAGGGGCAGTATTATAGTAGTTATATTCTTGTATATAGGGAGCAGTATTATAGTAGTTATATTCTTGTATATAGGGCAGTATTATAGTAGTTATATTCTTGTATATAGGAGCAGTATTATAGTAGTTATATTCTTGTACATAGGAGCAGTATTATAGTAGTTATATTCTTGTAATAGGAGCAGTATTATAGTAGTTATATTCTTGTATATAGGGCAGTTTTAGTTTTATTTTATAGCAGTTATATTCTAGTGTATATATTGAATGGCAGTATTATAGTAGTTTATTTTGTAATGGGCAGTATTATAGTAGTTATATTCTTGTATATAGGAGCAGTATTATAGTAGTTATATTCTTGTATATAGGAGAGTATTATAGTAGTTATATCTTGTATATAGGAGCAGATTTGTATTATATTGTATAGTATATAATTCTTTGTATATAGGAGCAGTATTATAGTCGTTATATTCTTGTATATAGGGCAGTATTATAGTAGATATATTCTTGTATATAGGGGAAGTATTATAGTAGTTATATTCTGTATATAGGAGCAGTATTATAGTAGTTATTTCTTGTATATAGGGGCAGTATTATAGTAGTTATATTCTTGTATATAGGAGCAGTATTATAGTAGTTATATTCTTGTATATAGGAGCAGTATTATAGTAGTTATATTCTTGTATATAGGAGCAGTATTATAGTAGTTATATTCTTGTTATAGGGGCAGTATTATAGTAGTTATATTCTTGTATATAGGAGCAGTATTATAGTAGTTATATTCTTGTATATAGGGAGCAGTATTATAGTAGTTATATTCTTGTATATAGGAGCAGTATTATAGTCGTTATATTCTTGTATATAGGAGCAGTATTATAGTAGTTATATTCTTGTACATAGGGGCAGTATTATAGTAGTTATATTCTTGTATATAGGGGCAGTATTATAGTAGTTATATTCTTGTATATAGGAGCAGTATTATAGTAGTTATATTCTTGTATATAGGGAGCAGTATTATAGTAGTTATATTCTTGTATATAGGGAGCAGTATTATAGTAGTTATATTCTTGTATATAGGGGCAGTATTATAGTAGTTATATTCTTGTACATAGGAGCAGTATTATAGTAGTTATATTATTGTATATAGGAGGAGTATTATAGTAGTTATATTCTTGTACATAGGAGCAGTATTATAGTAGTTATATTCTTGTATATAGGGGCAGTATTATAGTAGTTATATTCTTGTACATAGGGGCAGTATTATAGTAGTTATATTCTTGTACATAGGAGCAGTATTATAGTAGTTATATTCCTGCACATAGGAGCAGTATTATAGTAGTTATATTCTTGTATATAGGAGCAGTATTATAGTAGTTATATTCTTGTATATAGGGGCAGTATTATAGTAGTTATATTCTTGTATATAGGAGCAGTATTATAGTAGTTATATTCTTGTATATAGGGGCAGTATTATAGTAGTTATATTCTTGTACATAGGGGCAGTATTATAGTAGTTATATTCTTGTATATAGGGGCAGTATTATAGCAGTTATATTCTTGTACATAGGAGCAGTATTATAGTAGTTATATTCTTGTACATAGGGGCAGTATTATAGTAGTTATATTCTTGTATATAGGAGCAGTATTATAGAAGGAATACAATAAAATAGGAGTGTCTGCTAACCACCTCCAGGAGCACACATATTGTGTTGTGAAACCAGGTGCATGAATGTATATAAATGCTGAGCTGGGTCTGAGAACTGGAAAAGGGAAGCTCAGCTATACTCTGGGAAGTTCTACCTGCTGTATAGTGGATTGTTCCTCTGTTCTGTAGAGACTTGTTTTAGTTCCCTGTTACTAACAGATATATTTTTTACCCTTGGGTAATCTTAAGACCAAGTTCTTTAGTGATTGTGGGGTAATAATGGACTTGTCCTTAAAGAGGACCTGTCACCCCCTTGCTGCATGGCAATCTAAATGCAGCACTTAATGCAGCATGTCTGCTGCATTAAGGGAAGGGGTCCCCCATGTGTCTGTGTGCTGTGTACCCCGAGATATAGCCTTAGAAAAACTCACTCATAGAAGCCATGAGGGCATTCCCTGTGGCTGGAATGAGCTTGATTGATGGGGGACCATTCCCTCCCCCTCTGCCTCTCTGTGCCACCTCCTGCTGTGCTGTTTATGCTTTGTTCAGATAGCAGGGCAGGAATGTGGAGCTAACTTCAGGACAAATGATTTGCATGTGCTGTTAAGAAGCTGTGTGCAGCAGGATGAGTGACAGAGAGGAGGAGAAGAGGAAAGAATAAACAGCACAGCAGGAGGCGGCACAGAGAAGTAGGAGGAGGGAATGACCCCCGTCAATCGAGCTTACTGCAGCCACAGGTACTGCTTTCATGCCTTCTAAGGCTACTTTCACACTACGGTTTTTGAGGGAGCCGATGCTGTCCGATAAAATCGGACAGCATCGGCTCCTTCTGATGCCTGGAATTCGCTCCCTCCAGGCTGATAAAAAAAATAAACAATGTATGCTCACCTGTCCCCGAGGCCCCCGCCGTCTCCTGCACGGTCCCGCAGGATCCCAGTGTCCTCCTGGTGTCTCCCGTGTCTGCAGAGGTCTCCTTCTTCTGAACAGGACCTGCCGTGATGTCACAATCACGTGACCGCCTGTTAACATGGTGTAACAGACAGTCACGTGACAGTGACGTCGCGGCAGGTCCTGTTCAGAAGAAGAAGACCTCTGCAGACACGGGAGACACCGGGAGGACACCGCGAGGATACCGGGAGCCTGTGGGACCGTGCGGGAGATGGCGGGGGCCTCGGGGACAGGTGAGCATACATTTTTTTTTTTTTAACCCCTGCTTTTCTAGTTAGGAGCAGTTTTACTGTACTGAGCATGCTTAGTACAGTAAAATCGGGTCCGAGGACACATTAGATGTCTCCTCGGACCCTGCTCCATAGGGCCCCATGTTAAAAATATCGGATTTTGTCCGATTTTAGTTTCGGTGCAAAAATCGGAGCATGCTCCGATTTTTGCACCGATAAAAAAAATCGGACAGAATCGGATCGGACCAAATCGGATGCCATTTAGTGCACATCCGATTCGGTCCGATGCCAATAGGGCTGCATGGGGGCCAAAGTCGGTCCGATGCTGTCTGATTTTTATCGGACAGCATTGGAATAGAGAAAATCGTAGTGTGAAAGTAGCCTAACAGTGAGTTTTGCAAAGGCCAAATCTTGGGGTACACAGACACATGGGGACCCCTTCCCTGAATGTAGCAGACATGCGTAATTCAATGCTGCATTTAGATTGCCATGCAGCAGGGAAGTGACAGGTCCTCTTTAAAGCATTTATAGGGGAGCGCATGAGTAGAGATCTGCAGTAACAATATCTTGATGTGGCCAGATTATGGAAAGTTCTGGGTTCCATTGGGTTAAACATCTGTCCTAGTTAGTATTATCTATCATCCAACATTATGCAAACCTCTGACAAAATTGCTACCACCTATGTGCCAATCTCCAGGCCAGATTGTTTGGCTTTGAAGTTTGTAGATCTTTTCAGATAGTGACCCCATAAAAATTGTGAAATTGCAAAATCTACTATATCTGACCAACATACCTGATGTTTTATGGATTGGTCTACACAACTGATTTATATCACTGGACACGGACGAAAGAAAGCCTGAGGAATTAGGGACAAATATGAAGATTATCATTACTGAGGAAGCAATAAAGACAATAAATAAGAAGCGGAAGAGACCCCCGCAGCTATAGTTATCAGAAGAAACCCCCACAACCATGGCTACAAGAGGCAGAAGTGACTCCACCAGTCCTGGTTACAAGAGGCAGAAGAGACCCCCGCAGCCATGGTTAACAGAAAAGACCCTAAAGATCATCAAAGAAAGAAGAATTGCAAAAGCTGCAAAAGCAAAAGGTAACAAGCAGGACACAGACAACATCAGTAAAAGACTAAAGAGAGCCATTCGAAAAGACAAAGAATTTTATTACCGGAAGCTATGTACAGAGATAGAAAATCATCCTTAAAACCCATCCTGCGTGATAATATAGGTGAATCTAATGGAAATGTAGAGTCCCTGTGGGTGGAGATAAGGGGAGGGGGAAAAAATAATAAATTACTGATAGGGGTTTGTTATAAATCCCCAACAATAATGGAAGTGGAGGAGAATATCCTCATTAAGCAAATAGATGAAGCAGCGACTCAGGGAGACGTCATTATTATGGGGGACTTCAACTACCCTGAAATACATTGGGGATCAGAAACCTGCAGTTCCAGCAAAGGTAATAAGTTTTTGAAAACTATGAGAGACAATTACCTTTCACAACTGGTTCAGGACCCAACAAGAAGGGGGGTACTGCTGGACCTAACATTAACCAACAGGCCAGACCGCATATCAAATATACGGGTTGGAGGTCACTTGGGTAATAGTGATCATAACTTAATAAGCTTTCAAGTATCCTTTACTAAGACGTGTAGTAGAGGGGCCACAAGGACACTAAACTTCAGGAAGGCAAATTTCCAACGGTTGAGAGATGATCTTAGTGCAATAAACTGGGACGATGTCCTGAGACATAAAAGTACACAAAGCAAATGGGAGATGTTTATTAGCATCCTGAATAGGACCTGTGCACAATATATACCCTATGGGAATAAGCATGCTAGAAATAGGAGGAAACCACTATGGCTAAATAAAGCGGTAAGAGGTGCAATATGTGACAAAAATAAAGCATTTAGGAAATTAAAGCAAGTAGGTAGTGATGAGGCAGTAAATAAATACAGAAAATTAAATAACATTTGTAAAAAGCAAATCAAGGCAGCAATGATTGAGACAGAGAGACTCATTGCCAGAGAAAGTAAAAATAATCCCAAAATATTTTTTAACTACCGTATTTACTCGTGTATAAGCCGACCCGTGTATAAGCCGACCCCCCTACTTTTGCCCCAAAAATCTGGAAAAACCTATTGACTCGTGTATAAGCCGAGGGTGGACCCCAGCACAGGTATACAGCCCCCAGCAGTGTGGTATACAGGCCTCCCCAGTGGTAGTATACAGCAGCCCCAGTGGTAGTATACAGATTCCCCAGCAGCCCCAGTGGTAGTATACAGATTCCCCAGCAGCCCCAGTGGAAGTATACAGATTCCCCAGCAGCCCCAGTGGTAGTATACAGATTCCCCAGCAGCCCCAGTGGTAGTATACAGATTCCCCAGCAGCCCCAGTGGTAGTATACAGATTCCCCAGCAGCCCCAGTGGTAGTATACAGATTCCCCAGCAGCCCCAGTGGTAGTATACAGGAGCCCCAGCAGCCCCAGTGGTAGTATACAGATTCCCCAGCAGCCCCAGTGGTAGTATACAGATTCCCCAGCAGCCCCAGTGGTAGTATACAGGAGCCCGAGCAGCCCCAGTGGTAGTATACAGGAGCCCCAGCAGCCCCAGTGGTACAGTGGTAGTATACAGGAGCCCCAGCAGCCCCAGTGGTAGTATACAGCAGCCCCAGT
Organism: Allobates femoralis; assembly: GCA_033576535.1. Classification (NCBI taxonomy): domain Eukaryota; kingdom Metazoa; phylum Chordata; class Amphibia; order Anura; family Aromobatidae; genus Allobates; species Allobates femoralis. The sequence goes on from JARQOC010000012.1 coordinate 12,634,911, forward strand.
GGTATACAGCAGGCCCCCAGGGGTACATATAGCAGCCCCCAGGGGGTACCCAGCAGCCCCCTGGGGGTACCAACAGCCCCCTGGGGGTACCACCAGCCCCCTGGGGGTACCAACAGCCCCCAGGGGGTACCCAGCAGCCCCCTGGGGGTACCAACAGCCCCCTGGGGGTACCAACAGCCCCCAGGGGTACCCAGCAGCCCCCAGGGGGTACCCAGCAGCCCCCTGGGGGTACCAACAGCCCCCTGGGGGTACCAGCAGCCCCCTGGGGGTACCAACAGCCCCCAGGGGGTACCCAGCAGCCCCCTGGGGGTACCAACAGCCCCCAAAAGCTGGCACTGTCCCCCCTTGTAAGGGCCCCCCCCCCCCGCTGCTTATACATTACCATCCCGGTGTTCTGATCGGCGCCGCTCCTCCGTGCTGCGTCTTCATCCTCCCGTCCGCGCTGGCTGCATCCGGGTTCTCCAGCGGTCACGCGATGACGTCATATCGCTGCGACAGCCGGAGATGCCGGATGCAGCCAGCGCGGACGGGAGAATGAAGACGCACCGAGGAGCGGCGCGATCAGAACACCGAGATGGTAATGTATAAGCAGCGGGGGGGGGGCCCTTACAAGGGGGGACAGTGCCAGCTTTTGGGGGGCCATATGCACTGCTTCCCCCTGCCGCTGATTGACAGGGAGAAGCAGTGCATATATAATGAGCGGCCCCACGTGACGGGGCCGCTCATACAGCAGCCTCCCCCCGCCTCCTCCAGCCTCCACAGCCCCGGGACACAGCCCCCCCACTCCATGTACCGTGTATGACCCGTGTATAAGCCGAGGGGGGGACTTTTCAGCCCAAATTTTGGGCTGAAAAACTCGGCTTATACACGAGTATATACGGTACATAAATAGTAAGAAACTAAAAAATGATGGTGTTGGCCCCTTTAAAAATAGTCTGGGTGAAATGGTAGATGAGGATGAGGAAAAAGCCAATATGCTAAATGACTTTTTTTCAACAGTATTTACACAAGAAAATCTCATCACAGACAATATGATCAGTGATAACAAAAATTCTCAATTAAATGTCACCTGCTTAACCCAAGAGGAAGTACGACATCGTCTAAAAATCACTAAAATTGACAAATCCCCGGGCCCGGATGGGATACACCCCAGAGTGCTGCAGGAATTAAGTACTGTCATAGATAGACCATTATTTTTAATATTTAAAGATTCCATAATAACAGGGTCTGTACCACAGGACTGGCGTATAGCAAATGTGGTGCCAATATTCAAAAAGGGGACAAAAACTGAACTTGGAAATTATAGGCCAGTAAGCTTAACCTCTACTGTGGGTAAAATCCTAGAGGTTTTTCTAAGAGATGCTATACTGGAGTATCTGAAGAAAAATAACCTCATGACCCATTATCAACATGGTTTTACGAGGGACCGTTCCTGTCAAACTAATCTAATAAGCTTCTATGAAGAAGTAAGTTCTGGACTGGACCAAGGAAATGCAGTGGATGTTGTGTATATGGACTTTTCAAAAGCTTTTGATACGGTGCCACACAAAAGGTTGATACGTAAAATGAGGGCAATGGGGATAGGGGAAAATATGTGTAAGTGGGTTAAGAACTGGCTTAGTGATAGGAAACAAAGGGTGGTTATTAATGGAACACACTCAGAATGGGTCACAGTTAACAGTGGGGTACCACAGGGGTCAGTGTTGGGCCCGCTTCTATTTAATATATTTATTAATGACCTTGTAGGGGGCATACAGAGTAGAATCTCAATATTTGTGGATGACACTAAACTCTGCAGGGTAATCAATACAGAGGAGGACAATTTTATATTACAGGAGGATTTATGTAAACTAGAAGCTTGGACTGCTAAATGGCAAATGCGCTTTAATGGGGATAAATGTAAGGTCATGCACTTGGGCAGAGGAAACAAAAGGTATAATTATGTCCTTAATTTTAAAACACTGGGCAAAACTGTCACTGAAAAAGACCTGGGTGTATGGGTAGATGACAAACTCACATTTAGTGGCCAGTGTCAGGCAGCTGCTGCAAAGGCAAATAAAATAATGGGATGCATTAAAAGAGGCACAGATGCTCATGAGGAGAACATAATTTTACCTCTATACAAGTCACTAGTGCGACCACACTTAGAATACTGTGAACAATTCTGGTCTCCGGTGTATAAGAAAGACATAGCTGAACTACAGTGGGTCCAGAGAAGAGCGACCAAGGTAATTAGAGGACTGAGGGTCTGCAATACCAAGACAGGTTATTAGAGGACTGAGGGGTCTGTAATACCAAGACAGGTTATTAGAGGACTGGGGGGTCCGCAATACCAAGACAGGTTATTAGAGGACTGGGGGGTCTCCAATACCAAGACAGGTTATTAAACTTGGGGTTATTTAGCTTGGAAAAACGAAGGCTTAGGGGTGATCTTATAATAATGTATAAATATATGAGGGGACAGTACACAGACCTTTCTAATGATCTCTTTACTCTTAGGCCTGAGACTGGGACAAGGGGGCATCCTCTACAGAGACGGAGACAGGGGGGCGTCCTCTACAGAGACGAGGACAAGGGGGCGTCCTCTACAAAGATGGGGACAAGGGGGCGTCCTCTACAGAGACGGGGACAAGGGGGCGTCCTCTACAGAGACGGGGACAAGGGGGCGTCCTCTACAGAGACGGGGACAAGGGGGCATCCTCTACAGAGACGGGGACAGGGGGGCGTCCTCTACAGAGACGAGGACAAGGGGCATCCTCTACAGAGACGGGGACAAGGGGGCGTCCTCTACAGAGACGGGGACAAGGGGGCGTCCTCTACAGAGACGGGGACAGGGGGGCGTCCTCTACGTCTGGAGGAAAGAAGGTTTAATCATAATCACAGACGTGGATTCTTTACTGTAAGAGCAGTGAGACACTACTAACATGTAAGAAGGGCCTGGATGCCTTTCTTGAAAACTATAATATTACCGGTTATATATACTAGATTCTTTGATAAGGCGTTGATCCAGGGAATTAGTCTGATTGTTGTATCTGGAGTCAGGAAGGATTTTTTTTTCCCAATGTGGAGCTTAGTCTTGCCACATGGTTTTTTTTGCCTTCCTCTGGATCAACATGTTAGGCTATGGGGGAACTAGATGGATTTAAAGTCTTCCTTCAACCTTAAAAACTATGTTACTATGTTACTATGTAAATAATAAAAAAAATATATTGGGCTCCCTTGTATGCTGTCCACTTTATCTTCGTTGAGAATCAAAAATACTGAAAAAGCTCAACATAACTTTTTTTTAATTATTTATTTTTACACTATGATGTCAGTCAATTAGTGAGGGGCCCAACAGCCAATCACAGATGCTGTCACAGAGAATGGGTGTCTAATTGTGGAAGTAAACTGGAAACAGCCCATATGTTAGCACGGAAGATGCTAAGATGTATGGGCTGTTTCCAGATTACTCCAACAGCCAATCACAGACAGCCATTCTCTGTAACAGCATCTGTTATTGGCTGTTCCGCCCCTCAGTAGCGAATACCCAGGAAGTTAATAAGCGTCCCGGGAAGTGCAAGCAGGCAGACACGGGTAAGTATCAGCTGATGTTAAATCACTGTTTTCTTTCTTTTTCCACAACCGAACGCAAACCCAAACTGTAACACAGACTTCTCAGGAACGTCCATGTTCAAAGTCTGTGCCTGAACACTGTGTTCGGTACAGACCCCGAACTTTACAGCTCAGGTTCGCCCATCACTACTTCGGACTAGGGATGAGTGAACATCCCTTTTTTCCCTGGGTTCATGTTCGGGGTTTTTCTCCTAAAGGAAGGAAAGAGTTAATCAGCGTGATTATACTTACCGGGTCCACGTTAGTTGTTCCCGGTGTGCGGCGTCACGGCATCATTTCCGGGCTACTGGGGAAATGGTCATGTGACTGGCTCCAACAGCCAATCACATCCGGCCAGAAGATAAGGGGTGACCCGGAAGTGACACATCAAAAAGCCGTTTGCTGCCCTGATGAAGTGGCCAGGTGGCCACGAAACGCGTTGGCTTGAGTGTAAATAAAGGTTTGCTTGCATCCTCGTTTTTTTCCCTGTGGTCTAGCGCGGACAAACCCCATCTTTTTTCTCCTATACTGTATGTATCTGCATCCCGGGATCTGCAGCGGCCAAAACTTCTACAGGTGGTTGTGACTCTCACAACCATACCAGGTGAGTGGATTACCTTTGTTAATAACACGCTGGTGTCCCTCATTTACCGCCTTAGTGCGCTCCCCCTCTCTCTAAATTTTTTGCAGTTATACCAGGAAGAAAGAACGCGGACCCGGTAGGTATATCAGCGGTATTAACTCTTTCCTTCCTTTAGCAGAGAAACCCCGAAAACAAACCCGGGGAAAAAAGTAATGTTCCCCCTTCCCTACTTGGGACCCATACTTTTCTGGAATAGAAGAAACTCTTCAGTCTATTAATGCCTTGTCTAATCTGCATGACGAGTGTAATATTTATTGTATCATACGTAATGAAATTTGCAGAAATTGGCAGGATGACAATGGACCATTTACTTAGTGCTGATTTTACCTGAGGGGAAAATTCCTGTGTTAGAACAAGATGTCCCCGATAATATAATATTACCATAGATCCTCCTATATAGAGGAGAATTCACTTCTGACATCCAGACATTCTGAGCGGCTGCAGGTGAGTGATACATTGTAATCTTTACTCCTATGGAGTGATACATTGTAACCTTTACTCCTATGAAGTGATACATTGTAATCTTTACTCCTATGAAGTGTTACATTCCTATCTTGTAATTAGATGTAAGGTTCATTCATTGAGGGATTTTTTATGTTGAATTCTGAGTTATGGGACCATTATGAGAATGTTTAGTCCTTCCTCAGTGTTTAGACCCTCCCATAATTACTTTATTACTTCTCTTCTTCCCTTTCTCCATGCTCAGTGTGGCTAACACAGACACACAATGCAAATATTGAGGCAACTTCTCCCCTTTTTGTCTGGTTTTAGGTGTGATTTTCATATTGCCCCAGTTGATACTTGCTGCAGGTGAGTGTGAATCAGCATCACATGCCGGAAACAAAGATATTTACCCTCAATTCTGAAAAGGTGCCAACATTTTTGGGGTTTTGTGTGAAATTTTGTCCAATTTGCCTTTTATTTTGTTGTTCCAATACATACAAAGGTAATAAACGTGTGTTATAACAAAACATGTGTAATTGGAAGTTTACTCTTTATCAGTATTTAGTTTATATGAAATTATTTATTATTCGGGCATAGCATTAAAATATATACTTAAAGTTTGATTTATGTGCCGTAATTATTTTATTTTCAATTAATTAGTTCATAACTTTGTGTGGATGTCGCAGTTTTCCAGCACCGTATAATGTATTTACATTGTGCTTTACCCTATACTGACACCACACCGATTATGTATTAAAAATGCCAAGGAATCCTCACGTCACTCCATCTCTATGTTTGCAGGGTAGCTGTGGAAGGTATATAGACGACATAATTTTCTATTACTGACTGGAAGTGACATTTTCTACTTTTATTTCAGAATCATGAGGGTCCATCTGTTTTCAGGAGTTACTCTACTTTTTACATTGGCTTTGGCTAATCATCATGAGGGTATTAATAAACATGAAGTGGAGTCCTTGCCCGACCCCAAGATAGCTCAATACGATTCCAAATTGTCCTTCGACCTGTTTCGGCAGGTGGCTTTAGAAAATCCTTCTGAGAACATTTTCTTCTCCCCTCTCAGTATTTATGCTGCACTTACTCTCCTGTTTCAAACCCAATCAAAGATTATTGAAAGATTTCATTTCAATACTTTGGAAATATCGAAAATATCAGAAGGTTTCCAACCTCCTCTGGATCTCCTGAATGACTTGGACAAGGAGCTGCAGCTCAGCAGTGGGAACGCGCTCTTCATTTCCAAGGAACACAAGATTCCCCAGACGTTCTTAGACAAAGCCAAGAAGCTCTACCACTCCGAGGCGTTCTCTACTGACTTCAAAAACCAGGAAGAAGCAAAAAATCAAATCAATAGTTACGTGGAGAAGAAAACCCACGGCAAGGTCACCGATCTGCTGGACAACGTAGACCAGGACGCCGAGTTAGTCCTCATCAACTACATTTATTTTAAAGGTAAATACAATATAACCCATAGTCCACCACACATGGTAATGTAAATTTTGCCTCCATCAACCCTCAGTAGTGTCCCAGGAGCTCATTTCTTGGAAAAGTGACACCTAAGGAAAAAAATATTAAAATGTGACTATTCTTAATATTGGTAAATCAAGCTGTAATATCCCTTGGGTCTTTGGCCTGGACATTGTAGATAATAAAACCTTAATTATATATTACACTCAGCTCATTCACTGGGTGTAAATAATGCCACGGCTCATAATATATGCAGTGCATTATTTTTCGTTCACTTCTTCATAGGAGAATGGGAAGATGTATTCGATGAAAAAAAGACAAAAGATGGAGATTTTCACGTCAATGAGAAGACAACTGTGAAGGTGCCGTTCATGAGCAGAACAGGATGGTACAATGTGGCCTTCACCGATGAGGCCTCCGTGGTCTCCATACCCTATAAGAGAGGTGTCAGTGCTTTACTCATCCTACCAAAGAATGTGGAGGTATCTGAAATAGCAAAGACTCTTAATGAAGAAACAATTCAGAAGTGGAAAAAATCAATGCAGAGGGGGTAAGGAAATAATTACACAGGCCTGCGATGAAAAAAATACAAGAGAAGTTGTCACAGATTTTTATGTAATTTGGTGTGCTGCTGATTACAAAAATGACTTCCATTTTTTTCCATCACGTAAGGATTTTTTGTAAAACCAAGATTGATATTTTTGCTAAAATCCTATTTAAAAAGGAATTCTGTCAAACAATTGTACATGTAATATCTGGCAACAGTGGTTTTTATCCATTTAAATTTATGTATAAATATACAGAGGCTCCCCCTGCTGGCACACGGCCCCCCCCCCATCGGTATACAGAGGCCCCCTGCTGGCACACGGTTCCCCCCCATCGGTATACAGAGGCCCCCTGCTGGCACACGGCCCCCGCCATCGGTATACAGAGGCCCCCTGCTGGCACACGCCTTCCCCCCCCATCGGTATACAGAGGCCCCCTGCTGGCACACGGCCTCCCCATTGGTATACAGAGGCCCCCTGCCTCCGCATTGATCTCACCCTCCGATGTCCGCAGGCACCCAGGGTCCTCCGTCCACTCTCCTCGCTGTATGTCGGCGGGTTCTACATGTGACCGCTGGGCGCAGTGATGACGTCATCCCTGCTGTGCCGCTCTCAGCAAACCTGGAATACAGTGAGGAGAGCGGACGGAGGATCCCGGGTGCCTGACATCGGAGGGTAAGATCAATGCGGAGGCAGGGGGCCTTGCGTGATAGAAAAAAATGGAGGTAATTTTCGTAATCAGCCACCAAATTACATAAAAATCAGTGAAAACTTCTCTTGTATTTTCAAAAAATTCAATTTTGCAGGGTTGTGTTATTTAATATCTATCTGCTTATATATATATATATATATATATATACATACCTGTGATATGTATATACACACATATATATATATATATATATATATATATATATATATATATATATATTTGAAAGGGCATCAGCTCATTGCTCAGAGCTGTTTTTTTTACCATAACGGAGACTATGGAGGCCTGTGGAGGAATATGAGGACTGCAGAGGACTATGGAGGGATGTAGAAGACTGTGGAGGACTACGGAAGACTGTGGCAGACTACGGAAGACTGTGGAGGACTATGGAAGACTGTGGAGGACTATGGAAAACTGTGGAGGACTATGGAAAACTGTGGAGGACTATGGAAGACTGTGGAGGACTATGGAAGACTGTGGAGGACTATGGAAGACTGTGGAGGACTATGGAGTAATGTGGAGGACTGTTGAGGACTAAAGAAAACTGTGGAGGACTGTTGAGGACTATGGAAGACTTGGCGGACTATGAGAACTACGGAGGACTATAAAGACTGTGGAAGACGATAGAGGATTCTGAACGACTGTGTAGGATTGTTGAGGACAACGGAGGACTGGAAGACTATGATGACTGTGGTGGATAGTTGAGACTGTGGAGGATAAGGAAGGGTGACTACTCATGGACCACTGCTATGTGATTGCCCGTCAGGCTAAAATTTGCCAAGCAGATCCTGATACACAGTGTCTCCTGTACTCTCTCCCTTCTATACTTACTCCCAACATGCATCGCTCTGCCCAACGTATAGCTCCATATGTCTGGTATTATAATATATGTTGGTGTGATTCTGTTCTTCTTCATTGCTACAGCTTTATAGACCTACACCTCCCCAAATTGGAGATATCTTGCACCATTGATCTTAAAGAAACACTAAGTAAGATGGGAGTAGTATCAGACAAGGCTGGTCTGTCTGGCATCGCCGGAGAATCCAATGTAAAGGTTTCTAAGGTGAGATTCATCTATAAATCCATCCCTTCATCCATGTATCCATCCATCCATCTGTCCACCTTTATTCCATAATCCAATGACGTTATTAATTCTATTTCCTCCGTCTCCGCAGGCTATCCTGACGGCTGTGCTCAGTGTTGATGACATGGGGACAGGGGCTCCCGGCATCCCAGTGATTGGCAAGAGGTCTATATCCTCCCCTACTGTTCTTAGATATGACGGTCCTTTTATATTTTTATTATGTGACAACAAAGACAAAACTGCTGTCTTTGCTGGAATACTCCACGATCCTCAAGAATGAGGCTGTAAAAACCTTCACCTCAATAAAATGTTACTATTCATCAATGTCATCTATTCTACGTTTCGCCACCATCCCCTGCCCCTTCTCCACCTGCACAACGCTGATCACCATGAAGGCGGTGGCCGACAATCACTCCTTCAGTTCTTAAACTCATTGATATGTAATCCTCACTACTTTAATTTTCTAACATAATGACCTTTGGGTTTTCACTGGCTGTAAGCCATAATCATCAACATTAACATAAATAAACACTTGCAATAGATCCCTCTGTGTGTCATGACTCTATATAATAAATGTGTGTTACATTATGTATTAAATTACTGAAATAAATTAACTATTCTAATTCATTGAGATGCACTTGTATATTCTTGTATTATAGTATTATAATAATTCTATTCTTGTATACAGGGAACAGTATTATGGAGGTGATATTCTTGCGCATAGGGGCAGTATTATAGTAGTTATATTCTTGCGAATAGGGGCAGTATTATAGTAGTTATATTCTTGTATATAGGGGCAGTATTATAGTAGTTATATTCTTGTATATAGGGGCAGTATTTTAGTAGTTATATTCTTGTATATAGGGACAGTATTATAGTAGTTATATTCTTGTATATAGGGAGCAGTATTATAGTGGTTATATTCTTGTATATAGGGGCAGTATTATAGTAGTTATATTCTTGTATATAGGGGCAGTATTATAGTAGTTATATTCTTGTATATAGGAGCAGTATTATAGTAGTTATATTCTTGTATATAGGGGCAGTATTATAGTAGTTATATTCTTGTATATAGGGACAGTATTATAGTAGTTATATTCTTGTATATAGGGAGCAGTATTATAGTAGTTATATTCTTGTATATAGGGAACAGTATTATATTATAGTAGTTATATTCTTGTATATAGGAGCAGTATAATAGTAGTTATATTCTTGTACATAGGAGCAGTATTATAGTGGTTATATTCTTGTATATAGGGGCAGTATTATAGTAGTTATATTCTTGTATATAGGGGCAGTATTATAGTAGTTATATTCTTGTATATAGGGACAGTATTATAGTAGTTATATTCTTGTATATAGTGGCAGTATTATAGTAGTTATATTCTTGTACATAGGAGCAGTAATATAGTAGTTATATTCTTGTATATAGGAGCAGTATTATAGTAGTTATATTCTTGTATACAGGAGCAGTATTATAGTAGTTATATTCTTGTATATAGGGACAGTATTATAGTAGTTATATTCTTGTATATAGGGGCAGTATTATAGTAGTTATATTCTTGCACATAAGGGCAGTATTATAGTAGTTATATTCTTGTATATAGGAGAAGTATTATAGTAGTTATATTTTTGTATATAGGGGCAGTATTATAGTAGTTATATTCTTGTATATAGGGGCAGTATTATAGTAGTTATATTCTTGTACATAGGAGCAGTATTATAGTAGTTATATTCTTGTACATAGGGGCAGTATTATAGTAGTTATATTCTTGTATATAGGAGCAGTATTATAGTAGTTATATTCTTGTACATAGGGGGCAGTATTATAGTAGTTATATTCTTGTATATAGGGACAGTATTATAGTAGTTATATTCTTGTATATAGGGGCAGTATTATAGTAGTTATATTCTTGTACATAGGAGCAGTATTATAGTAGTTATATTCTTGTATATAGGAGAAGTATTATAGTAGTTATATTTTTGTATATAGGGGCAGTATTATAGTAGTTATATTCTTGTATATAGGGGCAGTATTATAGTAGTTATATTCTTGTATATAGGGGCAGTATTATAGTAGTTATATTCTTGTACATAGGAGCAGTATTATAGTAGTTATATTCTTGTACATAGGAGCAGTATTATAGTAGTTATATTCTTGTACATAGGGGCAGTATTATAGTAGTTATATTCTTGTATATAGGAGCAGTATTATAGTAGTTATATTCTTGTACATAGGGGGCAGTATTATAGTAGTTATATTCTTGTATATAGGGACAGTATTATAGTAGTTATATTCTTGTATATAGGGGCAGTATTATAGTAGTTATATTCTTGTATATAGGGGCAGTATTATAGTAGTTATATTCTTGTATATAGGGGCAGTATTATAGTAGTTATATTCTTGTACATAAGAGCAGTATTATAGTAGTTATAATCTTGTATATAGGAGCAGTATTATAGTAGTTATATTCTTGTACATAGGAGCAGTATTATAGTAGTTATATTCTTGTATATAAGAGCAGTATTATAGTAGTTATATTCTTGTACATAGGGGCAGTATTATAGTAGTTATATTCTTGTATATAGGCAGGGCTGTATTTGGAGGTCCTGCTGACCTAGGCACTCTCAGCGGCCGCCGCCCCCCTCCCCCCCGTCACGGCTCCTCCCCCCATTGCGGCCCCTCCCTCTGTCGCGGCACCTCCCCCCTGTTGCAGCCCCTCCCCCATCATGGCTCCTCCCCCCGTTACGGACAATCTTCCCCCCAGTCGCGGCCTTTCCCCCCAAGCTTCATGTAGCTTCTCCCCCCACATTTCATCATGTAGTACATATAAAAGGTTTGTCCAACCACACTACAGAGACATACTGATAGGAGGTTTACATTGTGAGCCCCAATGGGGACAGTGTTGATGATGTATGTAAAGTGCTGTGGAGTTCATAGTGTAATATAAGTGCAAAAAATATTATTCTTAATATGATGTCCCAATACCGGGATCTGAGGATCTTGTATTTTGAGGTCAGGGCCTCTCTGACGCCGTGTTGCTGCCTGTCTCGTTGTCTTCCTCTTTAGACACTGCAGTGCGGTGGACAAGAAAGCATTAACTGGTTAATAACAAGAAGTATGGAGTGTACTAACTGAGCCATAAACCCCCCATACCATGTCCAGCAGACATTGTAGGATTACTATATGGATTTTATTATTAGGGTACGGACACACTGGGGTGAAACTCGGATAAGTGCAATGTGTGATTTCATCACATTGCACTCGGACCAATGTTAATCGATGTCTGAGAGCACTGGCGAGTGTCGGACGCTTTTTTCTCAGCCAGATTCAGGATGAGAAAAAAGTCGCAACATTCTGCGACAGTCTGCAATTCACACCGAGACTCACCAATGCAAGTCTATGGGTCTGACAAAATTACATACCGCACACTGACAGCACACGGATCATCCGAGAGGTATCAGTTTTTTTCACTGATACATTCTCATTCTGTAACCGAGAACACTGTAAAATGTTCCTGTAAATGATTCTACACTATTAGCTGCTGAGGAAAGAACAGATTGCACACGGATGTAATCTGAGAGAAATGTCGGACACTCGCACAGCAGTTGGATGCCAAATGGACCCAAAACCGATGACACTCATCCGACTCTCCTGGATGAGAAACAGACCGATTTTAAGGCGGCGGGAGACAGTGTAGCGCCATGTCCTCAACTCTGTGCTGTGCACAGACAGTGTACCACCATGTCCTCAGCTCCGTGCTGTGCACAGACAGTGTACCACCATGTCCCCAGCTCCGTGCTGTACACAGTGTGCCCCCATGTCCTCAGCTCTGTGCACAGTGTACCACCATGTCCTCAGCTCTGTGCTGTACACAGTGTGCCCCCATGTCCTCAGCTCTGTGCACAGTGTACCACCATGTCCTCAGCTCCGTGCTGTGCACAGTGTACCACCATGTCCTCAGCTCCGTGCTGTGCACAGTATACCACCATGTCCTCAGCTCCGTGCTGTGCACAGTGTACCACCATGTCCTCAGCTCCGTGCTGTGCACAGTGTACCACCATGTCCTCAGCTCCGTGCTGTGCAGTGTACCACCATGTCCCCAGCTCCGTGCTGTGCACAGTGTACCACCATGTCCTCAGCTTCGTGCTGTGCACAGTGTACCACCATGTCCCCAGCTCCGTGCTGTGCACAGACAGTGTACCACCATGTCTTCAGCTCCATGCTGTGCACAGTGTACCACCATGTCCTCAGCTCTGTGCATAGACAGTGTACCACCATGTCCTCAGCTCTGTGCTGTGTACCTCTATCTCCCCAGCTCTGTGCTTTGCACAGACAGTGAACCGCCATATCTGCAGCTCCGTGCTGTGCACAGACAGTGTACGGTACACTGTCTGTGCACAGAATGAAGCTGAGGACATGGTGGTACACTGTGCACAGCACGGAGCTGGGGAGATGGTGGTACACTGTCTGTGCACAGCAGAGAGCTGAGGACATCCCAGAAGAGAGAGACAGGCCACAGACGGGTGGCAGGACAAGACTGAGCCCACCTGGAAGAACAACAACACCCAGCACCCAACACACTGACCAGAAATCATATAGGACAGGCAGGTAGGAGAACTACAACTCCCGGCATGCCACACCCTGCCAACTCAGGAAGGTGGCAGCAGCTGCATGAAGGCAGACACACGGTACAGCCGCCATTATCACCACACACAGTGCCAGCCACAGCCTCAGTCCTCCTGCACCCTCGTCCTCCTCTCCTCCTGCACCCCCATCCTCCTCTCCTCTGTCCTCCTGCACCCCCGTCCTCCTCTCCTCTGTCCCTCCTGCACCCCCGTCCTCCTCTCCTCTGTCCTTCCTGCACCCCCGTCCTGCTCTCCTCTGCCCTCCTGCACCCCTGTCCTGCTCTCCTCTGCCCTCCTGCACCCCCGCCCTGCTCTCCTCTGTTCTCCTGCACCCCCATCCTGCTCTCCTCTGTCCTCCTGCACCCCCTCCTCCTCTCCTCCATCGCTCCTGCTGCTCCTCTTGCACCCCCGTCCTCCTCTCCCCTGTCCCTCCTGCTGATCCTCTTGCACCCCCGTCCTCCTCTCCCCTGTCCCTCCTGCTGCTCGGCTGTCCTCCTGAACCCCATCCTCCTCTGTCCCTCCTGCTGCTCCTCTTGCACCCCGTCCTCCTCTCCTTTGTCCCTCCTGCTGCTCCTCTGTCCTCCTACACCCCTGTCCTCCTCTCTGCTGTCCCTCTGTCCTTCTGCACCACAGTCCTCCTCTCTTCTGTCCCTCCTGCTGCTCCTCTTTCCTCTCCTCCTGTCCCCTTGTTTCTGTCCCCGTGCACTCTGTCGTCTTCTTCTCTGTCCCCTGTTTCTGTCCTTCTGCCCCTCTGTTTCTGTCCTCTTCTCCTCGGACCTCTGCTCCTTTGTCCTCTTCTTCTCTGTCCCCTACACAGTTCCCCCACACTTCCCTCACCTGGTGCTGGCTGCTCACATTGGCTGGGCTGGGCTCCCCCTGAGCACATTGATGCGCCAGCCGCACCATCCTCCAGTGCCTCCGGCCCGCTGCTTCCTCGTTTCCCTGGGCCTGAAGGGGGCGGCTGGGTGCAGGAGCCGCCAGTGCAGGAGCCGCCAGTGCAGGAGCCGCCGCCACCGCCGCCGGCGCCACCACCGCAGCACTTGGGTGCACGGGAGAGGAAGAAAAAGAGCGGGAACTTCAAGTTTTCCCTCCTTTGCGGGACCCTCCTTCTCCTCGTCTCCTCCGGGTGTCTGACTGAGGTGGGTGGGCGGGAAGGCAGGCAGGGCGGCCGTAATGATGAAAGGAAGGGGGGGGTATGGGGGCGGGGCTTGCGACCCGGCCGGCCCGGAGCCGGAAAAAAAAAAAAAGGAAAAAAAAAAAAACACGCTGAGACGCCGCCCCCTATGAGAATAGCGCCGCCCTAGGCACGTGCCTGCGAGTAAATAATGGCAAATACGGCCCTGTATATAGGGGCAGTATTATAGTAGTTATATTCTTGTATATAGAAGCAGTATTATAGTAGTTATATTCTTGTACATAGGAACAGTATTATAGTAGTTATATTCTTGTATATAAGAGCAGTATTATAGTAGTTATAATCTTGTATATAGGAGCAGTATTATAGTACCGTAGTTATATTCTTGTATATAGGGGCAGTATTATAGTAGTTATATTCTTGTACATAGGAGCAGTATTATAGTAATTATACTCTTGTATATAGGAGCAGTATTATAGTAGTAATATTCTTGTACATAGGGGCAGTATTATAGTAGTTATATTCTTGTACATAGGAGCAGTATTATAGTAGTTATATTCTTGTATATAAGAGCAGTATTATAGTAGTTATATTCTTGTATATAGGAGCAGTATTATAGTAGTTATATTCTTGTATATAGGAGCAGTATTATAGTAGTTATATTCTTGTATATAGGGGCAGTATTATAGTAGTTATATTCTTGTATATAGGAGCAGTATTATAGTAGTTATTTTCTTGTACATAGGGGCAGTATTATAATAGTTATATTCTTGTATATAAGAGCAGTATTATAGTAGTTATATTCTTGTATATAGGAGCAGTATTATAGTAATTATATTCTTGTATATAGGGAGCAGTATTATAGTAGTCATATTCTTGTATATAGGAGCAGTATTATAGTAGTTATATCCTTGTAAAGGGAGCAGTATTACAGTAGTTATATTCTTGTATATAGGGGCAGTATTATAGTAGTTATATTCTTGTATATAGAAGCAGTGTTATAGTAGTTATATTCCTGTATATAGGAGCAGTATTATGGTAGTTATATTCTTGTACATAGGGAGCAGTATTATAGTAGTTATATTCTTGTATGTAGGGGCAGTATTATAGTAGTTATATTCTTGTATATAGGAGTAGTATTATAGTAGTTATATTCTTGTACATAGGAGCAGTATTATAGTAGTTATATTCTTGTACATAGGGAGCAGTATTATAGTAGTTATATTCTTGTATGTAGGGGCAGTATTATAGTAGTAATATTCTTGTACATAGGGGCAGTATTATAGTAGTTATATTCTTGTACATAGGGGCAGTATTACAGTAGTTATATTCTTGTATATAGGGGCAGTATTATAGTAGTTATATTCTTGTATGTAGGAGCAGTATTATAGTGGTTATATTCTTGTACATAGGGGCAGTATTATAGTAGTTATATTCTTGTACATAGGGGCAGTATTATAGTAGTTATATTCTTGTATATAGGGGCAGTATTATAGTAGTAATATTCTTGTATATAGGAGCAGTATTATAGTAGTTATATTCTTGTACATAGGGGCAGTATTAGAGTAGTTATATTCTTGTATATAGGAGCAGTATTATAGTAGTTATATTCTTTTATATAGGAGCAGTATTATAGTAGTTATATTCTTGTACATAGGAGCAGTATTATAGTAGTTATATTCTTGTACATAGGGGCAGTATTATAGTAGTTATATTCTTGTACATAGGGGCAGTATTATAGTAGTTGTATTCTTGTACATAGGAGTAGTATTATAGTAGTTATATTCTTGTACATAGGGGCAGTATTATATTAGTTATATTCTTGTACATAGGGGCAGTATTATAGTAGTTATATTCTTGTATATAGGAGAAGTATTATAGTAGTTATTTTCTTGTATATAGGAGCAGTAGTATAGTAGTTATATTCTTGTATATAGAGGCAGTATTATAGTAGTTATATTCTTGTATGTAGGAGCAGTATTATAGTAGTTATATTCTTGTATATAGGAGCAGTATTATAGTAGTTATATTCTTGTACATAGGAGCAGTATTATAGTAGTTATATTCTTGTACATAGGAGCAGTATTATAGTAGTTATATTTTTGTATATAGGGCAGTATTATAGTATTATATTCTTGTACATAGGAGCAGTATTATATTAGTTATATTCTTTATATAGGAGCAGTATTATATTAGTTATATTCTTGTACATAGGGGCAGTATTATAGTAGTTATATTCTTGTATATAGGAGAAGTATTATAGTAGTTATTTTCTTGTATATAGGAGCAGTATTATAGTAGTTATATTCTTGTACATAGGGGCAGTAATATAGTAGTTATTTTCTTGTATAATAGATGAGTTAGTAATAAATTTTGTATTATATTCTTGTAATAGGGGCAGTATTATAGTAGTTATATTTTGTATATAGGGCAGTATTATAGTAGTTATATTCTTGTATATAGGGCAGTATTATAGTAGTTATATTCTTGTACATAGGAGCAGTATTATAGTAGTTATATCTTGTAATAGGAGCAGTATTATAGTAGTTATATTCTTGTACATAGACAGTATATAGTAGTTATATTCTGTAATAGGAGCAGTATTATAGTAGTTATATTCTTGTACAAGGCAGTATTATAGTAGTTATATTCTTGTATATAGGAGCAGTATTATAGTAGTTATATTCTTGTACAAGGGGCAGTTTATAGTAGTTAATTCTTGTATATAGGGCAGTATTATAGTAGTTATATTCTTGTACAAGGGCAGTTTATAGTAGTTATATTCTTGTATATAGAGCAGTATTATAGTGTTATATTCTTGTACATAGGGCAGTATTATAGTAGTTATATTTTGCTTAGTATATAGAGTATTTATAGCGTTATATTCTTGTACATAGGAGCAGTATATATAGTAGTTATATTTTGTACATAGGAGCAGTATTATAGTAGTTATATTCTTGTAATAGGAGCAGTATTATAGTAGTTATATTCTTGTACATAGGAGCAGTATTATAGTAGTTATATCTTGTAATAGGAGCAGTATTATAGTAGTTATATTCTTGTAATAGGAGCAGTATTATAGTAGTTATATTCTTGTACATAGGGCAGTATTATAGTAGTTATATCTTGTATATAGGAGCAGTATTATAGTAGTTATATTCTTGTACATAGGAGCAGTATTATAGTAGTTATATTCTTGTACATAGGAGCAGTATTATAGTAGTTATATTCTTGTCATTAGGGAGCAGTATTATTAGTAGTTATATTCTTGTATATAGAGCAGTATTATAGTAGTTATATTCTTGTAATAGGGCAGTATTATAGTAGTTATATTCTTGTACATAGGAGCAGTATTATAGTAGTTATATTCTTGTATATAGGAGCAGTATTATAGTAGTTATATTCTTGTATATAGGGGCAGTATTATAGTAGTTATATTCTTGTATATAGGAGCAGTATTATAGTAGTTATATTCTTGTATATAGGAGCAGTATTATAGTAGTTATATTCTTGTACATAGGAGCAGTATTATAGTAGTTATATTCTTGTAATAGGAGCAGTATTATAGTAGTTATATTCTTGTATATAGGGGCAGTATTATAGTAGTTATATTCTTGTACATAGGAGCAGTATTATATTAGTTATATTCTTGTATATAGGAGCAGTATTATAGTAGTTATATTCTTGTACATAGGGGCAGTATTATAGTAGTTATATTCTTGTATATAGGAGCAGTATTATAGTAGTTATATTCTTGTATATAGGAGCAGTATTATAGTAGTTATATTCTTGTACATAGGGCAGTATTATAGTAGTTATTTCTTGTATATAGGAGCAGTATTATAGTAGTTATATTCTTGTATATAGAGCAGTATTATAGTAGTTATATTCTTGTATATAGGGCAGTATTATAGTAGTTATATTCTTGTACATAGGAGCAGTATTATAGTAGTTATATTCTTGTACATAGGAGCAGTATTATAGTAGTTATATTCTTGTATATAGGAGCAGTATTATAGTAGTTATATTCTTGTACTATAGGAGCAGTATTATAGTAGTTATATTCTTGTAATAGGAGCAGTATTATAGTAGTTTATTCTTGTACATAGGAGCAGTATATATAGTAGTTATATTCTTGTAATAGGAGCAGTATTATAGTAGTTATATTCTTGTATATAGGGGCAGTATTATAGTAGTTATATTCTTGTATATAGGAGCAGTATTATAGTAGTTATATTCTTGTATCATAGGAGCAGTGTTATAGTAGTTATATTCTTGTAATAGGAGCAGTATTATAGTAGTTATATTCTTGTACATAGGGGCAGTATTATAGTAGTTATATTCTTGTATATAGGAGCAGTATTATAGTAGTTATATTCTTGTACATAGGAGCAGTATTATAGTAGTTTATATTCTTGTACATAGGAGCAGTTTATAGTAGTTATATTCTTGTATATAGGGAGCAGTATTATTGTAGTTATATTCTTGTATATAGGAGCAGTATTATAGTAGTTATATTCTTGTACATAGGAGCAGTATTATAGTAGTTATATTCTTGTACATAGGAGCAGTATTATAGTAGTTATATTCTTGTACATAGGAGCAGTATTATAGTAGTTATATTCTTGTACATAGGAGCAGTATTATAGTAGTTATATTCTTGTACATAGGAGCAGTATTATAGTAGTTATATTCTTGTATATAGGAGCAGTATTATAGTAGTTATATTCTTGTACATAGGAGCAGTATTATAGTAGTTATATTCTTGTATATAGGAGCAGTATTATAGTAGTTATATTCTTGTATATAGGGAGCAGTATTATAGTAGTTATATTCTTGTACATAGGAGCAGTATTATAGTAGTTATATTCTTGTAATAGGAGCAGTATTATAGTAGTATATATTCTTGTATATAGGGGCAGTATTATAGTAGTTATATTCTTGTACATAGGAGCAGTATTATAGTAGTTATATTCTTGTATATAGAGCAGTATTATAGTAGTTATATTCTTGTAATAGGAGCAGTATTATAGTAGTTATATTCTTGTACATAGGAGCAGTATTATAGTAGTTATATTCTTGTAATAGGAGCAGTATTATAGTAGTTATATTCTTGTACATAGGAGCAGTATTATAGTAGTTATATTCTTGTACATAGGAGCAGTATTATAGTAGTTATATTCTTGTACATAGGAGCAGTATTATAGTAGTTATATTCTTGTACATAGGAGCAGTATTATAGTAGTTATATTCTTGTATATAGGGGCAGTATTATAGTAGTTATATTCTTGTTACTAGGAGCAGTATTATAGTAGTTATATTCTTGTATCATAGGAGCAGTATTATAGTAGTTATATTCTTGTACATAGGGGCAGTATTATAGTAGTTATAATTCTTGTATATAGGAGCAGTATTATAGTAGTTATATTCTTGTATATAGGGCAGTATTATAGTAGTTATATTCTTGTACTATAGAGGCAGTATTATAGTAGTTATATTCTTGTATATAGGAGCAGTATTTTAGTAGTTATATTCTTGTATATAGGGCAGTATTATAGTAGTTATATTCTTGTATATAGGAGCAGTATTATAGTAGTTATATTCTTGTAATAGGAGCAGTATTATAGTAGTTATATTCTTGTACATAGGAGCAGTATTATAGTAGTTATATTCTTGTATATAGGAGCAGTATTATAGTAGTTATATTCTTGTATATAGGAGCAGTATTATAGTAGTTATATTCTTGTATATAGGAGCAGTATTATAGTAGTTATATTCTTGTACATAGGAGCAGTATTATAGTAGTTATATTCTTGTACATAGGAGCAGTATTATAGTAGTTATATTCTTGTATAAGGGGCAGTATTATAGTAGTTATATTCTTGTATATAGGAGCAGTATTATAGTAGTTATATTCTTGTATCATAGGAGCAGTATTATAGTAGTTATATTCTTGTACATAGGAGCAGTATTATAGTAGTTATATTCTTGTACATAGGAGCAGTATTATAGTAGTTATATTCTTGTATATAGGAGCAGTATTATAGTAGTTATATTCTTGTATATAGGAGCAGTATTATAGTAGTTATATTCTTGTACATAGGAGCAGTTTATAGTAGTTATATTCTTGTACATAGGAGCAGTATTATAGTAGTTATATTCTTGTACATAGGAGCAGTATTATAGTAGTTATATTCTTGTACATAGGAGCAGTATTATAGTAGTTATATTCTTGTACATAGGAGCAGTATTATAGTAGTTATATTCTTGTATATAGGAGCAGTTTATAGTAGTTATATTCTTGTACATAGGGGCAGTATTATAGTAGTTATATTCTTGTATATAGGAGCAGTATTATAGTAGTTATTTCTTGTATATAGGAGCAGTATTATAGTAGTTATATTCTTGTACATAGGGCAGTATTATAGTAGTTATTTCTTGTATATAGGAGCAGTATGATAGTAGTTATATTCTTGTATATAGGAGCAGTATTATAGTAGTTATATTCTTGTACATAGGAGCAGTATTATAGTAGTTATATTCTTGTAATAGGAGCAGTATTATAGTAGTTATATTCTTGTATATAGGAGCAGTATTATAGTAGTTATATTCTTGTACATAGGAGCAGTATTATAGTAGTTATATTCTTGTATATAGGAGCAGTATTATAGTAGTTATATTCTTGTACATAGGAGCAGTATTATAGTAGGAATACAATAAAATTGGCTTGTCTGCTCACCACCTCCAGTAGCACACATATTGTGTTGTGAAACCAGTTGCATGAATGTATATAAATGCTGAGCTGGGTCTGAGAACTGGAAAAAGGGAAGCTCAGCTATACTCTGGGAAGTTCTACCTACTGTATAGTGGATTGCTTCTCTGTTCTGTACAGACTTGTTTTAGATCCCTGTTACTAACAGATAAGATTACCCAAGGATAAAACATATAAGACCAAGTCCTGATGTGATTGTGGGGTAATAATGGACTTGTCCTTAAAGAGGACCTGTCACCCCCCTGCTGCATGGCAATCTAAATGCAGCACTTAATGCAGCATATCTGCTGCATTCAGGGAAGGGGTACCTCATGTGTCTGTGTGCTGTGTACTCCGAGATATAGCCTTAGGAAAACTCACTCATAAAAGCTATGAGGGCATTTCCTGTGGCTGGAATGAGCTTGATTGATGGGGGACCATTCCCTCCCCCTCTGCCTCTCTGTGCCACCCCCTGCTGTGCTGTTTGTGCTTTGCTCAGACAGCAGGGCAGGAATGTGGAGCTACCTTCAGGCCAAATGATTTGCATGCGCTGTTAAGAAGCTGTGTGCAGCAGGATGAGTGACAGAGAGGAGGAGAAGAGGAAAGAATAAACAGAACAGCATGAGGTGGCACAGAGAAGTAGGAGGAGGGAATGACCCCCCTCAATCGAGCTCACTGCAGCTACAGGTACTGCTTTCATGGCTTCTAACAGTGAGTTTTCCCGAGGCTATATCTTGGGGTACACAGACACATGGGGACCCATTCCCTGAATTTAGCAGACATGCATCATTCAATGCTACATTTAGATTGCCATGCAGCAAGGGGGTGACAGGTCCTCTTTAAAGCATTTATAGGGGAGCACATGAGTAGAGATCTGCAGTAACAATATCTTGATGGGGCCAGATTCTGGAAATTTCTGGGTTCCATTGGGTTAATCATCTGTCCTAGTTAGTATTATCTATCATCAAACATTATGCAAACCTCTGACAAAATTGCTACCACCTATGTGGCAATCTCCAGGCTGGATTGTTTGGCTTTGATGTTTGTAGATTTTTTCTGATAGTGACCCCATAAAAATTGTGAAATTGCAAAATCTACTATATCTGACCAACATACCTGAGGTTTTATGGATTGGTCTATACAACCGATTTATATCACTGGACACGGTTGAAAGAAAGCCTGAGGAATTAGGGACAAATATGAAGATTATCATTACTGAGGAAGCAATAAAGACAATAAATAAAGGTCACTTTACACACACCAACTTATCTGTCCAACTTCTGACCAACTCACTGGTTGCAGTGAAATCATGGACACATTGTTCTATTTTGTTGCCGTGTACAAATGTAACAATGTGTCCATGATTTCACTGCAACCAGTGAGTTGGTCAGAAGTTGGACAGATAAGTTGGTGTGTGTAAAGTGGCCATAAGAAGTGGAAGAGACCCCTGCATTTATGGTTATCAGAAGAAAGCCCCCACAACCATGGTTACAAGAGACCCATATAAGATCAGGTACCCCAATCTTAGGAAAGATTCAAAAACTGCAGATAATTAATTTAATTATCCTTTATTATTCTTCAATAAAATTCATTAAAAATTCAGAGCATTCCCTCCGGGGAAACACACCAGAAACTGATCATGTATCTACAACAGTATAGTATATACATCATGTAT
Organism: Allobates femoralis; assembly: GCA_033576535.1. NCBI lineage: Eukaryota > Metazoa > Chordata > Amphibia > Anura > Aromobatidae > Allobates > Allobates femoralis. Next base: position 12,657,602 of record JARQOC010000012.1, read on the forward strand.
CAATGCATCTCACAATACTCAATACACAATGGGAATTCAGTAATAAGAGTCACTGTAATATAGCCAATTCAATTCCTAATACCTTAGGGATTCTATCATAAATCACCTTAGAGTTTATACATTAGCCATCAACTACTCCTATTACTCATCTGCACTAATCTCCCAGCGTGTTTAGAGTTTTTTTCCAGAAAGACAAGGTTCATACTTGGTTGTATACACTGTCAGCGTCTGTGGTTCCTCCTCCCCTACAGCTGTTTCGCAACCCGCTTCTTCCGGGGGGCGTATCTAATCCTCAAAGCTAGGGCTTTTGATTTCCCACAATATCCAATCTCCTGCCGCCAAGTCATATCCCCATGTGATTCTCATCCTTGGCGCCGTGACATCACTCATAACGCAATCTCTAATTGGCTCAATATGCTTGCAGCATGACGCGGATGTAAAGCGCCGGTCATCCATTGCATTATGGTGATGGCGCATGCGCACTAAGAGAAATCACAAGCGATAAGCGTCGCTTTAGTTTACTATGTTGATCTAATACAAAACGTTTCTCCATTGAATAACGCTAGAGAAACTTCAAATAAAACATTATTACAGCTACGAATATCATCATTATTTGATCAAACTACAATTATTTATACATCAGGATTATAATACTAGATTTATTTATATAATTTCCGCCTTTCAATGATCGCTGCAATCTTTTAATTACTAAAGTGTATATCACTATCAGTGACTCCCCATATCAATTGGACACTATTAATTACCACATTATATTAACTATAGATATAGGGTATTAATTTATATTGCCCATTACATGATATCATTCAATATGAATTATACCCATTATTTATGGTTAGTGACCATTATAATCAATTACCATATTAAATATATAAAGTGCCCGTGCTTACTATAAACAATCTTCATAATAAACCCTCAAAGTGCATACAAAAGTGCATCAAGATTATATTTACCATATAAACATCCCTACATCAGTTAATAAATAAGTGTCCATATCATACTATCAATAATCTCCCAATACTTTACTAACAATATATTTACCCTCAGGTTTCCCATAATTACTATATTCAACAAGGTACCCTTATTCATATTGCAGCAACCACCGAACTACCTTATCCATCAAATCAATTTCCCTATCCAACTTCCACAACAACCCTATAAATTGTTCTTTCATAGATGACTCTTCATACAGATGAATTCTTCTTTTCTTCCATTTATTTTCGTAGCTGCTTGTGATCACCATCACTGTACGACTTGATCAGGTTCATCATAACACTAAAAGATACAAAAAATTACATAAATTAAAATTTAATACCATTAAACCCATACTTATATCCCTGATGGGCACTTTACACGCGGCAGCAGGAAGATAGAAACCGGCAGGTGTCAGAGACAATTGTACCTTTTACCTTCAAAACACCTTGCAGATACCTGAATTACAAGCAGCCACTTCAAGGTGTTTTGAAGGTAAAAGGTACAATTGTCTCCGACACCTGCCGGTTTCTATCTTCCTGTTGACGCGTGTAAAGTGGCCATTAGGGTCCTTTCACATCAGCGTTTTACGCTGATCGCGGCAGTTGCGGTGAAAAAAACGCAACTGCCGCGATTACCGCATAACGGCCGCGATCGCGGCACACTTGCGGCAAGCCCCATACAATGTCTATGGGGCTTGCGGTAAGTGTGCGGCAGGTGCAGCAAGTGTGGTTTCGGCACTTGTGGCAGGTGCGGCTGCGAAAAAAACGCGGTATACCACAATTTTTTCATGGCCGCACCTGCCGCAAGTGCCGATGCCGCACTTGATACACCTGCCGCAAGCCCCCATAGACATTGTATGGGGCTTGCTGCAAGTGAACCGCAAGTGCGGCCGTTATGCGGTAATCTTAAACTCTAGACCCTACCTTGCCTACAGAAATGCACCAAAGCTCTCATTAAGACCCATAGGAGCCAGAGTACCCAGGGTGTAGATCCACCTACTTTCAACCTGGGCTAGTTTTTGACTTAAACTTCCTCCTCTGGGTCCCAACTCTACTTGATCTATAGCCTTTACTTTTAACAATCTATAATTACATTGATGGAACAACTTAAAATGTTTTGGCAACGTTTTCAGCGGAGACAACTCTTCCTCTTTTTCCGGCCTTCTCTATAGCAAGACAATGTTCTCTTGTCCGTACTTTGACTTCTCTTGGGGTCATGCCCACGTACAGTTTTTTACAAAGGCATTCAGCCAAATACACTACTCCCTTAGACGCACAGGTCAAACATTTCCTGATGGTAAAATCTCTAGAACGGTCTTGATTTGAAAATGTTTTGGATTTGATATCTTACCTGGTTATTATCCCCGGTTCTTTCTTTTTTACGATATAACATATCATTTCGAGATGTTTCCATGGCCTTTTTATATCCTCTTTTGATACATCGTTGACCATAACCCCTAGCTATGAATCTATTCTTCAGATCCTTTGATTGACGTTGGAAGGCTTCATCTGTCGAGCAAATTCTTTTCATCCCGAGATATTGTCCGATGGGTATCCCATTAATCTAGGGATGGGCGAATTACTCACTACTATTTGGGACTCGCCCGAATAGTAGCGGACTCGGGGGACTCGCTACTCGCTGAGTTTCCTTAGGAATTACTCGGGGGTAGCGAGTCCCTGTACATTTGCAGTGTATCTATACAGAAACACTACAAAAGTACCCTAAAAGTTAATCTAAGGGGTTAAAAACAATAAACATTCATACTCACCTTCTGTGGGGCCTGTACCTTATGTACCGGGACCGGTACCGAAGACCTCCGGACGTCACAAGACCTCAGATCACCGGAGAAGATGGGCTGAAGGACCTGTGAGATTTCAGCTAATCAGCATGCGGCAGAGCGGTCACATGGGTTTGTCACGTGGCCGCACTGCCAGCCAATCAGATTGCCAGATCGCTCATTGGCTGGCAGTGCAGCCTTGTGACAGACCCATGTGACTGCTAGCCGCATGCTGATTGGCTGAAATCTCACAGATCCTTCAGCCCATCTTCTCCCGGTGATCTGAGGTCTTGTGACGTCCGGAGGTCTTCGGTACCAGTCCTGGTACATAAGGTACAGGCCCCACAGAAGGGGAGTATGAATGTTTATTGCTTTTAACCCCTTAGATTAACTTTTAAGGTACTTTTGTAGTGTATCTGTATAGATACACTGCAAAAGTACAGGTTACTATTCGGACTCGCAACGAGTACCGAGTCTCGGACCTGGACTCGTTAGAGTCCAGCGATTCCGAGTATTTCAGGATTCGCCCATCCCTACATTAATCATTAATCATAGATTGAGGGTGAGAGGAACCTGCATATAAAAATGAATTGGTGGAAGTTGGTTTTCTAAACACGTCTGTACAAATTTCGCCAGTTGGCAGTACCTCCACCATAATATCCAAGAAATCCAATTTTCGACCATATTTGTAAGTTAATTTAATATTTAACTCATTATTATTTAGACCCTCCATCAACCCCTCCAATTCCATTATGCTGCCCTCCCAGATAAACATCACATCATCTATGTATCTTGCCCAATGATGTACCTTTTCAATCCCTACAACAGTGTCTCCTTGGAATATTTCTCTTTCCCAAAGCCCTAAATATAAATTTGTATAACTGGAGGCACATGAGGCCCCCATAGCAGTTCCTTGTAATTGGAGATATGTCTTGTCACAAAAGATGAAAAAATTATGTGTCAAAACATACTCCAACATTTCATCAGGAACTTCACTAGATCACTGTCCATATTAGAGGATTCTAAAAACCACCTTACTGCCTTTAATCCATCCTTATGTCGAATCGAGGTGTGTAACGGATTCGACATCTGCTGTTACCAGCACCATATTGGCTTCAAGATGCATTTGATCCAATCTTTGGAGTATAGATGTTGTATCCCCCACAAATGAAGGCAATAACGTTACTAGTGGTTTTAGGTAATGATCCAAGATCTGATAAATAGGCTCACATAGACTTTGATTCCCTGGCACTATTGGCCTACCTGGGGGGTCCAATGGATGCTTGTGAATTTTCGGGATCAGGTAAAATGTTGCAATCCTAGCCTTGTATTTTTTAATGAAGTCCAGCAGTTTCTTGGGAACAATACTTCCATCCACTGCCATCTCAATGATGTCCAATAATTCCTTTTTAAAAATAGACAAGGGGTTACTATATAATCTTTTATAGCATGTTTTATCATTCAATAAGTGGTATGCCTGTTTCTCATAAAGAGTACAAGGCCACATCACTATATTACCCCCTTTGTCAGCTTGTTTTATCACAACATCATCCCATTTTTTAATTTCCTCAATGGCTTCCATCTCTTCAAATGACATATTGATCTTCCCTTTATGTTTTGCCATGTTTTCGATATCACTTGTAACCAGTGGCGCACCCAGAAATTTCCCAAGGTAGGGGTCCAAGAAACACACACCGGCCCTGAAAGGGGGGTTCCGATGGGCAAAGCCCCCGGTGGGGGGGTTTGGGGGAGCGAAACCCCCCTAAAAGCCAAGCGATTTTTGTAAATTTGAATACCTAATTAATGCTTAATACTGCACGAAAACGGCTTCTCAGCTTCTCAGGGCCGTCCAAAGGGGGGGTCCAGACACGTAGGTTTCCCCCCTTGGGTGCGCCACTGCTTGTAACCAACTTCGTAAACACTTCTACTGCAGGACATAATCCTATTGCAGGAATTTTTTTTGATTTTCCACAGAGATGGATTGGGAATTTTCCTACCTTGTTGGTATCTGATTCCTCCTCAAGAGACTGCAGGACTTCAACCATTTCTTCTTCTTCCCTAGACCATGTAGATGTTCCGGGTCTTTGATGGATGAAAGGGGACTTGTTTAAAGCATGGTTACAAGAGGCAGAGAGACCCCCGCAGCCATGGTTAATAGAAGAGACCTTAAAGATCATCGAAGAAAGAAGAATTGCAAAAGCAAAAAGTAACAAGCAGGACACAGAAAACATCAGTAAAAGACTAAAGAGAGCCATTCGAGAAGACCAAGAATTTTATTACCAGAAGCTATGTACAGAGATAGAAAATGAAAATCTGAAAGGCAACACCAAGAAGACACCAAAAGATCAAAGAGATACTGCGAAAGAGTCAACCAAGACAGGGAATGCTGAAAGACACCAATGGGAAACAAACTAGCTGAGCCAGAAGGGATAAAGGAACATGTCAGGACTGGTAGCTCCATACCTGAGTGAGTCCCTCACACTCTTGAGCTCCCTGGCGGGTCACTGGCCATGGGGGACGGGGTTGTCCCCTCTGGGGGGCAGAGCTTGCAGGGGTGTTCACTTAGTTTGGAAATTCCATTCCAGGAGATTTAGTTCTATAAATAAGGGGGGGGGGCTGAGGGCACCACTTAATAAATAGCTAGAGAATCAGCCTCAAGCATGTCAGATAATACATGCAAGACAAAGAAAAAGCTGACAAGCATCAAAAAGGGCAATCACTACAAATGATTAAGCAAGTAATAATTAAGAATCAATAACTTTATTTGGTTGCTAACACACAAACACGGATAGTGATAAAAACAATTAAAAGGGTAAAATAGCTGACAGGTATGGGCCCCTAACAGATGAACACTTCAACAGCTGGATAAAAGGTGCACAAGCACAGTTGGAAGAAGAAACCAACAATGTTATATCATAAAGCAGAAAACAATAAAGTAATTCACACACTTATGGTTAAATGTTACCAATCTGGCAAATAAAAGTGCACCGTGTTTGTGTGTCAGCAACCAAATAAAGTTATTGATTCTTAAAATTACTTGTGTGGCGCCCCTGCAATCAAGTGGCCACAAAGGGAAGTGCAGCCGGGTAAGCAAGGTGGTTGAAAACACATCCACACCGCACAAACATTGACTCTACGCCTAGGACTCTAGGTTGGGCAAGGGGTGGCGGGTGTAGCAAGGTGGGTGGAACATAGGTGGACACTGACAAAGTGGGTGAAGAGACCAACACAATAAAAACCCAGGACCACACAGGGGTAGAGCAGAACAAAGGAAAAAGTGGAAAGAAAGGTTAGAACAACAGAAGTTGAGAGGGACTTCCCACACAGTTTCGGATTCCCTGGAGGCGCAGAATCCTGAGAGGCACAGACCCAAGGAGAGAAAGCCCGCTCCATAGCCTGGAGGCGACAGGAAGACGAAAGAGACTGAAAGACACCCCACAGCAGAAGGAAAGTGGGAGGACGAGGGCCCGACAGCCGCACACATCTTAGTTGGCCGGAGGCACCCTTACAAGCAGTGACTGACAGAAGGAGCCTGGTGTGCCCAAATACCTGAACCTGGGACACTGGAGGACTAGACCAAAACCAGAGAACCGGCTCTGAAGAGGTGACCAGGAATTCCAGACCCTAATCACGAGACACACTGGTGGGGGGCAGAAACTTTATGTGCTTCAGCCTAACTTTCCACCACGGACTAGGAAACACAGCCGTCATACTAGGACTGGTGACTGTGACTGCAAGGGAAATATATTCACCCGTGAGTCCATGACGACCAGACTGAACCCGGGGGTGAGGTACTACGTTATACTGAGAGAAGGGCCTGAAAGAACTTTGAGAGAGCAACACAGAAAAGCTACCTGAGCTGCACAGTTTGAGTAACCCGGAGTAGTGCTGAAGTGTTTACGTGTAACTTGTGTGAACTAGGGATGGGCGAATCTACTCGCTAGGACTCGTTACTCGGCGAGTAGTAAGGGACTCGCAGGACTCGGTACTCTGCGAGTTTCCCAGAGTTTACTCGCACGAGTCTAATGCAAATCAATGGCAAACGCTGACAAAACTAGGATTGCCATTGTTTGCATTATGGTGGGTTTACACACACCAATTTATCTGTTCAATATCTGAACCAATCTCTGGTTGCAGTGAAATCATGGATACATTGCTCCATTTTGTGGCTGTGTACAACATGGAGCAATGTATCCATGATTTCACTGCAACCAGAGATTGGGTCAGATATTGAACAGATAAATTGGTGTGTGTAATCCCACCATTAGACTCGGCTACTGTGCCAGTGATAGCAGGGAAACTCGTAACTGCTGTTACATTGCGAGCCGAGTCCAGCTGTCTTCTCTGTGCAGCTCCAGGGTCCTAGAGCCCGCCTGCTCACAGAGATGATGTAGCAGAGCTGAGATTGTTCTCAGTCTGCTCATTCCCTGTGCATAGACATTTATATCTATGCACAGGGGATGTAGCAGAGAGGACATCGCGTTTTGGACTGCATCGGACGGAAGAGGATTTTTTTAATTAAAGATGGAGTCCCTAATGGCTTTTTTTTTAATTTCAAATAAAAATTTTTCTCTGTGTTGTGTTTTTTTAACCCTTTATTGGAGATTCTTAGTGGCTGGGTCAAACGTGGCCTGACATTAAGAATCTCGGGCTTAATACCAGCTTGTATAACAAAGCTGGTATTAACCCCTTTATTACCCAGCGTGCCACTGCCACCAGGGCCGCTGGAAGAGCGGGGTTCAGCGCCAGAGGATGGCGCTTCAATGAACGCGCCATCTTCTGAGGCGGCTGCGGGCTGCAATTTGCAGCAGGGGTGCCCAGAAAGCTTGGGCATCCCTGCACTGTGGATTCCAGCCCCCAGCTGCTTAGCTGTACCTGGCTAGACATAGAAATTGCGCGGAGCCCCACGCATTTTTTTTTTATTATTTCATAAATTTCAGAGTCAGAGTCTCAGAGTCAGAGTCTCAGAGTCAGAGTCTCAGAGTCAGAGTCTCAGAGTCAGAGTCAGAGTCTCAGAGTCAGAGTCAGAGTCTCAGAGTCTCAGAGTCAGAGTCTCAGAGTCAGAGTCTCAGAGTCAGAGTCTCAGAGTCAGAGTCAGAGTCTGAGTCTCAGAGTCAGAGTCTCAGAGTCAGAGTCTCAGAGTCTCAGAGTCAGAGTCAGAGTCTCAGAGTCAGAGTCTCAGAGTCAGAGTCTCAGAGTCAGAGTCAGAGTCTCAGAGTCTCAGAATTTCATGAAATAATTAAAAAACAATGCGTGGGGCTCCGCGCAATTTCTATGTCTAGCCAGGTACAGCTAAGCAGCTGGGGGCTGGAATCCGCAGCGCAGGGATGCCCAAGCTTTCTGGGCACCCCCCGCTGCAAATTGCAGCCCGCAGCCGCCCCAGAAGATGGCGCGTTCATTGAAGCGCCATCCTCTGGCGCTGAACCCCGCTCTTCCAGCGGCCCTGGTGGCGGTGGCACGCTGGGTAATAAAGAGGTTAGGGCCAGCTTTGTATTATCAGCTGGCCCTAAGCCCGAAATTTATGGCGGTCACGCCAATATTAGACATGACCGCCATGAATTTCTATTAAATTGTTTTTAAAAAAACACAACACAGAGAAATTTTTTTATTAGAAATTAAAAAAAAAGCCATTAGGGACTCCATCTTTAATTAAAAAAATCCTCTTCCGTCCGACGCAGTCCAAAACGCGATGTCCTCTCTGCTACATCCCCTGTGCATAGATATAGATGTCTATGCACAGGGAATGAGCAGACTGAGAACAATCTCAGCTCTGCTACATCAGGCAGCAGGCAGGCTCTAGGACCCTGGAGCTGGCAGCCAGCACACAGAGCAGACAGGACTCTTATCTGTGCGAGTTTCCCAGCGATTACTTACAAAGTAAACGAGTCCAATGCAAATAAATGGCAAAACTAGGATTGCTTCAGGCTGAAGCTTCCGAGACACATCTGTGATTTGTAAATCTCACACTATTCGCTATTACTCGCTTCCCCATTCATTAACATTGGACTCGCTAGACTCACAACGAGTAGCGAGTCCTGTGCTCGGACTCGCTAGAGTCAAGCGATTCTGAGTAATTTAGGATTCGCCCATCACTAGTGTGAACTGTAATGAAATAACTGTAAACTGTGAACTGCTGTGGAAAGATCTAAAGTAAAGTACCCAGTAAGCACTGCCTGAAACTGTTTACTTCCAGAACCACATCCAGCACTTGGACAACCAGCACTCACTGTGGAGAGCTGCAGCAGCAAAGTAAGTGAACTGCACTACACACAAAACCGGGTCCATCCACCACAACTACACCTACCCTGGGGACCCTCAGCCCTACCCGAGGAGGGCTTATCATCCACGCTGCCCCAAGTCACCATCCCCAGCAGGAATACGGCAGTGGTCGTTCCATTAACCACATACTCCGAGTGGCATTGCGAAAAATCATCCCTTGTACATAACTCCTTTTTGGACTGATCCCAGGCCACGGGACCAAGTCACAACTACCGTGATACACCAGAGAAACAGCACCGGCCCAGATCCCGAGTACCCCATAGCCTGGGGGCGCATCACTTTGTAGTGATCGCCCTTTTTGATGCTTGTCAGCTTTTTCTTTGTCTTGGAGAGTTCTAGTGTCGCTGGGAGGTGTGATGCTCCTTCACCCAACAATTATGCTGTTCAGGGGCCCCAGGATCCTGGGTCCCCTGGTGTTAGCTGTTGCCAGTGGATACTGGACGCCGTGCCCCCTGAGACAGTTAGTTGGTGGTAGGTTCCCGCCTTTTCTCTCTCCTCTCCTCATCTGGTGTCTCTGTCATCTGGGAGTGGAGATTGGGTGTTACCCCACCATGGTCAGGCGGCTGCTGGGAGACAGACTTTAACCTGCCATTTTCTCTGGTCTATGCTAATTATTTTCTGTTTTGTTGGGTGGTAAAGGTTAGAGCTGCTGAGGTTCATGCCTTGGTCTCTGTTTTTGGTTATGATTGCTCCCTTAGTTATTGTGATCTGAACTGTGTGGTGGGTTCTGGTGTGTTTGACCAGTCTGCTGCTTGTGTGTCCGGTCACCAGTCACCGTGCTGTTTGCCACCTGGGAAGGGCTTTGCTAAAGTCCACCCTTGTTTGGACTGGAGGGCAGGTTAATAGTATAGCTGGCCTTCTAGGGTGCATGGCAGTGCGATGGCTAGAGCAAAGTGTGACCGACGCACTGCACTATACAAATTCCCAATCTTACATAAAGATGGAAAGAATACATGGAGCATCTCTACAAGAACGAGTCAATGATAAGGGAAGAAGCTGAGACTGGAAATGAAACGAACTGAATATCTCGAAGGACAAAATCTATACTTAAATAAAGCTTCTGTAAAAGAGAAACAAAGCACTCGGATGTGACAATGTTAAAGGGGTTGTCCGGGCTTATGTTTTATTTCATATTTATATCTAGGCTGCAAAATGTTGACAATCTGCTATATACATGTTGTCTTGGTGTCCTCTAACCCATGGATACTTACCGCCCCTCCGTCCTTTCTTACAGTCCGTGCTCTGAACCTCATATCCCCCAAGCTCATCTATTGCATTTTAAGAAAATACAGATGTAATTATGGTAAGGCTGCTTTCACATCAGCGTTTCTCACCATTCGTGGCAGATCAGGCATAACACGTAACAGATCACTTGCAGCAAGACTGCGTTCAGCCTAATTCATTCCCTATGGGACTTGTGGTCATGTGCGGCACTTGTGGTTTTTCACTTGAGGTTTTGCACTTACGGAGAGCAACGTTTTTTGTCTGGATTGCGACAAAACCCAAGTACCGCACATTTAACCCATAGGTAATGAATTAGGTTGAACTCAGTGTTGACGCAAGTGATCCGGCAGATCAGTCAAAGCTGTCTCTCTGTTCCCCCCCCCATGGTCGCTCTCTGCCTCTCACTGTGCTGTCTCTCTTCCCCTTACGGTGCTGCCTCTCTGTCCCCATCCTGTGCTGTCTCTGCCCCCCTGTGATATCTCTCTGGCCCCTCTGAGTGTGGACTGGGCAGGGGTGGGAGCATGGACCAGGGTGAGCGGACTACTGGGAGGGTGAACCGGGTGGGGGTGGGAGTTTGGACCGGGGTGTGTGGGCTAGTGTGGACCAGTCTGTTGAGTACTGGGAGAGTGGATGGGGGGGGTGGCTGTGGACCGGGGTGCGGTGAGTGTGGACTGGGTATGCGGGTCTAAGAGAATGGACCGAGTGGGGGTAGAGTGATGGACCGGGTTGTGTGGGCTGCTGGAGGGTGGACTGGGTGGGGGTGGGAATGGTGGGGTAGCTCCTCCTCCATAGAAGTGTTGTCTGGTCTGCCTCAGTCTCCCCCTCCATAGAATGTTGTCTGGTTTGCCTCTAGCTCCTCCTCCACAGAATGTTGTCTGGTTCTGTCTCTAGCTCCTCCCCCTCCATAGAATGTTGTCTGGTTCTGCCTCTGGCTCCTCCCTCCACAGGAATGTTGTCTGGTTCTGCCTCTAGCTCCTCCTCCCAGAATGTTGTCTGGTTCTGCCTCTGGCTCCTCCCCCTCCATAGAATGTTGTCTGGTTCTGCCTCTAGCTCCTCCTCCTTCATAGAATGTTGTCTGGGTCTGCCTCTAGCTCCTCCCCCTCCATAGAATGTTGTCTGGTTCTGCCTCTAGCTCCTCCCCTCCATAGAATGTTGTCTGGTTCTGCCTCTAGCTCCTCCCCCTCCATAGAATGTTGTCTGGTTCTGCCTCTAGCTCCTCCCCTCCATAGAATGTTGTCTGGTTCTGCCTCTAGCTCCTCCCCCTCCATAGAATATTGTCTGGTTCTGCCTCTAGCTCCTCTCCCTCCATAGAATGTTGTCTGGTTCTATCTCTAGCTCCTCTCCTCCATAGAATGTTGTCTGGTTCTATCTCTAGCTCCTCTCCTCCATAGAATGTTGTCTGGTTCTGCCTCTAGCTCCTCCCCTCCATAGAATGTTGTCTGGTTCTGCCTCTAGCTCCTCCTCCATAGAATGTTGTCTGGTTCTGCCTCTAGCTCCTCCTACATAGAAAGTTGTCTGGTTCTGCCTCTAGCTCCTCCCCCTCCATGGAATGTTGTCTGGTTCTGCCTCTAGCTCTTCCTCCTCCATAGAATGTTGTCTGGTTCTGCCTCTAGCTCCTCCCCATCCATAGAATGTTGTCTGGTTCTGTCTCTAGCTCCTCCCCCTCCATGGAATGTTGTCTGGTTCTGCCTCTTGCTCCTCCTCCTTCATAGAATGTTATCTGGTTCTGCCTCTAGCTCCTCCTACATAGAAAGTTGTCTGGTTCTGCCTCTAGCTCCTCCCCCTCCATGGAATGTTGTCTGGTTCTGCCTCTAGCTCTTCCTCCTCCATAGAATGTTGTCTGGTTCTGCCTCTAGCTCCTCCCCATCCATAGAATGTTGTTTGGTTCTGCCTCTAGCTCCTCTCCCTCCATAGAATGTTGTCTGGTTCTGCCTCTAGCTCCTCACCCTCTATAGAATGTTGTCTGGTTCTGCCTCTAGCTCCTCCTCCATAGAATGTTGTCTGGTGGTTCTGCCTCTAGCTCCTCCTTCATAGATTGTTGTTCTGCCTCTAGCTCCTCCTTCATAGAATATATATCCATGGAGGCTGCATTATATTATATAGTATCGCCCTAGAGGGGGTGAAGCTAATGGGAGGGGGCATGGCTAGGAGAAGATGCAAGCTATGAAGTGGGAGGGGGTATGACTATGTTGGGAGATGGCTATGAAGTTGGTGAGGCTGTGTGAAGGTGCAGGGCTATGACGCATGCACACACACACACGCACGCACGCATGCACACACACACACACACGCTCAGCTTTATATATTTGATGAAACAGGATGGCAGATGGTTTAGATCAGGGATCTCAAACTCAGGCCATACTCTGACACAGAAACAGCGGTTTATATAGAGACTTTGTGTCTCTTTTGCCATTATAATTCATGAATCCTACACATTTTCACAAATTAATGATTTTTTCACTTTACCAAATTCAACTTTGCTATGAATCGCAGTTATGATTTATGTTTCTGACTTGTTTTTTTCCAAATTATAAGAAAACTCTGCTGAATAAATTTGACAGTCAAATACAGCTATTATGAGACATTTTCTTTCATCCAGTGCAGCAAAAAATATCATTGTCAGTGCCCCTCATATGATTCTTTCCCGGCCCCTCGTGTGAGTTATCCTCTGTGCACTGACTGTAATTCAAGATGACTGCAATATGGAATATGGCCACTAGATGTCACTGCAGGATCACAGATCAGAGTAGCTGACAGCAGCAGAGTCTGTGTGTGGCCTAAGCCACATGGAGAGTCAGGGTGATCTGTGAGCGTAGGGTGCAGGCTCCAAACAAACCAGCCACAGTGAGTTAGACACAAGAATATAAGTACGATGACCCCGCAGCAGAGCAGACCAGAGGAGACAGAGGTTTATAGGGGCAAACAGTGTACAAATTCTCCAGGTGCAAGTGAAAAACACCGAACTTGCAAAGGCGTGCTGTGCATCATTAAAGGGGGTTGATCAGAGAGGTAGAAGTTGCATTGCAGCAACTTCAAAGGGACTTTTCCATATAGAGTGTTATGGATCGGTTGGTTGGGACATCAAAGTATCCGTCTCTTTAACTGTCTGCTTCCCAAATTAATAATAATAAAAGGTGTCTGCGGGCAATAACCACACTTGATTTGGGTGCAAGTATGGGAGAATTCTAAGTTTATCTGGAAGCACATAAATTTATACAGACAATCCTGGAGGTGACAGATCATTCATTAATTGGTTACAAAATATTAAACATAACTAATTATTGGTCACTAATAGCTGAAAACTGATTGGATTATGCAAATCTATTCTACATCTATTCTAAATACATATGTACTCATACTTTTACATCATTTGGTCTAATTGACCCATTGCACTTCTATATTATCTGGTGTTTTGGAACATCTTCCCTGCTCATCAAAACATGCTAGACATTGGTGTCATTCCCAGACTATATGGCCTTCACCATTTCTCTAAATACAATCTATAACATGGAGTAAACAACACTTGATGCGAAAACACTCATAGTCTACTTATTCCTCTTAAAGGTATAAATGCTAGATATTCAGTACAATACAAGATAATACGGCATACAAGCACATTGGTAAATCTTTGGATATTTTCAGATATTGATATCCATAAAAGAAATTGTGGAAGTGGCCCACTGGAGGACTGCAGGATTCCCTGGTGGCGAGCCCCAGTGGAGCCAAACCTTCCCCCTCTCCCTCTAATTTCTTCCAGTTTCTGGCTCCTGCCCACTGCCACTATACTCCAGCCACAGGGTGCCTGACAAAACTGAATGTGGAGATAAAAGGGAGGGGGGGAAGGTTGGCTTACAGCCAAAAGGCATGCCCACAGGGGAGGAAATAAAATCCCAAAAAGTGATGCAGTGCTGCACACTGGTGTAAGGAGTTCAATTTGATGGGAGTCTAAGAACTGGGGATCCCTGGTGTAAGGAGTACTAGACAGTTCATTGTGATAGGAGCGTGGGAACTGGGGATCCCTGGTGAAAGGAGTAGTAGACAGTTCATTGTGACAGGAGCGTGGGAACTGGGGATCTCTGGTGTAAGGAGTAGTAGACAGTTCATTGTGACAGGAGCGTGGGAACTGGGGATCCCTGGTGTAAGGAGTACTAGACAGTTCATTGTGACAGGAACGTGGGAACTGGGGATCCCTGGTGAAAGGAGTACTAGACAGTTCATTGCGACAGGAGCGTGGAAACTGGGGATCCCTGGTGTAAGGAGCACTAGACAGTTCATTGTGACAGGAGGGTAGGAACTGGGGATCCCTGGTGTAAGGAGTACTAGACAGTTCATTGCGACAGGAGCGTGGGAACTGGGGATCCCTGGTGAAAGGAGTACTAGACAGTTCATTGCGACAGGAGCGTGGGAACTGGGGATCCCTGGTGAAAGGAGTACTAGACAGTTCATTGCGACAGGAGCGTGGGAACTGGGGATCCCTGGTGTAAGGAGTACTAGACAGTTCATTGTGACAGGAGGGTAGGAACTGGGGATCCCTGGTGTAAGGAGTACTAGACAGTTCATTGTGACAGGAGCGTGGGAACTGGGGATCCCTGGTGAAAGGAGTACTAGACAGTTCATTGTGACAGGAGCGTGGGAACTGGGGATCCCTGGTGTAAGGAGTACTAGACAGTTCATTGTGACAGGAGCGTGGGAACTGGGGATCCCTTTTAACAGGAGTTCAAGAGAGTTTAATGATACGGGAGTGATTTATTTTGCTAGCACCTTGTTCACACACATTAGGTGTGTCGGGCAGTCTTTTTGTAATTTTAAATTACTTTCAAACATGTTTTAAAATGAATTGCATAAAAACATATTATATTGTGACTTGAGAAGTATCATGAGATACATTTTAGGGGCCCCAAGTATTAAGCCTGAAAAACTATTCAAATCTGGAGGTAGAACATACATGAACATGTAGATATGACAATTATTGGAGTAGATCTGTGATCTCATTGAGGTCGGTTGGTTTCAGGGTTTAGTTGTTGATCCAATAATTCAGCTGTTCAATTCAATTTTGTGTGTTGGAATAAAGAGAATTTTGTTTACGTACCGTAAATTCTTTTTTCTTTAGTCATCAATGGGAGACCCAGACAATGGGGTTTAGGGCTCTGCCCTCCGGAGGTCACACTAGGTACTACAAGTTTGTAGACACCGCCTCCTCCGCTTATAAACCCCCACCGTAGGAGACATCCTCAGTTTAGTCCATAAGCTGCGAGGAGAAATTAAACCACACCCGAAACATCGGGAAGAATGCCGTGCACAGACGGTTCAACAACCCGGTAAACACTGTCTCAACAGAGAACAGAACAAGTGCAAAATATGCAACGGAACAACTGGGTGGGTGCTGGGTCTCCCATTGATGACTAAAGAAAAAAGAATTTACGGTACGTAAACAAAATTCTCTTTTTTCTGGTCGTCATAATGGGAGACCCAGACAATGGGGATGTCCTAAAGCAATACCCCAGGGCGGGAAGAGTTCCTCAACAAGACGGATAACACATGGTTCCCTCTAAAGGTGGGCAACCGCCGCCTGGAGAACCCGCCTGCCCAAACTCGCATCCGCAGAGGCATGGGCATGCACCATATAGTGCTTAGAGAAAGTGTGCAGGCTGGACCAAGTGGCCGCCTGACACACCTGTAGAGCAGAAGCTCGATGTCGCAAGGCCCAGGAGGCACCTACAGCTCTCGTAGAGTGTGCCTTCAAACCCACCGGGAGAGGCAAACCAGAAGACCGGTACGCCTCCTGAATGGGAGTCTTGATCCATCTGGCCAAGGTCGACTTTGAAGCCGCGGCCCCCTTACAGCGACCCATCGTGAGGACAAATAAGGAATCCGAACTCCTAAAGGAGGCGGTCCTGGACACATAAATGCGTACAGCTCTCACGAGATCCAGAGTATGGAGGTCGCGCTCAACCTGATGAACGGGAGCGGGGCAAAATGATGGGAGAATAATCTCCTGGTTTAAGTGAAACGTTGAAACCACCTTCGGCAAGAATTCAGGCCGTGGGCGCAACACCACCTTGTCTTGGTGAACCACCAGAAAGGGAGACTTACACGAAAGTGCAGCCAATTCTGAGACCCGTCTCAGAGACGTAATCGCCACCAGAAAGACCACCTTCTGGGACAGACGAGAGAGAGATACGTCTCTCAGTGGCTCAAACGGCGGTTTCTGCAGTGTCGCCAGGACCATGTTTAGGTCCCAAGGGTCCAGAGGTCGTCTATAGGGCGGGACCACCCGAGACACCCCCTGCAGAAATTGACGTACCTTCGGGAGGAGCGCCAAGCGCCTGTCAAACAACACTGAAAGTGCTGATACTTGACCCTTCAGAGAGCCGAGGGATAATCCCAACTCCAACCCCGACTGTAGGAAAGCCAACAATGTCGGGATGGACAATGGCCACGGTGAGCGGCCACCAGAGGCACACCAGGTAAAAAAGATTTTCCACGTTCTGTGGTATATCTTCCTGGAAACAGGTTTCCTTGCCCGATTCATAGTGGCAACCACTGTAGGAGAGAAACCTCTGGATGTCAGCAGCCAGGCCTCAAGAGCCATGCAGTCAATCTGAGGGCCCTGGAATTGAGGTGGAAGAATGGGCCTTGCGCGAGTAGATCTGCGCGTTCTGGAAGAGCCCACCTGTGTCCGCCTGACAGTTGCCACAGGTCCGGGTACCAAGACCTCCTGGGCCAATCTGGAGCCACTAGAATGGCCACTCTGCATTCTGTCCTGATCTTCCACAGGACCCTGGGAATCAGAGCCAGAGGCGGAAACACATATGGCAGCTGAAAGCTGGACCAGCTCAGGATCAGGGCGTCCGCCCCCAAAGACTGGGGATCCCAAGATCTCGCCATGTATTGGGGCACCTGATGATTCAGCCGTGAGGCCATCAGATCCACGTCCGGAGTGCCCCACCTGTCGCAGATATCCCTGAAGACGTCTGGATGTATGGACCACTCTCCGGCGTCCATCCCCTGTCGGCTCAGATAGTCGGCCTCCCAGTTCTCGACCCCTGGGATGTGAACTGCGGAGATCAGGCAGCCGTTTTCCTCCACCCAGAGTAGAATGCGGTGGACTTCGGCGAGGGCCTGAGCACTTCTGGTCCCTCCCTGATGATTTATGTAGGCGACGGCCGTCGCATTGTCGGACTGTACCCGAATGGGCTGTCCTGACAGAAATTTCTGAAACGCCAGTAGCGCCAGAAAGACCGCCTTGATCTCCAGCACGTTGATCTGCAACGCCGACTCCGACTGAGTCCAGAGGCCTTGAGCCCTGTGGTGCAAGAACACCGCCCCCCAGCCCTTCAGACTGGCGTCGGTGGTCACCACTAACCATGACGGTTATAGGAAGGACCGGCCCCGTGACAGGTGATGTGGCTGGAGCCACCACTGTAGAGAGTCCCTGGTTGGTTGTGACAGTGTCACCAGCCGATTCAGAGAGATCGTCCTCTTGTCCCATCTGCGAAGAATCTCCAGCTGGAGAGGACGGAGGCGAAACTGTGCGAACGGCACCGCCTCTATCGCCGCTACCATGCGACCCACCAGTCTCATCAATACCCGTAGGGATGACTGTGGAGACAGGAGGACATTCTGCACTCCTGATTGGATCGCAAGCTGCTTGGCTTGAGGTAGGGACACCAGGGCCGAGTCCGTGTGGAAGTCCATGCCCAGATATGTCAATGACTGGGTCGGAACCAGGGTCGACTTTTGAATGTTGATAAGCCACCCGAACCGTTCCAGGGACTTCATGGTCACCTCCAGGCTCACCCGACAAAGGTCTTCCGATGGCGCCCTGACCAATAGGTCGTCCAAATAGGGTATGACGGCGTGTCCCTGCGCATGCAGGAGAGCCATCATGGAGGCCATCACCTTCGTGAACACCCGTGGTGCTGAGGCTAGCCCGAAAGGCAGTGCCACAAATTGGAAGTGCTCTTCCCCCACTGCGAATCTCAACCAGCGCTGATGAGCTGGTGCAATGGGGACGTGAAGGTAAGCGTCCCTGATATCGATGGACGCTAGGAAGTCTCCCTGTGACACAGCCGCGATCACTGAGCGCAGGGATTCCATGCGGAACTTCCGAACCAACACGTGACGGTTGAACAACTTGAGGTCCAAAACCGGGCGAAAAGAGCCGTCCTTCTTTGGGACAATAAAGAGGTTGGAGTAAAAACCCCTGAACCTCTCTTCCGTGGGCACAGGGACCACCACTCCGTCTCTGCGGAGTCCCTCCAACACCAGGTGAAAAGCCTGAGCCTTTTCTGGAGATGGAACCGACCGATGGAATCGGGGTATTGGTTGTGACGTCAGCTCTATCCTGTAACCTCTTGAGACTACGTCTCGAACCCACTGATCTTGAATGTGAAGAAGCCACTTGTCCTGAAAGCGAGACAGGCGGCCCCCCACCTGTGGGGAGGCAGGATGAGAGAGCGAGTCATGTCGAGGCGGGCTTGGGGGTGGCAGCCGCTGCCCCCGCCGGCTTCTTCTGACGACCCTTGGAACGCCACTGAGTAGCAGGCTTGCCCCCTCGGTCTGAGCGAGTGGACGCCGTTGATGACTGTGAACCGGAGCGAAAGGACCACTGCTTAGGGTTCCTTTTCACGGAGTACCGTGGCTTAGGCTTATTCTGCGGGATCTTAGACTCAGCAGAATCCTTTATCAATTTGTCCAGTTCGGTGCCAAAAAGCCTGTCACCAGCGAACGGAAGATTTTGTAAAATCTTCTTAGATGTGGCATCTGAGTCCCAAAGACGCAGCCACAACAGCCTGCGGATCGCAATTGCATTGGCCGAGGCCACAGCAGAGCGAGTGGCAGTTTCCAAAGATGCCGTCCTGGCATAGTCCGCATAGGCTCTTGCTCTCTCAGTGAGAGCCAGGACCTCTGGACTGGACCTAGCTAGATCAGTGATACCATCCAAACAGATAGTAATCGCTTGTAGGGTCCAGACCGCGGCAAAATTAGGGGCAAACGAAGACCCCACAGCCTCATAGGAAGACTTGGCGAGTTGCTCGACCTGTCTATCAGTAGCATCCTTCAATGAGGAGCTATCAGAGGCAGAAAACAAGGAGCGCGCAGCAATCCTAGTCATGGAAGCATCCACCTTGGGAGACTGCGACCATTCCTGGAGCGCCTCCTGGGGAAAGGGAAAGCGATTGTCCTTAGTTTTACGGACATAACGCCGCCCAGGATGTAACCTGGGAGCTTTAATCACCCTTCCGAAATTAGTGTGGTCCATGAAGGAGCCACTTGGTCTAGCCTCTGGCCGCAGCCATTGATAGATCTCCTTGGGGTGTACAGTCACCTCCTCAGGAGGAGTGACAAGACGCAATGTCTCATTGATGGAGGACACCAGATCCTCCACCCCATCTGGAGGTTCAGACATAGACCCAAGAGTAGAACCCCCATCATCTTCCTCACCATCAGAGGAACGCTCCTCCTCAGAGAGAGTCTGGAGCTCAGGAGAAGCCTCACGGGCTCGCTTAGGGGGTCTTACAGCAGAAGTAAGAGACACCCGGGGGTAACTAGGAGGAGTAGCTGGGTTTTCCAGTCTCCTATGCAGTGCCTCCAGGTTTTGCGACATGGAGGACATCTGGGACAGCAGAGATTCATTGATCTTATTCTGCGTTTCCCATGGCCCTGGGATCACCTGAACCTCAGGTATAATCCCGGATTTGCAGACTCAGTAGTAGCAGACCGGGCCTCTGGGCGTCCGCAGTTATTGCAGGACCCCTCCACCAGTGTCCCGTTGCATGTAACACAGGCAATGGAGACCACCGCCGCCTTAGCAGCATGCTTCCCAACTGAGGACATCTCCACAGTGAGGGGAATATAAGCCAAAGTTCACAAACAAACCGGGAATCCCGGTGGCTTACCGACCGCAATAAAGCGGTAGGAGGAAGCGGTGTGTGTGTGTGACCTCCGCGAGTTCCGGTCTCCCTTGTAAGTGCAGACACGCGCTGCAGCCAGATCCCAGCCGGGAAGTGAGGGAGAAGATGGCCGCCGACAGTGAAGATGTGGGCGGAGCCAGGAACACGCGGGAAGAACACACAACACGCCCAGCGGTGATGTCACCATAAGGGCTGCCTCCTCCTCCTCCAGACTGCCTCAGCAATGGAGGTGCCGGAGCCCGCAGCGCGGGAAAAGAATGTGAATATCACCACACACACTCTCAGACTGCATGTACACATAAAACACCCGCAGTCTACAGCCTCAGCCCCTGTGATACACAGGGCGGTCAGCCAGGGTGACCCCAGCACAGGGTCACCGCCAGAACCGCGGACCCGAGGGTAACCGCGCGGTCTGAGTGTCATGACACAAAATGCCAGACACTACCCCCAGGCACAGCAGGAGACACACCAGGTGCCTCAGTGCCGGTCCGGTCTGTAAGCACCTTTAGGGAGGCCTCGGACGGGGGTACAGCACCAGTCCGGAGTGTAAGCACCATTTAGGGAGGCCTCGGACTGGGCTGGCTCCGTCCGGTCTGTAAGCACCATTTAGGGAGGCCTCGGACGGAGCGGAGCTGTGCAAGGCTCCAGGCTCCCCCTTACCAGAGCCTCCATGGAGGGATGGAAAGGAAAGGAGCGCGACAGCGTACCGGGAGAACACTGAAGTGTCCAGGCTAAAAGCCCTCCGGTACCTCCACCAGCGTGTTCCGCAGAGGGTGAGCGGGGAGGCTGTCGGGGGTCCCGAGCGGGACCATTTTACCTTGTCTTCATACGCCATCACGTAAGCTGTGAGAATGCAGTGAAGTGCAAGCAAAGCGTGATCCTCCGAGCACACTAAGTTTAAAACTGAGGATGTCTCCTACGGTGGGGGTTTATAAGCGGAGGAGGCGGTGTCTACAAACTTGTAGTACCTAGTGTGACCTCCGGAGGGCAGAGCCCTAAACCCCATTGTCTGGGTCTCCCATTATGACGACCAGAAAATATTGTTGTCAATACCGAGGGTGGAGATGCCTGGCGTGCGGTGCAAAAGAAGGGACAACCAGAGAAAGGGTACAGGGGCCCTGGCAATAGGGAAAGTGGATAAAGCTTATCCCTAAACACTCACCTGAGACTGAACCCAGCACTCTTTATCATCCTAGGACAGGTCCTTCCCCTCATGTGTGATCACATGCCTAAGCCCTAGCTGACCCTGGACTAGTCCTGGCTAGTGAGTATGACAGCAAGACGTTAGTGTTACTACTACAATAAGACAACACTTGGAGAGAGACAAACAAGCAGGAATAAAACAAGAAACAACTCAGCAGCTTCCACGAGGAAAGCTCCTAGGAAGTCAGCAGAGAAGAACTATAACTGGCACATGGGAGAGTAAGGAGTGAGTTTAAATAATGAAAGGGAGTGGCAGCAAGATGCAGCAGCTGAGAATAGAGCTGTATGGAATCTCTGCAGGGTCAAAAAGGAACTCTTAACCCTTTCAACACCAAATGAAAATAAATCCACCTCATTCACAATAATCATCAAACGGAATCAAAAAAAGACCGTCATTCTGCTAATCGCCGAGACCTTCTAATCCCAGATACCGAAAAAGTATGGATGTGACACACTCATGACATTTGTTCTAAAGGTCTGATACGTAATTGTTTATGGTTTTTGTTGTCTTTGCGGTACAATAATAATAATTCATGTTTTAAAAACCCTTTGAGTATATTGGACCTGTGAGATTTCAATCTTTTGTGTAAAGGTTGTGGAGTTCTGCCCTCATGTTGTTTCTGGCAGCAATGTTCAATGAAATAAAAAAAACTAGAGGAACAAGTCAAAGGGGTTAATCCAGCCTGAAACAACAATTGTGCAGTGACTCTGTGCGAGTGCAGAAATATCAATCCTCCCAGCGCCTGCATTATGATCTGCGAGGATTCACAGCTTCTAAACCTAACGGGCCACAGTTATGGGATATGCATGTTCCTGGCCAGAACCTGACTAGTGAGTGTGGCCTCATTCAATACAAGCATATAGAGCAAGGCTGTGCCCACTAGTCAGACATGCCTTCACTATACACTTAAGCCATGCCCACTAGTCAGACACGCCCACACCATACATTTGGGTCATGCCCATTAGTCAGACACACCCGCTCCATACACTTAGGCCATGCCCACTAGTTGGACATGCCCACTATATACACTTAGGCCATGCCCACTAGTCAGACACGTCCACTCCATACACTTGGGCCATCCATGCCCACTAGTCAGACAAGCCTGCTCCATAAACTTAGGCCGTGCCCACTAGTCAGACACGACCACTCCATACACTTGGGCCATGCCCACTAGTCAGACACGCCCGCTCCATACACTTAGGCCATGCCCACTAGTTGGACATGCCCACTATATACACTTAGGCCATGCCCACTAGTCAGACACGTCCACTCCATACACTTGGGCCATGCCCACTAGTCAGACAAGCTGCTCCATAAACCTATATATAGACGGAATAGTTCTGGCTCACTACCTTATAGTGGGGTGCTCAGGTACAAAAAACGTATCGATAGGAAATGAATGACCTGGCACACACATCCAATAAAAAGCTTACAGAGAAATCTTTATGTGTCCTTTTATTTGTGAGAGATCAGTGTTTCTCTTACATAAAGAAAGTCTTATCGGACAGTGAAGTCTTTTACCCAACGTTTCGACCCGCCTAGGTCTTCATCAGGGGTTCAGCAGCCTAATACAAGGTATGCAAAGTAAATATAAAAGAACAAAAGATCAGTGTTATGTACTTTTTTTCATAGTGATAAATACAATATCTGTCAAACAGTTAAAGAAAATACAAATAGAGTGACCAAAATACAGCATTAATGTCAACGGTTAATCTCCTGGTATTAACGGTATTAATACCGGTATTAATGGGTACACTAGGTGCGGTTAATACCAGGAGATTAACCGTTGACATTAATTTACAGGCTCTGACCTTGCTGCACTTTCCCCAATAAGAAATTTAAAGGTAAATTAACTATTTGGTACTATGATCATCAATCACAGTAGTAATTTTAGGCTTACAATCACATCTTCCTCTTTCATCTTAACCTAGCCTGTAGCTATTCCGTTATATAGCTAATCATTGAGTGGCCATATCACTGTCTGATAACGTTAACAGGTATAGAGGATGTAAGGATCATGAATTTGATCTCTAGCTGAGTACTACTAACACTTTATTCCTCTTTCTGTTTGCTATATACCCTGGGCAGCGTACAGACTTACTTGATATCACTACTACCTTTGAGATAGTCCTCTTTCTCATCTGATGAAGTCTTGGTACAGTTTTGGGTAACTTTACATGATCCCTGTTTACTTTTGCCTGATACATGATACATGATTCACTTGTGTACCCATTATCTGATCTACAGGTAGATACTTCCCATAAGGTTGCTTAGCCTCAATCTTTATATACCTACCCCATAGAAAGAATGTATATTTGTATATATACCTAATAGTGCACCCCCTTTTTTTTACTTTGAAATGCTGTATTTTGGTCACTCTATTTGTATTTTCTTTAACTGTTTGACAGATATTGTATTTATCACTATGAAAAAAAGTACATAACACTGATCTTTTGTTCTTTTATATTTACTTTGCATACCTTCTATTAGTCTGCTGAACCCCTGATGAAGACCTAGGCGGGTCGAAACGTTGGGTAAAAGACTTCACTGTCCGATAAGACTTTCTTTATGTATGAGAAACACTGATCTCTCACAAATAAAAGGACACATAAAGATTTCTCTGTAAGCTTTTTATTGAATGTGTGTGCCAGGTCATTCATTTCCTATTGCTCCATAAACCTAGGCCGTGCCCACTAGTCGGACATGCCCGCTATATACACTTGGGCCATGTCCACTAGTTGCAAATGGCATGCCCATTTCATACAGTTGGGCCACGTCCACTAGTCAGACATGCTCACTCCATGCACTTGGGCCACGTCCACTAGTCTGACACGCCTGCTCCATACACTTGGGCCATGTCCACTAATCAGACATGCCCGCTCCATGCACTTGGGCCACGTCCGCTAGTCGGACACTCCTGCTCCAAACACTTGGGCTGTGTCCACTCCATACACTTGGGCCACGTCCACTAGTCAGATATGACCACTCCATAGACTTGGGCTACATCCACTAGTCAAACATGACCGCTCCATACACTTGTATTGAGCGAGGTTGTGTCCAGTAGTCGTGTTGTTGACAGGAACATGCATATCACATAACTGCAGTCTCACAAAATGGTGAATCCTCACAGCACACAGTGCGGGATTCGGGAGGATTGACAAATCTGCTGTCAAATAGAGCGACCGCAGATTATCATTTTAGACCGGACACCGACAACTTCTTTACATGTCTATTGATAGGGAACACTCCTCCAGAGGACGTGGATGTGAGCGTGACCAAACCACGGCAGGTGGATCGGCAGCGGAGACAACTGCAAATATTGCATCTGAAAATGTATCTTTAATTTGTAAAGGATCCGTTTTTTTAACATTTTTAACCGTTAGATCAGATCCAGCACAATCCGTTAGATTGGATCCATTACAATCCGTTAGATCGGATCCAGCACAATCCGTTAGATTGGATCCATTACAATCTGTTAGATCAGATCCAGCACAATCCGTTAGATCAGATCCAGCACAATCCGTTAGATCAGATCCAGCACAATCCGTTAGATCGGATCCATTACAATCCGTTAGATCGGATCCAGCACAATCCGTTAGATCGGATCCATTACAATCCGTTAGATCAGATCCAGCACAATCCTTTAGATCAGATCGAGTACAATTTTTGTCCATGATTTCTGCAGGATCTGTTTCTTTAATATTGGAGTCTAAGGAGAACGGATCTGGTAACTGATCACCATTTATCCTCCATTTTTTTCTTACTGGATCTGTTTCAAACAGAAGATAAATAGTGATCATTTACCGGATCTGTTCTCCATAGACTCCAATATTAAAGAAACGGATCCCGCAGAAATCAAGGACAAAGATTGTGCTGGATCCGATCTAACGGACGATGACTGGACAGGTGAACACATTCTTACCCCCGCCTGATCAGGAGCGCCGTCCATACACCGGCACCGCATGTTTGTTACATCATACACTGGGAAGGGATTATAATACAACATTGGCCTGTACGTAAGGAGGTTTCCAGAAATTGGCAGGATGATAACGGAACGTCTGTTTAGTGCTGATCTCACCTGAGGGAAAATGATAGGACATGTGACCGATTATATAATCCCAGGATATATACTCCTATATATATAGAGGAGAATTCACATCTGACATCCAGACTGTCCGAGTGGCTGCAGGTGAGTGATACATTGTAATCTTTACTCCTATGAAGTGATACATTGTAATCTTTACTCCTATGGAGTGATACATTGTAATCTTTACTCCTATGGAGTGATACATTGTAATCTTTACTCCTATGGAGTGATACATTGTAATCTTTACTCCTATGGAGTGACACATTGTAATCTTTACTCCTATGGAATGATACATTGTAATCTTTACTCCTATGGAATGATACATTGTAATCTTTACTCCTATGGAGTGATACATTGTAATCTTTACTCCTATGGAGTGACACATTGTAATCTTTAATCCTATGGAGTGATACATTGTAATCTTTACTCCTATGAAGTGATACATTGTAATCTTTACTCCTATGGAGTGATACATTGTAATCTTTACTCCTATGGAGTGATACATTGTAATCTTTACTCCTATGGAGTGACACATTGTAATCTTTACTCCTATGGAGTGATACATTGTAATCTTTACTCCTATGGAGTGACACATTGTAATCTTTACTCCTATGGAGTGATACATTGTAATCTTTACTCCTATGGAGTGATACATTGTAATCTTTACTCCTATGAGTGATACATTGTAATCTTTACTCCTATGGAGTGACACATTGTAATCTTTACTCCTATGGAGTGATACATTGTAATCTTTACTCCTATGGAGTGACACATTGTAATCTTTACTCCTATGGAGTGATACATTGTAATCCTTTACTCCTATGGAGTGATACATTGTAATCTTTACTCCTATGGAGTGATACATTGTGAATCTTTACTCCTATGGAGTGATACATTGTAATCTTTACTCCTATGGAGTGATACATTGTAATCTTACTCCTATGGAGTGATACATTGTAATCTTTACTTCTATGGAGTGATACATTGTAATCTTTACTTCTATGGAGTGATACATTGTAATCTTACTCCTATGGAGTGATACATTGTAATCTTTACTCCTATTGATACATTGTAATCTTTACTCCTATGAAGTTATACATTTCTATATTGTATCAATTAAAGGGATTCTATTGTCTTTTTATACTGAAATCTTAATTATGGGATTTATATGGGCAAAAATCAAACTTTGCAGCCTCCAGTAATTACTTGACTATGAACGATCAGGGTCCATTTTTATAAATGGGGGTTTAATAATTTAATCCTGCAAATCCCTCTAAATAGTAAACTGGAGCATTAACCATTTCTCTGCCAAGTTCCATATGCTGGGACTATCCATGACATAATGCAGATACAGTGGCCCCGCGGGGGCCGGACACAGGTTCAGTTGCCCTTTCTGGCTGCATTAATGTGATATAATAATGTGATCTGTGTGTAATAAACTGATAGGAACAATGTTCTGTTTATCAACAATTGTATCAAATGACGAAACCGACTCTATTCCTCTACTGCAACATTTAGGCCGGCTTCACACACGATTTTTTGGATCCGGGGCTGTCCAGTTCACACCAGACATCCCCGGATCCGATTTTGCCCCTGTTGTATCCCTATTGTGCCAGATGGGGCCAGATGGTAGTGATTTGTCATCCAGTTTTGTGCTGTCCGGGAGGATCCGGCTGTTTGGTTTTTTCCC
The DNA here is from genome assembly GCA_033576535.1 of Allobates femoralis. Classification (NCBI taxonomy): domain Eukaryota; kingdom Metazoa; phylum Chordata; class Amphibia; order Anura; family Aromobatidae; genus Allobates; species Allobates femoralis. Next base: position 12,684,773 of record JARQOC010000012.1, read on the forward strand.
CAGACACAAAATCGCAGCTTGCAGCATTATTTTGAGTCTGGGGCAAAAGTCGCAAAAAAACAGATCCTCCCGGATCCGGTGGCCATAGCATGGGAGCCTATGGGCGCCGGATTTGGTAGAAAACCGATCTGGTTCCCAGACGCCAGATGCTGAACGAGCAGCGGCTCTGAAATTCAGCACCTGGACAGCGCAGCTGAAAGAGCTGTGGCTGACATTTCAGCACTGTGGCCAGCCCCCCTCCAGCCGCTATGCTGAAATTTCAGCACCAGGACAGCGGCAGCCGCACGCAGGGAGGATTCCAGCAGAAAACAGGATCAGAGGACATATTTGCCCTCCGGTTCTGTTTGTCCAGGGATGTCAGGTTCTGTCCGGTGCTTCCTGCAAAACACCGAACAGAACCTGATAGGGCAAAACTGGGTGTGAAGCCGGCCTTACACCCACTAGATGCTGAAAGGATGAGGATAGATATATAAGTACACCCCAGGTGGAATATACTGACTGGGAGAATTACAAAGCCACATTAACCCCTTCCTACTACAGACAATTTTCCTGTTATGAGTTTGTAGTTTTCTTTCTGCACTCTTAGGCTGTGTTCACACACTGCGTTTTTGCTGCATTGATGACCTGCATTTTTACCTTGTTTTTATGTAAATGTATGCTAATCCATTCCTGCGTTTTTGGTTCCCAGCAAAACCTCTGTGATTCAGTGATTAGTTGTCCACACACATTGGGGTTTTATTTGGTGCAGAAAGTGGAAACACCACAGGTTTTGCTGCGTTTTTGAAAGAATGAGCATCAATTGTTGTCTGTGTTTTTGCTACAGTTTCTATTGCAAATCTGCAGCAACCAAGTGTTCTATGGCAAAAAGGCAGCAAAAACTTGCAAAGTGCTGTGGAATATGTTGGCGCTTTATTAATAAAGTGTATTATTATAGTTATTACGCACTTATCACCCCACATGGAGTTATATTAAATTAAAGTTAGACAAGAGATGGTTGTAAAACATAAAAGCCTTCAATATTAACTTACTAGATGGGATCGGGTGGGTGGTGACATGATGATGAGAGGCGGACTCTAAGACTCTGGGGTGGCATGCGTCTCTCTGGATCCCCACCTGTGCAGTCTCTCAGCCCCACCTGTGGTTGCTCTCTGGTCCCCCCTTTTGTTGCTCTCTGCTCTCTCCTGTGGTCGCTGTGCCTCCCTCCCAGAGGTGGATCTTCCCCCCCCCCCCCCGCTCTCACTTCCATGCTGCGAGCTAGACAGGGGCAGAACAGAACCACAGATTGGAGAAGAGCAGGGGCAGAGCAAAGTGGGGGAGAGCTGGCAAAGAAGGGGCAGAGCGGGGAAGAGCTGGCAAGAAGGGCAGAGCGGGAAGAGTAGGCAAAGAAGGGGTGGAGCGGGAAGAGCTGGCAAAGAAGGGCAGAGCAGGAAGAGCTGGGCAAAGAAGGCAGAGTGAGGGAGAGCTGGTCAAGAAGGGCAGAGCAGGAAGAGCTGGGCAAAGAAAGGGCAGAGCGGGGAAGAGCTGGGCAAAGAAGGGCAGAGCGGGAAGAGTAGGGCAAAGAAGGGGTGGAGCGGAAGAGCTGGGCAAAAAAGGGCAGAGCATGGAGAGCTGGCAAAGAAGGGCAGAGTGGGGAGAGCTGGTCAAAGAAGGGGAAAAGCAGGGAAGAGCTGGGCAAAGAAGGGCAGAGCGGGGAAGAGCTGGGCAAAGAAGTGCAGAGCGGGAAAAGCTGGCAAAGAAGGGCAGAGCGGGAAGAGCTGGCAAAGAAGGGCAGAGCGGGAAGAGCTGGGCAAAGAAGGGGCAGAGCAGGGAAAAGCGGGCAAAGAAGGGCAGAGCGGGGAAGAGCTGGGCAAAGCAGGGCAGGCGGGGAAGAGCTGGGCAAAGCAGGGGCAGAGCGGGGAAGAGCTGGGCAAAGCAGGGGCAGAGCGAAGAAGAACAGAGAGGATCCGTGTTTGATCTGTGTTCGGGTTTACATTGGGTCAGAAAACAACCCAGGTAGCGTTAAATGAGCTCACGGACGTGCGGGGTTGTGATCAAGACAAAAGGACAACTCAAGATTAAATTTATATATTTAATCGCCTTAGGGGTACACTAGATATTAATTTTATAAACAGGTATAATAAGATATTTCAGATGTTACAGTCAGTTATGCAAATAAAAGATAAATGGGATGCACACAGAATTACAGACAAATGTAATCAGTTACCGGTTCATTGATGTTGGTGGCGCCACAAGGGGCAGTGTGTAGCCAACCGAGTTCCTGGGGTATACTCTGGCTTGATATGTAATAATGCCTCTTCAGAAGAATACAAAATTCAGCTGACATCGGGAATTCCTATGCTGTAAAAGGCCTGCCCCTCTCTGGCCCACTTCCAGCTCACGAGCTGACCTGCAGTTCCCACCCCCTGGGCTGTATATGAACTATTCAAGAGCTACTATGGGTCATAACTTTGCCAGGGAGCATCATAGGTGGAAGATAAAGCTCTCATATTTTTGGTTCTGATTTTAGCTTTCCAATGGTGGGACACACCACCACTTTGCAGTAAACCCACTGGCCAATATCAAGTTTGGGGTACTTATGAAGGTCGCACAACTACAATATGTAGAAATATGTGTTATGATTGTCTACGTCTCTAAATGTCATATTTATAATAGTAATCTTCAGGAGAGGGATTTGTAAATAAATATTAGGATTCCTTTCTTAGCACCATTGGGTCTGGCCAACGTCTTTGAAGCTTCCTCGAAATCCCCAGACAGAGGGAAATTAAATCTCACACCTAGCTGCAGAGTCACTGGGGGGGGGGTCTTCCTTATAATGATTCTGGTACAACAGTCTCATCTAACTGCATTTATAAAGAAGCCTCCATTGTGTGGCCTTGGCCTGGAAATTAGTATCCTCAGTTTAGTTAGTAGACCCAGGAGATTAATTAAGCCTCAGGCAAAAGGTGGGAGCTCTATCCTTGGAGGGAGTAAGATATGGTGCCACCTGAACAAAATGGCTGCTGTAGAAATATTACTTAATACCTTCATTCCTTACATTATATCTGATTGCTGTCGGGGAGGCACCAAAATAGGGAAGATTTGTGAGCTGATAAATTGTTGGGAAACCCTTTATATAATTAGATATTGTGAAAGACGGACACCTCCTTGAAATATAATTTGCTTAGTAAGTTCATGATGAGTAATTAAGGTGGATTTAAGTAATGTTTAATGATGTTATAAATGGATCAACAGCAGAATAAATCGTCCTACAGAGACGGAGCCTTCACATCTGACGTCTGGTCTCCTCTCAGCAGGTGAGTGATACATTGTAATCTTTGATGTATTTTTTCTATATAATTCTTTCTGAGCCTCCGAGGGCCAGGGGTGGGTTATAATGAGGGTAATCTGGGCTACCGCCCAGGGGCTCACAGTCTATTATTATTATTGCACTAGCTTAATTTGAAGCTTTTGGGCCCCAATGTGAAAGCTCCAACAGGGCCCCCAATTATTACAAAACTTTAATAGCAATAGTTTTCATCTATAGGCCATAGGGACTGTTTGGGGCCCTAGGTTCTAGGGCCTAGGTGCAATTGCAACCTTGCACCTGTTGTAGTTACACCCCTGACTGTATCGTACACACGTCTAGCTCTATACCCTGCCTCCATCCCATCTCATATTTGGTCTGGAGACCTCCGGAAGCTACAGAAAATTTGCAGAGATCTTAAGTTACGAGCAGGGGTGGATAATAATGAGGGCAGTCTGGGCTACAGCTCGGGACCCAAGGGTCCAGGGGGGCCCATGGCCAGCATGCCCTCATTATTATCTGCTCAACAGGCATACCGAGACTGCAGGTCGAAGGAAGCGCTCTGTGAAAGAGCTGAAGATTTATCTTACATTTTTGGTAAATTGTGGAGCGGATTCATGTGAGGGCACAGGGAAGGAAAGTTCTTAATGCAGGGGTAGTGTGTGTGTGTGTGTGGTGTGTGTGTGTGTATGTGTCCTATGTGCAGGGCGTACCTATAATGAGGTCACTTGAGCATGTGGCCTGAGGTGGCAGGGAGACAAAGGGTGGCAGCCACCTTGTTATCAGAAGGTAACATGGCTATTGCAATCCTGTTTGTCAGTGTGAGTCAATGTGGGACAGTTAAGATGATAGATAAAGGAGCAGTGGGCCTCAGGACTAGGCTGCCTGACTACTTTCACTTTCACTTTCACTTTCAATACACAGCCGTTGGCTCTCACCCTCCAGGTATCTCTCTGCAGCAACAAGTGACTGTGTCTGTGTTATCACATTCCCGGAGTAAAAGAAGATACTACATCACTATTGTAGCAAGCTGCAGCCTGCAGGTGAGGGGGAAACATGGTGGCAGTCAGTGTGAGTGGGAGTGTGTGACCAGGGGCACCAGGTGAGTGGGGGCCCCAGCCTTGTGCTGGTGTAGTGGTATACAGTGCACTATATACTGGTGTAGTGGTATACAGTGCACTATATCAGGTGTAGTGTATACAGTGTACTACGTGCTGGTGTAGTGTATACAGTGTACTGCGTGGTGTATACAGTGTACTATGTGCTGGTGTAGTGTATACAGTGTACTGTGTGCTGGCGTAGTGTATACAGTGTACTATGTGCAGTGTAGTGGTATACAGTGTGTTGGTATAGGGTATACGGTATACTGTGTGCTGGTGTAGTGTATGCAGTGTACTATGTGCCAGTGTAGTGGTATACAGTGTGTTGGTATAGAGGTATACGGTATACTGTGTGCTGGTGTAGTGTATGCAGTGTGCTATGTGCCGTGTAGTGGTATACAGTGTGTTGATGTAGAGGTATACAGTGTACTGTGTGCTGGTGTAGTCTATACAGTGTTCTATGTGCCAGTGTAGTGATATACAGTGTACTGTGTGGTGTATACAGTGTACTGTGTGCTGGTGTAGTGTATACAGTGTTCTATGTGCCAGTGTAGTGATATACAGTGTACTGTGTGGTGTATACAGTGTACTGTGTGCTGGTGTAGTGTATACAGTGTACTATGTGCCAGTGTAGTGCTATACAGTGTGTTGATGTAGAGGTATACAGTGTACTGTGTGCTTGTGTAGTCTATACAGTGTTCTATGTGCAGTGTAGTGATATACAGTGTACTGTGTGGTGTATACAGTGTACTGTGTGGTGTATACAGTGTACTGTGTGCTGGTGTAGTGTATACAGTGTTCTATGTGCCAGTGTAGTGATATACAGTGTACGGTGTGGTGTATACAGTGTACTGTGTGCTGGTGTAGTGTATACAGTGTACTATGTGCCCGTGTAGTGGTATACAGTGTGTGATGTAGAGGTATACAGTGTACTGTGTGCTGGTGTAGTGTATACAGTGTTCTACGTGCCAGTGTAGTGTATACAGTGTGTAGGTGTGGAGGTACACGGTGTACTGTGTGCTGGTATAGTGGTATACAGTGTACTATATGCCAGTGTAGTGGTATACAGTGGTGTTGGTGTAGAGGTGTCCGGTGTACTGTGTGCTGGTGTAGTAGTGTACATTATACTATGTTCTGGTGTAATGGTGTATACAGTGTACTGTGTGCTGGTGTAGTGGTGTACAGTATACTATGTTCTGGTTGTAGTGGCACGGTACGGTGTATCATGTGCTGGTGTAGTGGCACACAGTGTGTTGGTGTAGTGGTATATTATGTGCCGATGTAATGGTATAAGGGATATTATGGGCGGTGTAGTTGTATACAATGTACTATGTGTTGGTGTAGTGGTATTATTTTATTATATGTGTTATTATTGTGGTATATGCTGTATTATTGTAGTGGTTTGAATACACTATTATTGTCCTGGTGTAGCAGTATATACTGTAATATTCTCCTGGTGTAGCAGCATGCACTGAATCATTGTCCTGATGTAGCGGTATACATTGTATTATAGTAGTGGTATACACTTTATTATTGTCCTGGTTTAGCGGTATACACTGTATTATTGTCCTGGTGTAGCAGTATACACTGTACTATTGTCCTGGTGTAGCAGTATACACTATTATTGTAGTGGTATACACTGTATCATTGTCCTGGTGTAGCAGTATACACTATATTATTGTCCTGGTGTAGGGTCATTGGTCACCTCACGAGGCGCCACCTGCTGGTAAATAGAAGGTGGCAGTGGCCCTGCAGATAGTGACTGCTATGGGGCCCACTGCCCGTGATATGTGCACTATCTCGGCTGCTATTTGCCTTTGGCTCTCCCGGCCCCGCTGTCTGCCCTCTGCAGCTCAGCACAGCGGGGCATGATGATGTCATCACCGAGTGTTGCTCTGCTGAGCCATGCAGAACACAGGACACATGCCGAGGACACCGAAGCAGCAAGGATCGAGGGGAGAGGTGAGTATCCTTTTATTTTTTTAACCAATGAGTAACGGATGGAAGACAATATGCATTATAATATAGGAGGATTATGGGGGTGCATTATACTATATGGAGGACTATGGTGGTGCAATATACTATATGGAAGACTATGGGGTACCTTATAATATATATAGGACTTTGGGGAGTTCACTGTATTATAATGAGGACTATGGGGTGCATTATAATATCTGGAGGACTTTGGGGGTTGCATTATACAATATGGAGGACTATGGGAGTGTATTACAATATATGGAGTACTATGGGTTGCATTATAATATATGGAGCCAGTTATATTATATGGAAGCCATTATAATATTTGGAGGGCTCGGTGGCAGGCATGATAATACTTGGAGGGCTATGAGGGAGCCTTTATACTTTATGGAGGGCTATTTGAGAGCTGTGTTGGGGGCTGTTTTACAGTGTGAAGAGGTGTAGGGGCCATTATACTGTATGTAGGTCCATTATACTACATGGAGGGCTGTATGGGGGTCACAGTTGGGGATCATTACTGTGCCAGGCTAGACGGAGTTACAGTAAGGTCATCATACTGTGCGTGTGGAGGGTCCTGTAGAGGAGTTCATTGTGATGGGGATCATAGTGTTTTGGGGGCACTTTTGTTGGCATCATACTTTATGGGGCAATGAAAGAGGAATCCATGGACTTCACTTTGATAGGGACTATTATAAAGTCTCACACCTTATAATTAGCTCTATAGCCTATAATTATCCAGTTACTATTAATTATTCAGAATTAATTTGTTTGGTTCAGATTGCAGTGACATTGAGGATTAGGAGGGACCCATGTTGAACCCAGGATTATTAATCCTTATAAATAGGCAGGACACTTGTAATTTGATGACTTGGCGGCTCCATCATTAATACGTGTTGTGTAAATCGGCCCCGGGACTGAAGCTATCCCCATGTGACCTGGGACAATCGGACAGTACTGGGTCCTGCTGGTGGGATCTTATACCAGCAGCTGGGAAACACTTGGCCAATTATGATATTAATATAGTCCCAAATGCAATGAATGGATTTTCCCAAGTATCTAAAGTAAAAAAATAAATAAAAATTTGCAAATATTCTTTATTTTAACATTTTCCTTTTGTGTGTAAAGGTCCTCGTCAGAGTTACGAGTCTCCATGGTTACAGACTACAAACAATCCCTATGTAGTCAGAGTCTGCAGTCAGAGTTATGTGTCTCCATGGTTACAAAACAATCCCTATGTAGTCAGAGTCTGCAGTCAGAGTTATGTGTCTCCATAGTTACAGACAACAAACAATCCCTATGTAGTCAGAGTCTGCAGTCAGAGTTATGTGTCTCCATGGTTACAAACAATCCCTATGTAGTCAGTCTTCAGTCAGTTATGTGTCTCCATGGTTACAGACTACAGACAATCCCTATGTAGTCAAGTCTGCAGTCAAGTTATGTGTCTCCATGGTTACAAACAATCCCTATGTAGTCAGTCTTCAGTCAGTTATGTGTCTCCATGGTTACAGACTACAGACAATCCCTATGTAGTCAGAGTCTGCAGTCAGAGTTATGTGTCTCCATGGTTACAAACAATCCCTATGTAGTCAGTCTTCAGTCAGTTATGTGTCTCCATGGTTACAGACTACAGACAATCCCTATGTAGTCAGTCTTCAGTCAGTTATGTGTCTCCATGGTTACAGACTACAGACAATCCCTATGTAGTCGATCTCAGTCAGTTATGTGTCTCCATGTTACAGACTACAGACAATCCCTATGTAGTCAGTCTTCAGTCAGTTTATGTGTCTCCATGGTTACAGACTACAACAATCCTATGTTAGTCATCTTCAGTCAGTTATGTTTCTCCATGGTTACAGGACTACAAACAATCCTATGTAGTCAGAGTCTGCAGTCAGAGTTATATTGTCTGTTTGATGTTCTGTTTCAGAGATGACTTTCCTGCTCTTGGTGCTTTGGATCCCAGCTCTGCTCTTTGCACCTGTCTCCAGTCAGTCGGTAGGAAATGATGACCCGGAGTCTTATCTACAAATTATTCCTTCTCTTGACAAGTTTGAAGGGAATCTCTACGCACAAGTGGTGGCTGAGAACCCCGATAAAAACATCTTCTTTTCATCTTTAAATATTGCTTCAGCGCTTGTGCCGCTCGCCCTCGGAGCCAAGGGTCAGACCCACCAGGAGATCTTAAAGGGGCTCAGTCTGGACACCTCTCCGAACACTGACGCCACCTACAAGGGCTTCCAGCGCCTTCTGCAGGTGATCAACCAGCACCCGACTAGCGTCACCCTCAGCACAGCCAACGCCTGCTTTGTGGACAAGAAGCTAAACCTCCTTCAGGAATATCGGGAAAAACTAAAATTGTACAACTCTGAAGTCTTCTCCGCTGATTTCACAAAAGGGCAGGAAGCAAAGGATCAAATCAACAGCTACGTGAAGGAGAAAACCAGCGGACTGATCCCAGAGTTCCTGGACAACGTCGAACCGGAAACGGTGCTAATGCTCTTATCCATAATTTACTTTAAAGGTAAGTTGGTGCGTTGTATGATGGAATCAGTGATGGAGACCGAGAGCGCGACCCCCCCCCCCCCCCACATGGCTCAAAGAGTCCAAACTCCAACCTCAAGATAGGAGATGACCGGTAATGTGCTCCTATCATTGATCCCTTTAAGGCAGGGGTGGGGCCACAAACAGTGCAGGTTTTCAGGATTTCCTTAGCATTGATTCCAACCCCTGTGCTATACTGAGGACATTCTGAAAACCTGCACTGTTTGTGGCCCTTGAGGGCTGGGGCTTCCCACCCCTGCCTTAAAGGGATCAATAATGGGAGTACATTACCGGTCATCCCCTATCTTGAGGTTGGAATTTGGACTCTTTGAGGCGCATTATCTCCTAACACATTCAATGTCAATGTGGTCTGTGGCCATCAATCAGATGGGAGGAGTGGAATCAGGTGGATAATAGATACAAGCTCACCTTATAGGTGGCATGGAAGTCCAGTAGAAAAGAGGGAAGGACAAATACATGGGGTTTATATTTCCGCTTATCTAAAGATGGCCAGGGACGACCAATGGTGTTCAATGTCATAACAAAAATGACCGACGCCGTCCAATTATAAAAAAGCAACAGAGGATAATCGCATGCGCAATCACCACCTATGTTGCATTGTTCTCATACGGCGGATAAATCAGCACTTGTAGCGTAGCGATTATATCACAGATACCAGCTGCACACCGCATTGTTAATTCCATGAGGTGAAGTGTAAGTGGCCACAGAAAAATGGCTGCTCGCACATGAGCTGTATCCATGAATAATTCACTTAAAGATGACCACTTGTGCATGTGCCATATCCATATTAAAGATGGCCACTCCTGCATGTGCGATCCACATTACAGATGCCACTCATGCATGTGCCGTATCATATTAAAGATGGCCACGTGTGCATGTGCCGTGTCCATATTAAAGATGGCCACTCCTGCATGTGCTCAGTCCACATTCATTTCAGCAGCTAAAGACCTCCTAAAAATGTCCTCTCGCGCATTGCTGTGTTTATAACGATCCACTTACGTATAACAGCTCACGTACAGTAAACTCAGCAGCTCAAGACCAGAAAAATGCGCATGCGCCCACAATGTTCTCATGATAGATAATGACACCGCACATGGGAATGATATCAAATATTATCGCTTTATATCAATTGGAGCTTCAGTACCACGGGTTTAGCTCTGGATTATAGATATAGATTACAGACACTTCCCCTATTGTATCTTTTTCTTTATAATTCAGCCACATACGTGGTGAACAGATTGCGCATGTGATCATGCGCTATGGGGCTTTGTGGATTGGATGGCGTCAGTCATTTTTGTTGTCACATTGAACACCATTGGTTGACATCAGCCACCTCTGTGCACCGAGAGGCAGTTAGATAAGCAGATACATAACCCCCATGTATTTATCCTTCCACTTTCTCCTCTACTGGACTCTCATGCACCTATTTCACCAATAAGGACCTATTTATAGGGTACATTTTGCTTAGGGATATGCTGCCATCCATGTGTCCCACACCATACAGCTTCTATTTGATATATTCCTCCATCAGTATGTCAGGCCCCAGGGCCATGGGGTATTTGGAACCAGGCTTTAGTGGTCCTTCTGGGGAGTCACAGTCCGTTGACTCTGGGTTCAGCGTCAATGGGTTGTTTGGGAAGTATATGGGGATAGGGTGGTTTAATAGGGGTAGTATTCGTGACGCCACCACGTGTTTGACAGCCATGGGTAGCCGCCGCTGCTGCAGAACCTCTGGGGATTATGGACGGGCAGCAGGGATGGAGCGGCTCCCCAGAGGGTCCAGTGGGAGTAATTAGTAATCTCAGGCAGGGATTATTTTAGGTACCGTTACCTTTTTCAATGGCCTTCACAGTTGATTGCTGTGTATATAACACTAGTCTCACACCGTTCTGCAATTCTGTACCCGGGTTTTCTCACTGCAAGCTTTATGTTCAACAGGTCATGGATGTTACACACTCTCGGATAAGCTCCGGTCTGTGTAGTCTTTAGGAGATCGGGGTAGCAAGTATGAGATCCTCGGTGGTGTGCCTGCCTTCTACCTCTCACTGGTCCTGTTCCTCAGCGCTCTTTGAAGCGCCTCTGCGTACAGAGCCCTGATCCTGCAGCCTCGGGTAATAGTGGGTGACTGGTACCTGGTCCCCAGACCCTTGTCCAGCTGCTTTCTCTGGGAATACGCCAGGTTTGTGAGCCACAGCTCCTATGAAGCTTGTAGCCTTTGGTTCAACGGTTCAAGTTTGGATCCCAGTGCCGTGTTCAGTCCGGTCCCTGTTTCTGACCACAACCCCTCCGTCTGGTATTGCCAGTCCCGGATGCGGGCGCACGGGCCGCTTCAACTCTGCCGGTGCCCTAGGGTCCTCTCCTCTCGGTGTCCTGGG
>JARQOC010000012.1:12696169-12787362 GCA_033576535.1 Allobates femoralis
CAACTTAATAAAAAACAAATCTATTCTCATCTCCCTTGTTTATTTTCTCCAGGTAAACCAATATAACTGCACAAAAATTAGAAATAAACATTCCCGACATGCAAAAACAAAACCCCAAAAAATGAGTGCCCAATATCGCCCCCTTTCTGTATGATGACACTCAGCAGCCTCCATCCATAGATTGTGTCAGTTGCTTGATCTGTTTACGATCCACATTGCGTGCAGCAGCCACCGCAGCCTCCCAGACACTGTCCCCAGAGGTGTACTGTTTTCCCTCCCAGACACTGTCCCCAGAGGTGTGCTGTTTTCCCTCCCAGACACTGTTCCCAGAGGTGTGCTGTTTTCCCTCCCTGTAGATCTCACATTTTAGGAGGGACCACAGGTTCTCTATGGGGTTCAGATCAGGTGAACAAGGGGGCCATGTCATTATTTTTTCTTCCTTTAGACCTTTACTGGCCAGCCACGCTGTGGAGTAGTTGGATGCATGTGATGGAGCATTGTCTTGCATGAAAATCATATTTTTCTTGAACGATACCGACTTCTTCCTGTACCACTGCTTGAAGAAGTTGTCTTCCAGAAACTGGCAGTAGGTCCAGGAGTTGAGCTTCACTCCATCCTCAACCCGAAAAGGTCCCACAAGTTGATCCTTGATGATCCCAGCCCATACCAGTACCCCACCTCCACCTTGCTGGCATCTGAGTCGGAGTGGAGCTCTCTGCCCTTTACTGATCCAGCCTCAGGCCCATCCATCTGGCCCATGAAGAGTCACTCTCATTTCATCAGGCCATAAAACCTTTGAAGAATCAGTCTTAAGATATTTCTTGGCCCAGTCTTGACGTTGTATCTTATGTTTCTTGTTCATAGGTGGTGGTTTTTCAGCCTTCCTTACCTTGGCCATGTCCCTGAGTATGGCACACCTTGTGCTTTTTGATACTCCAGTAACGTTGCAGCTCTGAAATATGGCAAAACTGGTGGCAAATGGCATCTTGGCAGCTTCACACTTGATTTTCCTCAATTCATGGGCAGTTATTTTGCACCTTTTTTGCCCAAGACGCTTCTTGTGACCCTGTTGGCTATTTGCCATGAAACGCTTGATTGTTCGGTGATCACGCTTCAAAAGTTTGGCAATTTCCAGACTGCTGCATCCCTCTGCAAGACATCTCACAATTGTGGACTTTTCAGAGCAGTCACATCTCTCTTCTGACCCATTTGCCTAATAATTAAGCACACCTTATATAGGGTGTTGATGTCATTACACCACACCCCTCCTCATTACAGAGATGCACATCACCTGATTTACTTCATTGGTAGTTGGCTCTCAGCCTATACAGCTTGGAGGACAATATGGATAAAAAGTATCGTGATCACAATACTCATTTGCCTAATAATTCTGCACACAGTGTAAGACCCCTTTCACACTAGATTTTTTGTCCGGATCCGCAAGCCCCATAGACAATAAATGGGCTTTGTCGCAAGTGTGGCCGTTAGGCGGGACCCTCGGCAGATGCGTTTTTTGTCCGGATCCGGCCAGTGTGAAAGGGCCCCGAGGTGTTTTTATAGGGGAGCGGGTGCTATTGTTCACACTATTTCTTTGTGTTCTGTATCTAATGGTCACTTTTAAATACTCTTACATTTGTTCTGTGCACCTTTTTTACTTTGTAATAAAGATTATTTTTCTTAGTTCATTATTGTGTTATTGATCCCAGTTCTATTACACATCATCTTTTCCCTCTCGGTCTATACGTCTTATTGACTGGTGTGATGAATGTGTTTGGATTTTGTTCATTATAAGAGTTTGTGGTTCCGGACATTTTTGTTTATCTTCATCTGGGACATTGGACAGTGAACTGGGGCTGGACGGACCGGAGGTGAGAGGATCTGACCCCCAGCTGCATCGTATCCTGACTGCACCTCAGCATCTCGCCCCCAGCAGCACCTGATTGCATCCACGGCTGCATCTGCATCTCATCCACGGCTGCATCTCATCCCCACTATTGTACCTAAATCTGGTCTCTGACTGCACCGCATCACCCTGCTTCACCTGCTGGACTCTGTATGCCTCCATTTGGTTTGCGATTGCCTGGACTTGATTGGCACTCATCCGCTTTGCACACCCTTCCTGCTGCACCTGTCCCCTGTCGCTCCAGACCCCTGCCTCTATCTCACCCCTCCTGCTGCTCCTGTCCCCTGCCTCCATCCCAACCCCGGCTGCACCTCCTCCTCTCAGCTGCTGTTGCCCCCCGCCACCACCACTCCCCATCTGCACCTCACCCCCCTGCTCCACCTCTCACACCCACTGAATCCTATACCCCCATGCAATGTTTTCCCTTCTCTTCACACTCACTCCTATCCTACTCCACTTCCTACAACCCTCCTCTGTCCCTCCTCCCGACAAAACAATAACACTCTCCCCCTCCATCCTACCTAGTCATCTCACCCACTCCTCTGAACTCTTCCTCCACACCCAAGCCTTTAGCTCCAAACATGCCCGCCCGCCCCGCAAGCTCTCATGCCCCCACCTCCTGACCCTCTCCCTCCTCCTCCTACTTGCTGGCGACATCTCCCCTAATCCCGGTCCCCCCCAACACATCCCCACCAATCACCCCAAGCCCACGCCTACTCCCCACCTTTAACATCCGCAACCCCTGCAACTTTACACCCATCCCCAAGCTGCCCCTCCCCCAATCCCACTCTTTGGCGCACTCTGGAATGCCCGCTCAGTATGCAATAAACTAACCTTCATCCACGACCTCTTCATCACCAAAAAACTCTCTTTCCTTGGCATCACCGAAACATGACTCACCCCCTCCGACACAACCTCCCCCGCCGCCCTCTCCTATGGTGGACTCACCCTATCCCAAACCCCCCGCCCCAGAAACTCCCGCGGCGGAGGTGTTGGCCTACTCCTGGCCAACAGCTGCTCCTTCACCCCAATTACACCACCCCCCTCTGCCTCCCTCCCCTCCTTCGAGGCACACTCTGTGCGTATTTTCTCCCCTTGCAACCTCTAACTGGCTGTCGTCTACCGCCCTCCAGGATCCTCGTCCACCTTCTTCGACCACTTCACAACCTGGCTTCTCCACCTCCTCTGACATCCCCACCATCATCATGGGCGACTTCAACATCCCCATTGATAAACCCCACGCTGCTGCCTCAAGACTCCTCTCTCTAACCTCCTCCTTCAGCCTCTCCCAATGGTCCTCCTCAGCCACACACAATAACGGTCACACACTAGACCTCATCTTCACCCGCCTCTGTTCCCTCACCGACCTCGCAAACTCAACCCCCCTCCTATCCGACCACAACCTGCTGACCTTCTCCACCCTCTCCCCCCGCTACGCTCCCCCCTCTCCGGAAACTCCCCCACCCCCGAAGAAACCTCAAGCTCATTAACTTCCACTCACTCGCCGAGTCCCTCCTCCCTCTCTCTGACTTAGCCTCCTCTCATGACACTGCCGCTGCCGCCACCCTCTACAACACCACTCTAGCCACAGCCCTCGACCAGGCCACCCCTCTCTCATACAACAAAACCCGTGCACACAGACATCCCTGGCTCTCCGCCAGCACCAAAAAACTTCGACGGATGTCCAGGGTAGCTGAATGGAGATGGAAGAAATCCAACTCCGCAACGCACCTCGCTTTGTACAAACAGTCCCTCATCGACTTCAAGACAGCACTGACCACGGCAAAACAAGCTTTCTTCTCGTCTCTCATTAGCTCCCTCTCCCACAATCCCAAGCATCTTTTCATAACCTTTAACGCCCTACTCTGTCCCTCTGCACCCCCTCCCACTCCCCTCATCACCGCCGACGACTTTGCCAGCTTCTTTAAACAGAAGATCGACAAAATCAGAGAAAGCTTCAATTCCCAATCCACATGGCCCTCCCTCTCTATCACCCAACCCTCCTCGACCAAAAGTTACTTCCCCTCCATGACTGAAGTGTGTCTCTCCTCCCTTCTAGCACTGTCACACCTCACCACTTGTGCCCTCGACCCTCTCCCATCCCATCTCATCCCTAACCTCACCACTGTCCTTATCCCCGCCCTAACCGATCTCTTCAACATATCACTTACCATCCTCCTCGCCCCACACCCTATCTGTTGGAGTTACCCAAGGCTCAGTCCTGGGACCCTTACTCTTCTCCATCTACACCCTCGGCCTAGGCCAACTCATTGAGTCCCACAGCCTCCAATACCACCTCTACGCTGACGCCCACCCAGCTCTACCTCTCCGGCCCTGACATCACCTCCCTGCTATCCAAAATCCCCCCCCTGCCTGTCCCCCATCTCATCCTTCTTCTCCGCTCGTTTCCTCAAACTCAACATGGATAAAACAGAGTTCATCGTCTTCCCCCCAACCCGACCTAACCATCACGGTCAACGACTGCACACTCTCACCCGTCCCCTACGCCAAGTGCCTTGGTGTAATCCTCGACTCTGCCCTCTCCTTCAAGCCACACATCCAGGCCCTCGCCACCTCCTGCCACCTCCAGCTTAAAAACATCTCACGGATTCGCTCCTTCCTTGACCATGACACTGCCAAAACGCTTGTCCACGCCCTCATTATCTCCCGCCTCGACTACTGCAACCTCCTGTTCACCGGCCTCCCCGTTTCCTCCCTTGCACCCCTCCGAACCATCCTCAATTCCGCTGCCTGACTCATCCACCTGTCGCCCCGTTACTCCCCCGTCTCCCCCCTTCGCAGAGATCCAAGTTCAAAACCTTAACCCCGACATACAAGGCCATCCACAACCTGTCCCCTCCATACATCTCCGACTTGGTCTCCCGATACCTCCCCTCAAGCAATCTGCGCTAGTCTCAAGAACTCCTTCTCTTCTCCCCCCGCATCTCCACCTCCCACAACCGTATACAAGACTTCTCTCGTGCATCCGCCATACTCTGGAACTCTCTTCCACACCACATCAGACACTCCCCTACCCTGGGAACCTTCAAGAAAAACCTGAAGACGCACCTCTTCCTTCAGGCCTACAAGCCACACTGAGACCCAATCCACTGCACCATCTCACCTCTCCCCCTCCTACTGTCTCCGACCCATCCCCTATAGACTGTGAGCCCTTGTGGACAGGATCTCTGCCCCAATGTACCTGTACGATTTATTCGTCGTTATTTATGTTCTCATCCTTGTTCTGCCCTTACACATGTAAAGCGCCATGGAACCAATGGCGCTATATGAATAAATAATAATAATAATAATGTTACATTGATACAAAACAGGAGACAACAATGATGAAATGTAACATTTTATTGCAAGAAATATTTACAGAGAATCATTTCTGGAGGATGGTGATTTTTCCAGAGAAAAAAACGTCACTCCCCGTATTGATAACCGTCAGAAAAGGACGAACAAATATAAGAGGAGGAGGAACAGTTACATTGATTGCATTAAGTATTGGAGACACGACTGAATCTGTCACCTTCTCATCCAGACTGGACCGGGCTTTACGGACAATCTACAGAGGGTGAGAAAAGGATCTTATTACAGGACATAGACTTAGGAGATAGAGAAAAGAAAGATCGATAAATAGATAGATACAGTTGTGGCCAAAAGTATTGACACCCCTGCAATTCTGTCAGATAATCCTCAGTTTCTTCCTGAAAATGATTGCAATCACAAATTCT
This sequence comes from Allobates femoralis, assembly GCA_033576535.1. Classification (NCBI taxonomy): domain Eukaryota; kingdom Metazoa; phylum Chordata; class Amphibia; order Anura; family Aromobatidae; genus Allobates; species Allobates femoralis. The sequence continues at coordinate 12,701,810 of JARQOC010000012.1, forward strand.
TTGCTATTATTATCTTCATTTAATTTGTCTTCAATGAAAAAACACAAAAGAGAATGAAGCAAAAAGCAAAACATTGATCATTTCACACAAAACTCCAAAAATGGGCCAGACAAAAGTATTGGCACCCTCAGCCTAATACTTGGTTGCACAACCTTTAGTCAAAATAACTGCAATGAACCACTTCTGGTAACCATCAATGAGTTTCTTACAATGCTCTGCTGGAATTTTACACCATTCTTCTTTGGCAAACTGCTCCAGGTCCCTGATATGTGAAGGGCGCCTTCTCCAAACTGCCATTTTTAGATCTCTCCACAGGTGATCTATGGGATTCAGGTCTGGACTCATTGCTGCCACCTTAGAAGTCTCCAGTGCTTTCTCTCACACCATTTTCTAGAGCTTTTTGAAGTGTTTTGGGTCATTGTCCTGCTGGAAGACCCATGACCTCTGAGGGAGACCCAGCTTTCTCACACTGGGCCCTACATTATGCTGCACAATGTGTTGGTAGTCTTCAGACTTCATAATGCCATGCACACGGTCAAGCAGTCCAGTGCCAGAGGCTGCAAAGCAACCCCAAATCATCAGGGAACCTCCGCCATGTCTGACTGTAGGGAGCGTGTTCTTTTCTTTGAATGCCTCTTTTTTTCTCCTGTAAACTCTATGTTGATGCCTTTGCCCATAAAGCTCTACTTTTGTCTCATCTGACCAGAGAACATTCTTCCAGAACGTTGTAGGCTTTCTCAGGTAAGTTTTGGCAAACTCCAGCCTGGCTTTTTTATGTCTCGGGGTAAGAAGTGGGGTCTTCCTGGGTCTCCTACCATACAGTCCCTTTTCATTCAGACACAGACGGATAGTACGGGTTGACACTGTTGTACCCTCGGACTGCAGGGCAGCTTGAACTTGTTTGGCTGTTAGTCGAGGTTCTTTTTCCACCATCCGCACAATCTTGCGTTGAAATCTCTTGTCAATTTTTCTCTTCCGTACACATCTAGGGAGGTTAGCCACAGTGCCATGGGCTTTACACTTCTTGATGACACTGCGCACGGTAGACACAGGAACATTCAGGTCTTTGGAGATGGACTTGTAGCCTTGAGATTGCTCATGCTTCCTCACAATTTGGTTTCTCAAGTCCTCAGACAGTTCTTTGGTCTTTCTTTTCTCCATGCTCAATGTGGTACACACACGGACACAGGACAGAGGTTGAGTCAACTTTAATCCATGTCAACTGGCTGCAAGTGTGATTTAGTTATTGCCAACACCTGTTAGGGGCCACAGGTAAGTTACAGGTGCTGCTAATTACACAAATTAGAGAAGCATCACATGATTTTTCTAACAGTTCCAATACTTTTGTCCACCCCCTTTTTTATGTTTGGTGGAATTACATCCAATTTGGCTTTAGGACAATTCTTTTTGTGTTTTTTCATTGAAGACAAATTAAATGAAGATAATAATACCAAAGAATTTGTGATTGCAATCATTGTCAGGAAGAAATTGAGGATTATCTGACAGAATTGCAGGGGTGTCAATACTTTTGGCCACAATTGTAGATCGCTGGTGCGTCACTACTTGGTCGCTGGGGAGATGCCAAACAGTCATATCTCACCAGCAATGCAGCAATGATACGGAACAATACGGCGGTCAGTGGGAACCTGTCAATCTCGGGCATAGTATTGAGATCGTTGGTCGTTGTCCCCGTCACACACAGCGATGCACGCTGCCCAGCGGGAGCGCAACGACCAAACAATAATCCAGAATGGTTTGTAACGATCACAGCAGGGACCTGGTCGCTGCTTCGTGTCACACATAGCGAGATCGCTGGCAAGGTCGCTGTTATGTCACAAAACCTGTGACTAACAGCGATATCGCTACATGTGAAGTACCCCTAATGTCTGATCCTTTCATCATCTATTTATCCCCTTCTGTGAGGCGCAGCTGCTAATTACCTGATACCAATTCCCCTCACCTGATTCTTTAGTGTACCATGCAAAGTGGCATTGAATGCTAAGTGGATGCAGTTACTTCATGGTAGTTAGTCAGGGCAGGAGTCAGGTAACACACTCTCTAACATTTTTTTTTTCTCACCATGTTCTTTACTTCAATGTGTATTGTTCTATGTGCCTTTGCCATTCACCTTCACCGCCCAATCCCCCCTCTTTCAACCCTCATCCAGATAAGCCCCTCTCTCCTTCCCTCTACTTGATTGAGCTCCCATAATCTCTTCAATGTACTGAATAATCTCAGACCACCATATTCCAGGGCTTGCATCAGAAACAAAGTCAAAATTACAAAAACTATTTGTCTTTTCTCTTTTTATTGCGGCTCCTGTCAAGTGATATCTCGCCAAATCCTGGTCTACCCTCCACCAACTTGAACCCCTCTCTCACCACACATAGAAGCCATGCTAACCTTATCAACATTACCTGCTCACCTTCATCTCTCTATTTTAATTGCGCTCTCTTGAATCCATGGTCTGCAAGCAACAAACTTCCCTTTATCCACAACTACTTTCTCACTAAGGGTACCTTTACACGCGGCTACATTTCTAGGGTGGCTACAGGTAACTTACTGGTTGCAGTGAAATCATGGAGACAATGTTCTATTTTGTTGCTGTGTACAAATGGAATAATCTCTCCATGATTTCACTGCAACCAGTAAGTTACCTGTAGCCACCCTAGAAATGTAGCCGCGTGTAAAGGTACCCTTACTCTCTCAATCTCCTGGCTCTCACAGAAACCTGGATCCAGGATTCAGGCACACTGTCTCTATTTCTTATGGCGGCTTACATTTCTCTCATTCCCCGAGACCTGGGAACAGACATGGAGGTGGAATTGGCTTACTCCTGTCCCCACAATGTGCTTGCCAGGTCATTCCTCCAGCCCCATCACACTCATTCCCCTCTTTTGAGGTCCACACAATTAGGCTCTTCCGTCCCCTCCCCCTCAGAGTAGCAGTGGTATACCGACCCCAGGGTCACCCACCTAGTTGCTTGACCATTTCTCTGTGTGGCTGCCGCATTTCATGTCCTCAGAATTACCAACCCTTATTCTGGGAGACTTCAACATCCCCATAACAGCCCCATCTTCCCATCTGCAACCCAGATCCTATCTCTAACCACCTCTCTTGGCCTCTCTCAGCTCTCAACCTCAGAGACACACAAGGATGGTAACACCCTTGACCTGATCTTTGTCCTGCTCTGCTCAACCTCCTCCTTACATAATTAACCTCTTCCACTCTCTGACCACAACATTCTCTCATTCATGCTCACTAACCCTCGCCCACCTCAGAACAGTCCGACCTATCACACATCCAGAAATCTACAGGCCATTAACCCTCATACACTCACAGACTCCCTCATCTCATCACTGTCCCCAACCTCCTCATTCTCCTGTCCCGATCTGGCAGTCAGTCACTTTAATGACTCTCTCAGAAGTTCCCTGGACCAAGTAGTGCCCCTCACCCTCAGAACCTCCAAACACAGAGTGAAACAGCCCTGGCTCACATCACAAACTCGATTCCTCCAGCGATGCTCTAGGAGTGCTGAACGTCTATGGAGGAAAAGTCGCACTCCAGAAAACTTCATTCACTATAAATTTATGCTGAGAACTTACAACTCTGCCCTTCACCTTGCCAAACAGTCCTACTTCACCACCCTGATCTCCTCACTATCCAATAACCCAAAAAACCTTTTTGACACCTTTCCCTCTCTCCTCAGTCTTAAAGTGCAGGCCCCCCATCACTGACCTCTGTGCTGATGACCTGGCTTCTTACTTCACGGAGAAAATAGTAAACATCCATCAGGAAATCAACTCCCAACCTCAAATCACTGTTACCCCTACCTCTCCCCACATTTCCTCCGGTCCACTCTACACTTTTGACCCAGTCACAGAAGAAGACGTCTCCAGATTCTTCTCTTCCTCTTGTCCCAGCACATGTATTGCTGACCCCATCCCATCACACCTACTCCAGTCTCTCTCTTCGGTGGTCACCACTCACCTAACCAAAATCTTCAATCTCTCCCTCTCTTCTGGCATCTCCCCCCTCCTCCTTTAAACAGTCTATCATTACTCCATTATTAAAGAAATCTTCTCTCGACCCATCCTTCACAATCAACTACAGACCTGTCTCCAATCTCCCTTTCATCTCTCAACTCTTAGAGCGCCTGGTCTACTCCCGCCTCACCCATTACCTCGCCACTCACTCTTTTCTAGACCCATTACAGTCTGGTTTCCACCCCCTTCACTCTACAGAAACTGCCCTCATCAAAGTGACCAATGCCTTTATGACGGCAAAACGTAATGGTCACCACTCTCTGCCTATTCTTCCTGACCTCTGCAGCCTTTGACACTGTTGACCACCATCTCCTACTCTCTATGCTGCACTCCATCAGCATCAAGGACACGGCTCTCTCCTGGTTCTATTTCTATCTTTCTGACCGCTCTTTCAGTGTATCATTCTCTGGCTCTACTTCCTCCCCTCTTCCTCTCACTATTGGAGTCCCTCAGGGTTCAGTCCTTGGACCTCTTCTCTTTTCTCTGTACACGGCCCCGATTTGATAGTCCATCAGCAGATTTGGCTTTCAGTACCATCTTTATACTGATGACACACAACTGAAAACCTCTTCCCCTGACCTTACCCCTGCTCTAATAAAGAACACCAATGACTGTCTAACAGCAGTTTCCAATATCATGTCCACTCTCTATGTGAAATTCAACCTCTCCAAAACTGAACTTCTTCTGCTCCCGCCCTCCACTAACCTCCCTAAAATCTGACCTCTCTCTCTGTGTGCGGCACCATGATAAAGCCTAGTCAGCAGGCTCACTGTCTGGGTGTTATGTTTGACTGTGATCTTTTGTTCACCCCATATATACAATCTCTCGCCCGCTCTTGCCGCTTGCACCTGAAGAACATCTCTAGAATTCGCTCCTTTCTCACCTTGGAAACCACAAAAACCTTCACTGTGGCCCTGATTCATTCCCGCCTTGACTATTGTAATTCTCTCTTAGTTGGCCTCCCTCTATAATCTCCCCTCTCCAGTGTATCCTTAATGCAGCAGCCAGGATCACTCATCTAGCTAACGGTTACACAGACGCTTCTGCTCTGTGCCAGTCATTGCACTGGCTGCCCATACATTATAGGATCCAATTCAAACTGCTTGTTCTCACCCACAAAGCCCTTAACAGTGCATCACCCCCCTACATCTCCTCCCTCATCTCTGTCTATCACCCCACCCGTTCTCTTCTCTCTGGAAGTGACTTTAGACTCACTTCTGCACTAATCCAAACCTCCCACTCCCGGCTCCAAGACTTCTCTCGAGCTGCACCTATTCTCTGGAATGCTCTACCCCAAGAAATTAGGTGCATCCACAACTTACATAGTTACAGGCGATCCCTAAAAACACATCTTTTTAGGGCAGCCTATCATGATCCCTAGTCAGTCATCTAACAAGTCTCAAGTGGATCACAAATAATGGTTGGTGGCCACTTATGCTGCTCCTAACTGTATTGTAGTATGCTTTGTATTGTATTGTATTGTTTTTTGTATTGTATTTTCTGATAACTGTTTCTTAAGATTGCTTAAATATGAACCTTTGAATTGTGAAGTGCTGCAGAATATGTTGGCGCCAGGCTCGGACTGGCCTGCCAGGGAACCAGGTGAACGCCCAGTAGGCCGAGCCTCCATGGCCCTGCCCCTCACAGCCCCGCCCCTCACAGCCCCCCTCCTCCCCGGAGCTACCGCTAATCACATCAGCGATTACTGTGCGCCGATATGATTAGTCGCTGCAGCTCTTGGGTAGAGCAGAGAGATCGTGAGCTCCCTGCTGTACCCGCTGCCTCCTGTGCGAGTCAGTGTGATGCTGCTGGCGCATGCACAAGTCAGAGTCTTGGGGTGATGACGTCAGCAGGGAGCTCACTCAGCTCAGAGAATCCCCAGCGCTGGACACTGGATCGTCTGTGAGGTGAGTAAGTGTCTTTATTTATTTATTTTTTTTACATGCACAGGCCCAGGATAGGGGGCCATGAATCAGGAGACTAGGGCAGAGGATGGGGGGCCGTGTACAGGGGGCCAGGAGCCCTGGATGGGTCTGGAGCCCAGGGTAAGGCTGCCATGTACTAGGGGTCCAGGGCCCAGGTTAGTTATCAGGAGCCCAAGATGGGCCCAGGGGGGCCATGTACCAGGGGTCCGGGGCCCAGGTTGGTGTGCCAGGAAGCCAGGATGGGGAGGCCAGGATGAGGAGGCCATGTACCAGGGGTCTGAGGGCTAGGGGCTCAGAGGGGCCACTTACCATGGGGCCAGGGCCCAGAATGGGGGGCCATGTGGGTCTGGGGCCAAGGATGGGGGACCAGGAGCCCAAGATGGGGGCCATGTACCATGGGTCTGAGGCCCAGGATGGGGGCCCATGATCCCAGGATGGGGGGGGTCATGTACCAGGGATCCGGGGCCCAGGTTGGGGGGGCCAGGAGCCCAGGATGGGGGCCATGTACCAGAGGTCTGGGGCCCAGGATGGGGGGCCAGGGGCCCAGGATAGAGGTCATGTACCAGGGGTCCGGGGCCCAGGATGGGGGCCATGTATCAGGGGTCCAGGACCCAGGATGGGGGCCATGTACCAGGGGTCCGGAGCTCAGGATGGGGGGACATGTACCAGGGGTCCAGAGCCCAGAATGGGGTGCCATGTACCAGAGGTCCGGAGCCCAGGATGGGGGGCCATGTACCAGGGGTCTGAGGCCCAGGATGGGGGAACATGTACCAGGGTTCCAGGGTCCAGGGGCTCATGATAGGGAGCCAGGGGCTCAGGATGGGGGGACATGTACCAGGGGTCCAGGGCCCAGGATGGGGAGGCCAGGGGCTCAGTATGGGGGGACATGTACCAGGGGCCCAGGATGGGGGGGCCAGGGGCTCAGGATGGGGGGCCATGAACCAGGGGTCTGGAGCCCAGGATGGGGGGCCATGTACCTGGGGTCTGAGGCCCAGGATGGGGGAACATGTACCAGGGTTCCAGGGTCCAGGGGCTCATGATAGGGAGCCAGGGGCTCAGGATGGGGAGACATGTACAAGGGATCCAGGGCCCAGGATGGGAAGCCGGGGCTCAGAATGAGGGGCCAAGGGCTCAAGATGGGGGGCCAGGGGCTCAGGATGGGGGGACATGTTCCAGGGGTCCAGGGCCCAGGATGGGGAGGCCAGGGGCACAGTGGGGTTATTATTATGTGGAAGGCACAGTGGTGGGATTATTATGTGGGGGGCATAGTGGTGACATTAATATGGGGGGCACAGTGGTGGCATTATTATGTGGGGTAGTAAGAGGAGCTCTGTTTTTTTACTATGCAGCAGGGGCAGTAAAAGGGACACCACATACAGCAGCGACGGCTCAGTATTAGAGTATCAGTAGGATGAGGTTTTTGTCCAGTTTGGGAATAGATGGGCACGGGCCTGGAAATGTGAGGAGTCTGATGTGTTTTTGTTGTAATCTATCTAGATGGCTGGAGAAGTTGTCATGTCCGTCTGGGGACCTTGAATGGGGCAACATAGGGGACCAGAATGGATGAACTTAGGGGCCCAAGATGGGAGACATTACTATATGGGGGTCACAATGAGGAACATGCATTATTGGATTATGGTGCCGAGTGGGGACATATTTACTGTAGGGACCAATTAGGGGAAATTATTACTGCTATAATACTGTATAATTTACTTTTGAGAATACTGTTTTCCATGAGGGGGACAAAAGGGAGTCTTGTTACTGTACGGGGCGGCCTTATGTCGCTTTTTTTGTCGCTTGATGTAGTGTAGAAATCTTGGGAAAATGTGAAATGTGCTCTGGAAGTGATCAGATAAGGTCCCTTTACACGCCGCTACAGAAGGTTAGAAACAACCGGGTGTCGGAGACAATTGTATCTTGCACCGTCAAAACACCGCGAGGTAGCGACGTGTAAATCAGGTTGTTGCCACTGGTCACTGTCGACACCTGTTTCAGCAGTGCTCAAAAACAGGTTGGTTTCAACCCGATGGTAGCGGCGTCTAAATGAGTTACAGGAAGGTTTTTTCGTCACCTAGTGAATCCCTGGGGCGTGACACAGCCTCCAGGATACCGCCCCCCATCAGCGATCATTGGAGGAAGCTCCTGCGTTACGATTGGTTGTCGCTGCACAGGGCGGCATATTTAAGGAGCTGAGCAGTCACACTACACAATTGCTCGAGCGTCATGTATTAGGCAGCCTTCCTGCGCTGCCTGGCCAATCATGATGCTATTGCCTTGTCCAATCACCGTACGAGCGTCTCGTAATCCACAACTCTGGCACGCCTATGTGTTGTCCCTGCTGCCCGAGGTCCACCCATATACCCTTCTGTAGCGGCATGTAAATGAGGGAAGGTGCTCTACAGAAGGTAACTTGCGGCACCCGTCGGTGCATCCAGGGATAGAAAAAAACCTTCTGTAGAGCACCTTGTAGCGGCGTGTAAATGAGGTATCAGGTACCGTTAGCAACCGTTGGAACGTGCTCGTGCACTTGAGACACCCTGTTGTTTCTAACCTTCTGTAGCGGCGTGTAAAGGTACCTTTATAGATAACTGTTATTTTCTGCAGGGATGAGTCCTGTCTAGAAGACGTGATATTGGTCTGCGACAGATGAAGAACTTCATCTAGAGACATCACTGGTGAGTAGGTGTATTACCTATACACACACACTGACACTATATACAGAGCTCCTGTATATAATGTCACTGGTGATCACTTCATTACCTGTGCACTGACACTATATACAAAGCTCCTGTGTATAATGTCACTGGTGATCACTATATTACCTGTACACTAGATACTATATACAGAGCTCCTATGTATAATATCAACAATGATCACTGTACTATTTGTACACTAGACACTATATACAGAGCTCCTGTGTATAATGTCACTGGTGATCACTTCATTACCTGTACACTAGATACTATATACAGAGCTCCTATGTATAATGTCAACAGTGATGTACTATTTGTACACTAGACACTATATACAGAGCTCCTGTGTATAATGTCACTGATCGCTGTATTACCTGTACACTGACCCAATGTACAGTGATCTTTTTTAATCTTCATTATTGTAGTATTATTGGCCACTATGTAGTGTGTGAGGCACCGCCGGCATGATCCTCATGGCCGGGGCGCGTCACATGCAGGATCAAGGTATGATCCTGTGCACACTGGCCGGTTTGACTGATAATGCTGTGTGAACCAACTGTGAACACAAGGTTTCATGAGCCTAATGAGCGGCAGTGAGAGTGGTATGAGATCGAGGAAGCCCTAAGGAATGTAAGGGCTGAGTGCTGACAACCCGGAACACAGGGAGTTAACCTGAGCTGTGTGAAAGGCTGATTACCGGCAGCTAAGGGGGTGTGTCCATGTGGGAGTGGCTGGCACGATAAGAGGCAACCAGCTGAGTGATTCAGTTTAAGAGCCATTTTCAGCCAGACATCAGCCTGAGAGGATGTGGGCTGATTACCAGCCTGAGAGCTGAGCAGACCCAGTCTGTGTGAGGGACTGGGAATGCAAGTCCATGCCGCCATTTTGAGATGGTGAAGGGAGCATGCTAGCTCCATGCCGGTGCCGAGGCCGAGGTTGTGATAGCACCTGGTGGGGAAGCCGTGGCTGAACCCGGTGGAGACTGGTCCGGGCGTGGAGGGAACCACGTCCGGGAAAGGAGCCCTTGGGGGACGCTTGGTGGACCCGTTACACAGGTAGCGAGACCCGGATCCGTGCCCGGTAAGACAGCGGTTCCCGTGTAACGGAGTGAGCTGTGTGTGATTAATGCCAGGCGGGCATAGACCGCCTTTGGGTCCGAGTCGGAGTACTCAGTTAAAGGACCTGATGAATCAGAATGTGTTTAACTATGTGTATGAGGGCTTAGGTAATGGCCCTGAATGAGAGATGATGGCCTATATGTAAGACCCATGTATAATGATGTGGGGAGAGAGTGACCCAGCTAGTATGGATGATGTTGGAGGCGTTCCGTCCCGGTGGGACGAGAGGGAGGCTTGCCCTGCTGCTTGCAGAGGGTACCCGTCCCTCAACCACGGCCTCTAATGGTGTGGGTGTTCCTGTGGTGCCAGACACAGGGGTAATAGGGCTCCTAGTAGGTAACGGATGATGAGGTTCCCGTGTACTATGGTTTGCCAGTCCCTGTAATGGGCCATGGAGGAGCCACAGTCCCTGAATGATGGGCTGTGAGCGTGTGGAAGAAATGTGTGTGATCCATGGACGTTTGAAGGATGGATCACATACGGTATGTAAGGTCCCGGTCAGGCAGGAATCCTGACTACAGGGTAATGTTGTGTCATCATGCTGGGTGACTAAAGCCAGGCGGCAGTTACCGCCATTGGGACCCACAGGGCCCGTTGAGGCGTATGTAACGAAGGTCAGAAGCAGGGGTTAAAAAGGGCTCCTAGAGTGGGGACACCATGGTTGAACCAGGTGGACTCTGACCGGGACGTAGGCGGAGATACGTCCAGGACGGAGCCCCTTGGGGATACATGACATACCCGGTACTCAGGTTGCTCAATCCCTGTGATGAACCCGGAGGGGTCATCGTCGAAGTATATCAAATGTATTTATTATAAAGGTACTGTGAAATGTATATAGGCCGGAGGCCGTAGCCACCACGGGAGCTGTTAGTAGAGCTCCAATGGGGACAGAGAGATGGTTACAGGTCCCGGGTTACTATGAGCGTTATGTGCAATATATGTATTATGTAATGTTATATGTAAATGTATGATGTGTTTATGTATGGTGTTTTTAATCAATGTGATATGTGTCAAACATGCTACCCGGGTTATGTTGTTAATATGTGAAAATAAACGGGTAGACATTGGTTAAACTTATAAACACGTGTTTGTTGTCGTTTTGCAAGCGGGTTCCCCGGTTGCTACCTCACAAGTGGCATTATGTTCTCTAGCAATGGTGTGGTGGTATTTGTCCCTTGTATGTGGTATTATTCGGTCACTATGTGGTGGTAATATGCGGTCTTGTCATGGTGTGGCAGTGTTTATACTGCTGAAGAGTGGGTGGGCCCCTGGAGTCAATTTCCCTGGTGGGCCCCAGACACCCCAGTCTGACCCTGGTTGGCGCTATATAAATAAAAATTATTATTATTATCTCTGTGTCCCCTTATTTGTGATATGTTTGTGCTGCTTTTTTTTTCTTGAAAACCTTATCATTTTTTCATGCAGAATTTTCCTGACCACAAATGGATTACTGCACTTTCTTTTGTGTGTGCACATAGCACATAGACTAACACTGTGTTGTTATTTTTAAAAATAAATTGTACATTTTAATATACATTTAAGTTTAGAGTGAACAATTAGTCATCAGAGGTAGCAATCGTGTTTTAATGGCAGACTCACTGTCATGCAGATTATTAACTTTTAGAATGAGCTGAAAATGCAATATAATGTAATATGATGTATTTTGTATTTATTAACTTTATCATATATATAATCGTCTAAGGCTCTCTGTCTGTCAAGGAAATCGCGCGCCAGCGCTCATTGGTTGCCGCCAGCCGCGCCATGACAACCAATGAGCGCAGCGTATGCAAAACAGCCGCGCGCATTCAAAACCTGGCGACGTACAGTCCTTTTTTTGCGACGGTACGGTGTACTGGAAAATGTGAGCTGGGGAGGCTGCAGGAGGCAACGAGAGATCTCCTGCTCACGCTCATATAATATGCACAGCCGCTCTCCATCACCGTGGTGCTGAAACCGCACCGTAGTGATGGGCTGGGGGAGCAGCGCATATTAAATGGTCCTGCACCCCCCCAGTAATGGCACATGCCCCCCCTATGTTAGATATGGCCCCCATGCTGCTGCCATAGTAAAATAATAAACTCTATACTTACCTCCTCCAGCGCTGATCTCCCAATTTCTCCCTGGTCTCCCTGCTGCTGCTGTGATCGGGCACGCAGAGATGATGTCACTCTCTGCTGTGCCGATCACATGACCGCACAGAACCAGGAAGTGGAGGAAGTGGAGGAGCTCTGCAGCATCATCTCTGCCCGATCACAGCTGCACGGAGGGAGACCGGGAGATCAGCACCGGAGGAGGGAAGAATATTGTTTTTTATTTTACTATGCAGCAGCATGAGGGCATGTGCCACACATAGGGGACTTGTGCCCTGCATAGGGGATGTGTGCCCTGCATAGGGGACGTGTGCCCTGCATAGGGGACGTGTGCCCCGCATAGGGGACGTGTGCCCCGCATAGGGTATGTGTGCCATGCATAGGGGACGTGTACCACAGCACCCCCCCTCCCCGCTCCTCACCTGTGGACGCCGACAGCACCCCCCCCACCCTGGTCCTCACCTAGGCTCAGGCGGCAGAGAGCCTTGTTGCACCCCTGTGCATAGGGAAAATTAATCTGAAATGTGTACCGGCAAATATTTTCTTACAAAAAAATCACTGGCAACGCATCAGCTACACGGGATTGCCGTGACAGAGATGACAGCGCTACACTCACATAGCGGGCGGGAAAGCCGACTTCACTGTACTTACTTTAAAATAATTTTTTTTTTAAATTTGGCGTGTGCTTCGCTGTATTTTCTATTATCAGCCAAGGTAACCCAGGCAGCTGGGGGCTATAATTCTCAGAGTAGTGAGGCCCAAGCATTCTGGGACCCCCACACTGAAAATTGCAGCCAGCAGCCACTAACCGTGTGGAGAGGTGATTAGATAGATAGATAGACAGATAGATAGATAGATAGATAGATAGATAGATAGACAGATAGACAGATAGACAGATAGATAGATAGATAGATAGATAGATAGATAGATAGATAGATAGATAGATAGATAGATAGATCTTACATTAGAAATCTTTACCTTGGCTTCTGCAGTGACATCAGACAGATCAGCGCCTACTATTCCCGTCTTCCCCAATGTTTCTTTATGATTGATAACGCTGAGGACATTACATTTGGGTACGGACAGGTCCACATAGCTGAGTACAATTAAGAGGAACAGAATTCTAAATTGCAAAATTTGGATCATCTCCACCCCTCGCCCTTCATGTGTCATTTTATGCTTGTTTGTCAAATTCTCATCTTTTACCTCAATTTCAAAAAGATGCTGAAAAAGTCATAAAATAGTTAATGAAAGAGAAAGACCATATTCCTCTTTACGACAAATTAATGAACCGCTTGTGCCAATTTGATGAATTTGGTGCAATAAATGTCAGCGACAAGCTGACAAGCCCATGTGCACCGACCTCAGCCTATGTGTTCCATCACCAGCCTATGTGTCCCCAGCAACCTATGTGCCCTCACCCCAGTCTATGTGCCCTCAACCCAGCCTGTGTTTCCCCAGCAGCCTATGTGCCCCCATCCCAGCAGCCTATACAACCCACCACAGCCTACAAACATTTACCCCAGCCTATGCGCCCTCACTCCAGCCTATGTGCCCTCACCCCACCCTATGTGCCCCAACCACAGCCTATGTACCCCCAGCATATTTGCCCCCTCAGAGCCTTTGTGCCCTCACCCCAGCCTATTTGCCCTCACCCCAGCCTATGTACCCCCAACCTATATGCCCCCACTACAGCTTATGTGACCTCACCCCAGCCCATGTGCTCCCAGCAGCCTATATGCCCCTACCACACAGCCTACGAGCACTCACCCCAACATATGCGCCCTCACTCCAGCCTATGTGCCCTCACCCCACCCTATGTGCCCCAACCACAGCCTATGTACCCCCAGCATATTTGCCCCCTCATAGCCTATTTGCCCTCACCCCAGCCTATGTACCCCCAACCTATATGCCCCCACTACAGCTTATGTGACCTCACCCCAGCCCATGTGCTCCCAGCAGCCTATATTCCACAGCCTACGAGCACTCACCCCAACATATGCGCCCTCACCCCAGCCTATGTGCCCCCACCACAGCTTATGTTCCCCCAACCTATATGCCCCACTAGAGCCTATGTGCCCTCACCCCAGCCTATTTTCCTCACAACAGCCTATGTGCCTTCACCACAACTTTTGTGCCCTCACCACAGTCTACAGTCATGGCCAAAAGTTTTGAGAATGACACCAAAACGATATTTTCCCATGATCTGCTGCCCTCTGGTTTTTATCTGTGTTTGTCTGATGTTTATATCACATACAGAAATATAATTGCAATCATATTATGAGAGCAAAAGGTTCTATTGACAGTTAGGATGAGTTAATGCAGCAAGTCAATATTTGCAGTGTTGACCCTTCTTCAGGACCTCTGCAATTCTCCCTGGCTGCTCTCAATCAACTTCTGGAGCAAATCCTGACTAATCGCCGTCCATTCTTCCATTCTTGCATAATCAATGCTTGCATTTTGGCAGAATTTGTTGGTTTTTGTTTGTCCGCCCGTCTCTTGATGATTGACCACAAGTTCTCAATGGGATTAAGATCTGGGGAGTTTCCAGGCCATGGACCCAAAATCTCTATGTTTTGTTCCCTGAGCCATTTAGTTATCACCTTTGCTTTATGGCAAGGTGCTCCATCATGCTGGAAAAGGCATTGTTGGGCGCCAAACTGCTCTTGGACGGTTGGGAGAAGTTGCTCTTGGAGGACATTCTGGTCCCATTCTTTATTCATGGCTGTGCTTTTAGGCAAGACTGTGAGTGAGCCGATTCCCTTGGCTGAGAAGTAACCCCACACATGAATGGTTTCAGGATGCTTTACAGTTGGCATGAGACAAGACTGGTGGTAGCGCTCACCTCTTCTTCTCCGAATAAGCTGTTTTCCAGATGTCCCAAACAATCGAAAAGGGGATTCATCAGAGTAAATGACTTTCCCCCAGTCCTCAGCAGTCCACTCCCTGTACCTTTCCCCCAGTCCTCAGCAGTCCACTCCCTGTACCTTTCCCCCAGTCCTCAGCAGTCCACTCCCTGTACCTTTCCCCCAGTCCTCAGCAGTCCACTCCCTGTACCTTTCCCCCAGTCCTCAGCAGTCCACTCCCTGTACCTTTCCCCCAGTCCTCAGCAGTCCACTCCCTGTACCTTTCCCCCAGTCCTCAGCAGTCCACTCCCTGTACCATTCCCCCAGTCCTCAGCAGTCCACTCCCTGTACCTTTCCCCCAGTCCTCAGCAGTCCATTCCCTGTACCTTTCCCCCAGTCCTCAGCAGTCCACTCCCTGTACCTTTCCCCCAGTCCTCAGCAGTCAACTCCCTGTACCTTTCCCCCAGTCCTCAGCAGTCCACTCCCTGTACTTTTCCCCCAGTGCTCAGCAGTCCACTCCCTGTACCTTTCCCCCAGTCCTCAGCAGTCCACTCCCTGTACCTTTCCCCCAGTCCTCAGCAGTCCACTCCCTGTACTTTTCCCCCAGTCCTCAGCAGTCCACTCCCTGTACCTTTCCCCCAGTCCTCAGCAGTCCACTCCCTGTACCTTTCCCCCAGTCCTCAGCAGTCCACTCCCTGTACCTTTCCCCCAGTCCTCAGCAGTCCACTCCCTGTACCTTTCCCCCAGTCCTCAGCAGTCCACTCCCTGTACCTTTCCCCCAGTCCTCAGCAGTCCACTCCATGTACCTTTACCCCAGTCCTCAGCAGTCCACTCCCTGTACCTTTCCCCCAGTCCTCAGCAGTCCACTCCCTGTACCTTTACCCCAGTCCTTAGCAGTCCACTCCCTGTACCTTTCCCCCAGTCCTCAGCAGTCCACTCCCTGTACCTTTACCCCAGTCCTCAGCAGTCCACTCCCTGTACCTTTCCCCCAGTCCTCAGCAGTCCACTCCCTGTACCTTTTCCCCAGTCCTCAGCAGTCCATTCCCTATACCTTTCCCCCAGTCCTCAGCAGTCCACTCCCTGTACCTTTCCCCCAGTCCTCAGCAGTCCACTCCCTGTACCTTTACCCCAGTCCTCAGCAGTCCACTCCCTGTACCTTTTGCAGAATATCAGTCGGTCCATGATGTTTTTTCTGGAGAGAAGTGG
Organism: Allobates femoralis; assembly: GCA_033576535.1. NCBI lineage: Eukaryota > Metazoa > Chordata > Amphibia > Anura > Aromobatidae > Allobates > Allobates femoralis. The sequence continues at coordinate 12,717,734 of JARQOC010000012.1, forward strand.
CTTCTTTGCTGCCCTCCTTGAAACCAGGCCTTGCTCAAAGAGTCTCCGCAGTCTCACAGTGCGTGCAGAAGCACTCACACCAGCCTGCTGCCATTCCTGAGCAAGCTCCGCACTGCTGGTAGTCCCATCCCGCAGCTGAAACAGTTTTAAGATACGGTCCTGCCGCTTGCTGGTCTTTCTTGGGCGCCCTGGAGCCTTTTTGACAACAATGGAAGCTCTCTCCTTGAAGCTCTTGATGATGCGATAGATTGTTGACTGAGGTGCAATCTTTCTAGCTGCGATACTCTTCCCTGTTAGGCCATTTTTGTGCAGTGCAATGATGGCTGCACGTCTTTCTTTAGAGATAACCATGGTTAACTGAAGAGAAACAATGATACCAAGCACCAGCCTCCTTTTAAAGTGTCCAGTGGTGTCATTCTTACTTAATCATGACTGATTGATCGCCAGCCCTGTCCTCGTCAACACCCACACCTGTGTTAATGGAACAATCACTAAAACGATGTTAGCTGCTCCTTTTAAGGCAGGACTGCAATGATGTTGAAATGTGTTTTGGGGGTTAAAGTTCATTTTCTAGGCAAATATTGACTTAGCAAGTAATTGCTGTTAAGCTGATCACTCTTTATGACATTCTGGAGTATATGCAAATTGCCATTAGAAAAACTGAAGCAGTAGATTTTGTTAAAATTAATATTTGTATCATTCTCAAAACTTTTGGCCATGACTGTAGGTGCCCCCACCACAGCTTATGTGCCCCCACCCCAGCAGTGTAAGTTACTTTGTTTTAATTTTACTTTTAGCACAGGGGAAGACAGCTCAAATGAGAGAGCACAGATCGGCGAGAGAGCGCACAGGGGGGAGAGAGACACCACACAGAGGGGAGAGATAGCACACACGGGCAGAGAGCGCGCACAGGGGAGACAGCTCAAATGAGAGAGCACAGAGGGGAAAAGACCGCACAGGAGAGACAGCGCACAGGGGGATAGAGACAGCGCACAGGGGGAGAGAGACAGCGCACAGGGGAGAGAGACAGCGCACAGGGGAGAGAGACAGCACAGAGTGGGGAGAGACAGCACAGGAGGGAGAGACACCACACAGTGGGAGAGACAGTGCATTACCCAGGGCGAGAGAGACATCACCCGGGGGAGAGAGACATCACCCATGAGGAGAGAGACATCACCCAGGGCGGACAGAGACATCACCCAGGGCGGACAGAGACATCACCCAGGGCGGACAGAGACATCACCCAGAGGGGAGAGAGACATCACACGGGGAGGAAGACAGCACACGGGGAGGAAGACAGCACACGGGAAGGAAGACAGCACACGGGAAGAAAGACAGCACACAGAGGGAAGACAGCACACAGGGGAAGACAGCACACAGGGAGAGAGAGACAGTGCACAGGGAGAGAGAGACAGTGCACAGGGAGAGAGACAGCACACAGGGGAAGGACTGCACATGGGGCAGAGAAACAGCACACAGGGGAGTGAGACAGCACACAGTGGGGATAGCCACCACAGGAGGGATAGACAGCACACAGTGGGGAGACAGCACAGGAGGAAGAGACAGGACACGGGGGAAAAGAAACAACACAGGAGGGAGAGATGGCCAATGCCCCCAGCACCATTAAGACCGCCTGAGCATCGGGCTCCCATCTAGTAACCTCCATAATGGCAAAGATCTTTTGGTAAACCTCTGGATATTGGAGGACGGCATTGTCACTGATCAGCAGAACTGAGAAGAGACAATTATTCACCACAACTAGAATCAGCCTGATTGCCCTACACCATTAAGTGTCGGGGGTCGGAGGTCCGGCAGCGGCTCTGATGTTGCTACATTTGTATGTTCTCCTCGTGTTTGAGAAGGTTTTGTCTATGTTCTTCGGTTTCCGTTCACATTGGTGGATCCTTACCGCACGTCCATTGATTGTTTCCACTTGTGAATGGTTTCTTTATTAAGAGTTTCTTCTAATTTGGACACCTTTCCCTTCTCTGGTAGGATGAGTAAGGCTTCAGCACCTCCTCTATAGGGTATGGAGACCACGGTGGCCTCTTTGGTGAAGGCCACATTGTACATCCCTGTCCTTCTCATGAACGGCACCTTCACAGTTGTCTCCTCATTGATGTGAAAATCTCCTTCTTCTATTCTTATGTTATTAAATGGAATTTCTGCAAAGAAATAAAGTGAAAATAATAGTTATTCAAGAGTTTTTTTTATTCAAACAATAACTAGTGGGAAGTTTTCTTCTAGAAGTCGCACAATGAATGATCACGTTACATCTTTTAACCTCTTTACAGTTTCCAAACCCTGAAGATGTTATTAGAAGCAGCGAAACGTTGACCATGTGCTGATGTCATTTCTGCATAGTGTTGCAGTATGTTTACTTTTTGCAGCAATTTTTTTGGTGCATTAATGGCAGAATCCAACTTAGGCCACAGACACATGCGAGATGCATGCGAGATACTTATGTGGCACCCCATGGGTTAATGTGCCACAATAAAATCACATGGGTTCTCTCCCCCACTACACACTGACAAACACTAGCACCTCTGGGCCAATAGGGGAGCACAACCTGCTTCCTTATATACTCTTGCCCATGAGGAAGAGCTCAGTTCAGTCCCTGCAGAACAGCAGAGAACAGCTCAGGAGACCGTGCAGCACGGTGTAGTGCTGTGAAGAGGACAGAGAGCAGAGTTAGCTCAGTGCAGACCTAGCAAGGGTCAGAGGAACAGGAGAATTACAGACAGAGAAACACGTCTGGGAGCTGGAGTCATACCTTCACTCGCCCCAGAAGAACGCACAGAACGGACACCGGATCCGGTACTGTGTCTGGCACCCACAGCACAGTGAATCCAGGAACAGTGGGATCTCTAGATGCCCCTAGTACCAGAGCAAAGCAACACGGAGGGGTCAGCACAGCACAGAGGACTCAAGTTGCCTAGCCAAGTGGTACCAGCAGAATACCGAGAGAGAGACGTGAGGAATCCCAGCAGCTCAGCTAATAGCAGCAGCCAGGACACACACACAGTGCAGCATAAGGACGCTGACGATCCCGGACAGGGTGGGAAGAGAGCTCAGCCCCATTACAGACTCCGTGGACTATAATCTGCAGTAACATCAGCAGTAAAGCTTTGGAAAACAGCAAAACTGTGAGTCTGTGTATTGATTGCGACCTTTGCTCCAGATTCAGCACAGAGACAATTCCTCCCTGCAGATCCAGCCTGTCAGCTCTGCAGCCTCAGGAGAGAAAGAGAAGTGCACCAGTGTCTACCAAACGTGAGTGTGTGTCCTTTAACCCTGTCTCCACCATCTATAACCGCAATAGACTTTAACCCTTACTGCCCCGGGGGATACAGTTCTTCCCACTGGAACTATACCATCTCAGCTGCCATCACATCACCCCCGGAGGTTCTGCGGCAGCAGCGGCCCCCATTACTGGCCGCACCAAGTGGGTGGCGTCACCTGTGACAAATCCCCTTGTAAATATTCCCCATCTTATTGTGCGGGCCCAGGGACACGGTCCGGACCAAGCCACCCGTGACTTCCCCGGCACCGACCGGTCCGGTACAGAGTACCCCCCGTCCCGTGGGGGCTCCACACTTACCAGAGTCTTGCATGCCTCAACAGGCACATCTGCCGGCTCTCTGGATAAGGATGTGTGGCGCCCCACCTGGTCAGGCATCACAATTGGGGTACTGCACCCATAAATGAGTGTGCGGTAACCCCTGTCACAGTGGGAAGGCAGATGTCTGTGTGAGGCTCCCATCCCATCACACCCGCCTAGAATAGATGGTTTTGGGCCCATACCCTAGGGGGGAGTTAGGGGATGAAGGAGGAAAAACAGTGAGTTCTAGTTTGCACTGAGGAAAGATGGAGAACGGGGAGCCTCTGAGAGAGAAAAGGAGACTTCCAGGGAGGGGCCTGGAGAGAGAGAACAGGCAGCCCAGACTGAAAGAGGGGACATCCCGAGCGTCCATACTCAGGGGGGGGGAACTCTGGGCCACTTTACTGGAGTACCGGTTCCGAAGACGGTCAAGTAGGGCTGGGCGATTAATCGAATTAATTCGATTAATTCGCCCCCTGCTGTGGCCACGATTGTGGTTTTATTAACAATCGTGTAATTCGATTTAAAATGGCGCCGCTTTGCATTGTGGGTGTTGTAGTTTCTTAGGAGGAGCAGCCGTCACTATGTACAGGGAAAGAACTTCAACTCCCAGCAGACGTTGCCTGTGTTGGCCGGGTCGTAAGTCCCGCCCCCTCATACACCGTCCCCGCCCCCCTCGTCATCATCAGGCCCGCTCATTGGCCCGTGCTCTTGCCCTCCTGCACTGCGCGGGAAGAGAAGAAATGAGAGCCGATGAAGAGGATTGTGCTGGAGAAGCAGCTGAGAAGCAGCTGAGAAGCAGCTCCAACCTCCGGGTAAAAAGGTGAAAGACCTCCTGCTGTGACTGTGCTGTGCAGGCAGAGAGAAGGAGTGAGTGGGGGAGGGGCTGCCCGGGGACAGCTGCTGGGAGCAGGAGAAGCTGGGTATGTAGCCCCTTCCTGCAGCAGAAAGAAGTGTATGTGTGAGGTATCTGTAAAATGTGTGTTTGAGTGAGTTGTGTGTCTGTATTTGTGTGAGTTGTCTGTGTCTTCTGTGTGAGTTGTGTGTCATGTGTCTTCTGTGTGAGTTGTATGTCATGTGTCTTCTGTGTGAGTTGTGTGTCATGTGTCTTCTGTGTGAGTTGTGTGTCATGTGTCTTCTGTGTGAGTTGTGTGTCATGTGTCTTCTGTGTGAGTTGTGTGTCATGTGTCTTCTGTGTGAGTTGTGTGTCATGTGTCTTCTGTGTGAGTTGTGTGTCATGTGTCTTCTGTGTGAGTTTGTGTGTCTTGTGTCTTCAGTGTGAGTTGTGTGTCATGTGTCTTCTGTGTGAGTTGTGTGTCATGTGTCTTCTGTGTGAGTTGTGTGTCATGTGTCTTCTGTGTGAGTTGTGTGTCATGTGTCTTCTGTGTGAGTTGTGTGTCATGTGTCTTCTGTGTGAGTTGTGTGTCATGTGTCTTCTGTGTGAGTTGTGTGTCATGTGTCTTCTGTGTGAGTTGTGTGTCATGTGTCTTGTGTCTTCTGTGTGAGTTGTGTGTCATGTGTCTTCTGTGTGAGTTGTGTGTCATGTGTCTTCTGTGTGAGTTGTGTGTCATGTGTCTTCTGTGTGAGTTGTGTGTCATGTGTCATGTGTCTTCTGTGTGAGTTGTGTGTCTTGTGTCTTCAGTGTGAGTTGTGTGTCATGTGTCTTCTGTGTGAGTTGTGTGTCATGTGTCTTCTGTGTGAGTTGTGTGTCATGTGTCTTCTGTGTGAGTTGTGTGTCATGTGTCTTCTGTGTGAGTTGTGTGTCATGTGTCTTGTGTCTTCTGTGTGAGTTGTGTGTCATGTGTCTTGTGTCTTCTGTGTGAGTTGTGTGTCATGTGTCTTCTGTGTGAGTTGTGTGTCATGTGTCTTCTGTGTGAGTTGTGTGTCGTGTCATCTGTGTGAGTTGTGTGTCATGTGTCTTCTGTGTGAGTTGTGTGTCATGTGTCTTGTGTCTTCTGTGTGAGTTGTGTGTCATGTGTCTTCTCTGTGAGTTGTGTGTCATGTGTCTTCTGTGTGAGTTGTGTGTCATGTGTCATCTGTGTGAGTTGTGTGTCATGTGTCTTCTGTGTGAGTTGTGTGTCATGTGTCTTCTGTGTGAGTTGTGTGTCATGTGTCTTCTGTGTGAGTTGTGTGTCATGTGTCTTCTGTGTGAGTTGTGTGTCATGTGTCATGTGTCTTCTGTGTGAGTTGTGTGTCATGTGTCATGTGTCTTCTGTGTGAGTTGTGTGTCATGTGTCATGTGTCTGAGTTGTGTGTCATGTGTCTTCTGTGTGAGTTGTGTCATGTGTCTTCTGTGTGAGTTGTGTGTCATGTGTCTTGTGTCTGAGTTGTGTGTCATGTGTCATGTGTCTGAGTTGTGTGTCATGTGTCTTCTGTGTGAGTTGTGTCATGTGTCTTCTGTGTGAGTTGTGTGTCATGTGTCTTGTGTCTGAGTTGTGTGTCATGTGTCTTCTGTGTGAGTTGTGTGTCATGTGTCATGTGTCTTCTGTGTGAGTTGTGTGTCATGTGTCTTCTGTGTGAGTTGTGTGTCATGTGTCATGTGTCTTCTGTGTGAGTTGTGTCATGTGTCATGTGTCTTCTGTGTGAGTTGTGTGTCATGTGTCTTGTGTCTGAGTTGTGTGTCATGTGTCTTCTGTGTGAGTTGTGTCATGTGTCTTCTGTGTGAGTTGTGTGTCATGTGTCTTCTGTGTGAGTTGTGTGTCATGTGTCTTCTGTGTGAGTTGTGTCATGTGTCTTCTGTGTGAGTTGTGTCATGTGTCTTCTGTGTGAGTTGTGTGTCATGTGTCTTCTGTGTGAGTTGTGTGTCATGTCTTCTGTGTGAGTTGTGTGTCATGTGTCTTCTGTGTGAGTTGTGTGTCATGTGTCATGTGTCTTCTGTGTGAGTTGTGTGTCATGTGTCATGTGTCTTCTGTGTGAGTTGTGTGTCATGTGTCTTGTGTCTGAGTTGTGTGTCATGTGTCTTCTGTGTGAGTTGTGTCATGTGTCTTCTGTGTGAGTTGTGTGTCATGTGTCTTCTGTGTGAGTTGTGTGTCGTGTGTCTCTGTGTGCCGTGTGTCTCTGTGTGTCGTGTGTCTCTGTGTGCCGTGTGTCGCTGTGTGCCGTGTGTCGCTGTGTCTCTGTGTGTCGCTGTGTCTCTGTGTGTCGCTGTGTCTCTGTGTGCCGTGTGTCTCTGTGTGCCGTGTGTCTCTGTGTGCCGTGTGTCGCTGTGTGCCGTGTGTCGCTGTGTGCCGTGTGTCGCTGTGTGCCGTGTGTCGCTGTGTGCCGTGTGTCGCTGTGTGCCGTGTGTCGCTGTGTCTCTGTGTGCCGTGTGTCTGTGTGCCGTGTGTCTGTGTGCCGTGTGTCTCTGTGTGCCGTGTTCTCTGTGTGCCGTGTGTCTCTGTGTGCCGTGTGTCTCTGTGTGCCGTGTGTCTCTGTGTGCCGTGTGTCTCTGTGTGCCGTGTGTCTGTGTGTCTCTGTGTGCCGTGTGTCTCTGTGTGCAATGTCTCTGTGTGCAATGTCTCTGTGTGTGAGTAGCGGGGTGCAGAAGGACAGAGGAGCAGCAGGAGGGACAAAGGAGAGGAGGACGGGGTGCAAGAGGAGCAGCAGGAGGGACAGGAGAGGAGGACGGGGTGCAGGAGGACAGCCGAGCAGCAGGAGGGACAGGGAAGAGGAGGACAGGGGTGCAAGAGGAGAGCAGGACGGGGGTGCAGGAGGACAGAGGAGAGCAGGACGGGGGTGCAGGAGGACAGAGGAGCAACAGGACAGGGGTGCAGGAGGACAGGGGTGCAGGAGGACAGGGGTGCAGGAGGACAGGGGTGCAGGAGGACAGAGGAGCAGCACGAGGGACAAAGGAGAGGAGGACAAAGGTGCAGGAGGACCGAGGAGCAGCAGGAGGGACAGCAAAGAGGAGGACAGGGATGCAGGAGGACAGAGGAGCAGCACGAGGGACAAAGGAGAGGAGGACAGGGGTGCAGGAGGACAGAGGAGCAGCAGGAGGGACAAAGGAAAGGAGGACGGGGGTGCAAGAGGAGCAGCAGGAGGGACAGAGGAGAGGAGGACGGGGGTGCAGGAGGACAGAGGAGCAGCAGGAGGGACAAAGAAGACGAGGATGGGGGTGCAGGAGGACAGAGGAGAGCAGGACGGTGGTGCAGGAGGACAGAGGAGAGCAGGACGGTGGTGCAGGAGGACAGAGGAGAGGAGGACAGGGGTGGTGGAGGACAGAGGAGAGGAGGATGGGGGTGCTGTATACATATACTGTGTGTATGATATATACTGTGTATGCTGTATACATATATAAAAAAAAAATCGAGATTTAAATCGAAAATCGTCCATAGGTTTAAATAAAATCGAGATTTTGATTTTTTCCAAAATCGCCCAGCCCTACGGTCAAGGAGTCCAACCCTGAGCCGAGAACACCGGAGGTCGTGGGTCTGTTTACCAGCCCCGACACCCTGTCTGGCGGGATTAGTCATACCAGGATAACCCACTGAGGTTGAGTCCCAGAGCAGGAGGGAGAGTGAGAGTGGAGTATGAAGTATGATTATCCACGTCGCGATGACGTCCGTCATCTTTGCGAGCAGCGCATGCGCAGACCGGCCGGTCAGGTGGAACGCATTGATCCTAACCGCGCATGCGCGGCAGGACAATGCGTGTCAAATGGATCTAGCAGTTGCTCTGGAGAGCAGAGGAGGTAACAGAGGGCAGGGCAAAGCGGAGCAGGCACAATAGCACCATGGTGAGCCTAAATTGCAATAAAAACAGTCCAAATGCAAGAACAACAACAATTCCTAGGCTCACCATGGTGCTATTGTGCCTGCTCCGCTTTTCCCTGCCCTCTTTTAAATCCTCCGCTCTCCATAGCAACTGCTAGATCCATTTGACACGCATTGTCCTGACGTGCATGCGCGGTTAGGATCAATGCGTTCCACCTGACCGGCCGGTCTGCGTATGCGCTGCCCGCAAAGATGACGTCATCGCGACGTGGATAATCATACTTCCGGGTATCGGAGCCCGGCGGTGACCTATAGCACTGCACAGGTGTGAAACTTTACAAATATTGCGAGACCTTTGGCACTGTGCGGCTTCCATAGAGCACAGTGACCTGCAGCACTGCGCAGGCGCAAGAGGTTTGAATGTCGTTGTTTGTCATTCACATACATACACAGGAGGGGCGAGTTTTCCAGGCAGAGGGGCAGCTCGGACTGAAGTGTGCAGCACACCATCTGACCCTTAACAAACTCATTTATATATAGCCCAGGACATGTTAAAAGCTGATTTCTGAGGTGCAGGGGACATTTAAGGATATAAAGGGGTTACAGGAACCACTATTACATCATGTTAAGGGTGGTAGGCAGGAGAACCCTCAAAACTGGTGACAGGTGCAGTTTAAAGAATTTGGTGTAAAAAAACATCAACGACAACCAAAAAACAAAGAAAAGTGAAAAAATAAAATGCAAATGATAAATCAGTCTTTAGGTGTGATAATGTAAGTGATTACCTTGGGAGAAAATGTGGTTAATGATGACACAAATCACATCCTGGTCTATACGGTGCAGCTGCTCCGAGATCTTCTCATGGACAGTATAATCATCTGCAGCAACAACCAGGGGAAGGAGCAGCGCTGCCCCCAAACATACAAGGGCCCTCATGTTTCTGAAAGAGAAGCAAAATGTCATTATTAGGCTTCATTCAGACACACCATGTTTGTTCTTTTGTCTTTTGGTCCGTTTTTTAGCTGTTGAACTGATCTGGTTTCCGAAAAACTCCTCACTTATTCACACTGTGCGTTTTTGATGCGTTTTTTGGGCTGCATTTTTTCATATTTAGAATGGTGCCTTATGGGAAAAACGTAGGGGAAAAAAGCCAGAGAAACTAACAGGCTCGTATGTTTGACGGATCAGTCCTCCAGGCAAAAAACAGATCACTCAAACAATTCCCAGACACAGCCGAGGTGAGGAGGCTGAGCCCGACCACCACTGAGCAAGATACAGAAGAACAAGGTGTTCAGTGCTCAGAGACACAGCCGAGGTGAGGAGGCTGAGCCTGACCACCACTGAGCAAGACACAGAAGAACAAGGTGTTCAGTGCTCAGAGACACAGCCGAGGTGAGGAGGCTGAGCCTGACCACCACTGAGCAAGACACAGAAGAACAAGGTGTTCAGTGCTCAGAGACACGGCCGAGGTGAGGAGGCTGAGCCCGACCACCACTGAGCAAGACACAGAAGAACAAGGTGTTCAGTGCTCAGAGACACAGCCGAGGTGAGGAGGCTGAGCCCGACCACCACTGAGCAAGACACAGAAGAACAAGGTGTTCAGAGCTCAGAGACACAGCCAAGGTGAGGAGGCTGAGCCCGACCACCACTGAGCAAGACACAGAAGAACAAGGTGTTCAGTGCTCAGAGACACGGCTGAGGTGAGGAGGCTGAGCCCGACCACCACTGAGCAAGACACAGAAGAACAAGGTGTTCAGAGCTCAGAGACACAGCCAAGGTGAGGAGGCTGAGCCTGACCACCACTGAGCAAGACACAGAAGAACAAGGTGTTCAGTGCTCAGAGACACAGCCGAGGTGAGGAGGCTGAGCCCGACCACCACTGAGCAAGAAAAGAACAAGGTGTTCAGTGCTCAAAGACACAGCCGAGGTGAGGAGGCTGAACCCGACCACCACTGAGCAAGACACAGAAGAACAAGGTGTTCAGTGCTCAGAGACACGGCCGAGGTGAGGAGGCTGAACCTGACCACCACTGAGCAAGACACAGAAGAACAAGGTGTTCAGTGCTCAGAGACACAGCCAAGGAGAGGAGGCTGAGCCCGACCACCACTGAGCAAGAGAAGAACAAGGTGTTCAGTGCTCAGATACACAGCCGAGGTGAGGAGGCTGAGCCCGACCACCACTGAGCAAGAGAAGAACAAGGTGTTCAGTGCTCAGAGACACAGCCGAGGTGAGGAGGCTGAGCCCGACCACCACTGAGCAAGACACAGAAGAACAAGGTGTTCAGTGCTCAGAGACACAGCCGAGGTGAGGAGACTGAGCCCGACCACCACTGAGCAAGACACAGAAGAACAAGGTGTTCAGTGCTCAGAGACACAGCCGAGGTGAGGAGACTGAGCCCGACCACCACTGAGCGAGAAACAGAAGAACAAGGTGTTCAGTGCTCAGAGACACAGCCGAGGTGAGGAGACTGAGCCCGACCACCACTGAGCAAGACACAGAAGAACAAGGTGTTCAGTGCTCAGAGACACGGCCGAGGTGAGGAGGCTGAGCCCAACCACCACTGAGGAGGACACAGAAGAACAAGGTGTTCAGTGCTCAGAGACACGGCTGAGGTGAGGAGGCTGAACCCGACCACCACTGAGCAAGACACAGTAGAACAAGGTGTTCAGTGCTCAGAGACACAGCCGAGGTGAGGAGGCTGAGCCGACCACCACTGAGCAAGAGAAGAACAAGGTGTTCAGTGCTCAGAGACACAGCCGAGGTGAGGAGGCTGAGCCCGACCACCACTGAGCAAGAGAAGAACAAGGTGTTCAGTGCTCAGAGACACGGCCGAGGTGTGGAGGCTGAACCCGACCACCACTGAGCAACACACAGAAGAACAAGGTGTTCAGTGCTCAGAGACACAGCCGAGGTGAGGAGGCTGAGCCCGACCACCACTGAGCAACACACAGAAGAACAAGGTGTTCAGTGCTCAGAGACACGGCCGAGGTGAGGAGGCTGAGCCCAGCCACCACTGAGCAAGACACAGAAGAACAAGGTGTTCAGTGCTCAGAGACACAGCCGAGGTGAGGAGGCTGAGCCCGACCACCACTGAGCAACACACAGAAGTGGAAACTTCAGAATGAAGTGATCAGCAAGATGTTTTAGGGAATAACTTGAGATTTTGGGAACAATCTGTTGCTGGTTTGTTGACCATGTGACCAATGTTGTTATATATCCATGTACATGTGGCGCCCCGCAACGAGTGCGTCACAGGAGTGTATTGCATCCAAGACTGCAGATGTAATATTCTCTGACTAAGCAATGACACAGTTAAAACTCAGAGCTTCATACCCTACATGCACATCAGAATTGAGGGCCAATAAGGTCCTGGTGGGCAGAGTGTAGGAATAGTGTGTGTTAGAGGAGAATGTAGGAGAAGGAAGAAGTGGCCGGGAGGAACGTAGGAGAGGGGGCTCTGCACAGTTCCGTGCAGCCCCTAGGCCACCACCGGTTGGCGCCATTACCCGGTGCCTTAACAACCGGACTCTGGGCGAACACCCACGGGTCAAAATATACCCGCGCCCATCTACAACCGGATTACTGGTTCCGAAGCTGGTAGTCGTTTATCACTGCTATGCAAACGAGGAGTGGAGGGACCGCTCTACAGGAGTACCCCACCGCCGCCGCATACAGAGCCGTCTTGCCAGCGGAGTACCCACCAAAAGGACCCAGGTTACCCCTCACACCGGAACATACACACCGGCAGGGAAATTTAAGTAACGCCTTGTACCCGACCTTGGCACTCAAAGGCGTCATCGGCAACTCACTTAGAACAAGCTTAGAATGGAGGAACACCGCGGAGCTCTGAGACAACACCGGTCATTGCCAAGTCCACCCGGTCCGTTTTTCGGAACCTGTACACCATGTATCACCTGCTGGTTACAGTAAAATACCCGTTGCACAGACTATCGGTGTCCGTGCCTTTTTCAGAACTGTCCATCTCCGCATGCAGAGAGTGACTGAGATGCCTCACAACATCTTGTGCAGCTCCTGGCTCCGGGGACTCCTGCTCATCCTGTGGGAAGCGTCCCATCTTGCTGCATCCCATCCCCCGGAGGCCCAAGCAGCGCCGGTGAACTCACCGGAATTCTCACAGGTGGTGTCACGACAAGATTCAACCCCTTATCTGTTCGGCCAACTTTATTGATCTGGACCACTGGGCCCACACAGCCTCGGGCGCGGTACCGTGACAGGGAGCAGCAACAGCCTGAGACGTGCACAACCCGGCTACGGTGAGTCATACACAAGGCAATAAGCTGTAAAGCTGTATCTGCATTCTAGTATATGGATCTGGGGGGACAATGGGTCATTTTATATTGTAGGATCTTGAAGAACTTGTACGGTTAAATCACTAGACAACATATTTACATAACTGGACCCCGATGATGGTTTCTCATATCTCCCAATAGGAGGAATATAAGGAGTTACCGAATGGACTGTGGAGCCACCAACTAGTGATAAAATATAGGAGGGTCCAAACACTGAGTAAGGAATGTACATTCCCACAATGGTCCCATAACTGAGAATTCAGCATAATGTAATACTATTGTATAGGTCTGAGGAGTCTGATCGCTTAAGGGCAATGAAGAGCAGAGACGGGTTCTTGGGTGCAAAGTATTTATAAACACACAGCAAAACAAGGTGAACTTAGTACACAGCAAAAGCACACAACATAACACAACCCCAATATATATATAGTCGAGCACAGTCCTTATGGAAGCAGTCCGAAAAACCAATAGTCCAAAGCAGGTAAATCCGGATGCATGTAGTCCATAGCACAAGTCCATGTACTGGAACGACCGGAAGATATAGTCCGTGGCAAAAGGTCCCCACACCCGGATGACCGGGTAAAAAGTTCAAACACAGTTCCGAGTAGGAAATGAAACACAAGTTCCACAAAGCACAGTACATACCGGGAATAACCGGGAAGTTGCTTACAAACTTGAACGTCCGAACCTGAAGGTAGAAGCAGCGGCACCAGAAGCACGATGCAGGAAGCTGTAAGGTGAACCGAGATCTCACAGAGCTCCAGGGAAGTGAGAGGATCAAGGAGGACAGCTGAGCTGGAGCAAACCAGGAACCAGTATACTCAAACAATGAATGCTCACCTGAGCCAGGTCTTTATGTAAACGAGACAGGAAGAAGGGCAAACAAAACAATTATCTCCATGCTGACTGAGGGCAAAAATGGTCAAACGGCAAGCCGGAAAACCTGGAATGCTGACATCACTCCCCCCCCTGCAAACGGCCTCAGGACGATCCTGGACCATGCTTGTCCGGATACCTCCGATGGAACTGCGCAACTTTCTGGGGAGCGGAGATGTTACCTACCGGTTCCCAAGAATCGTCCTCGGGAGAGTACCCCTGCCAACTGACAAGATACTGAAGCCGATGCCTATGGAGCCGAGAGTCGATGATGTCCTGAACCACAAACTGTTCGTGCCCATCAACCACCACCGGTGGGGGGGGGGAGGCACAACGCGTCCCTGAAACGTATTATGGAAAACCGGTTTCAATAAAGATACATGAAAAACAGGATGTACCTTCAGAGTCCGTGGTAACTTCAGCCGACAGGCCACAGAGCTCACAATCCCGGTGATCTTGAACGGGTCAATGAATTTCTGTCCTAGTTTTCGTGAAGGAACACCAAACTTCAGATTCTTCGTGGATAACCACACCGAATCCCCTACCTTATACACGGGTGCAGGTCTTCGGTAGACATCCGCTGACTTCTTGTAACGCTCCTGAGCCGAGGCCAGAGACTCCTTTAGTACTTCTAGATTCTGCTGTAGAATAATCACTCTGTCCCCAACCGCTGGGACCGACGTAGCAACTGGCGACCTAGGTAAAATAGTTGGATGATAACCCAGGTTGGCGAAAAAGGGTGTTACCTTTGTGGAACTGCTCTGCGTATTGTTGTATGAGAACTCTGCCAGGGGAAGCAGCTTGTACCAATCATCTTGGAGATGGCTGACATAACATCGCAGGTACTACTCCAGGGTCTGAATAGTCCGTTCCGTCTGTCCATTTGTCTGAGGATGGTAGGCAGAAGATAAACGTATGTCAATATGCAATGCAGAACAAAACCCCTTCCAGAACTTGGAGGTGAATTGCACCCCCCGGTCAGAGATGATCTCATCCGGTACCCCATGTAACCGAAACACGTTCTGGACTACTAGATCTACTGTCTCTGCGGAGGAGGGGAGGCCGGTACATGGTATGAAATGAGCCGCTTTAGTTAATCGGTCCACTACCACCAAAATAGTATTGTGGCCCCCTGAGTCAGGCAACTCCACAATGAAGTCCATCGAGATAGACCCCCAAGGGTGAGATGGTACGGGTAGCGGTTGAAGAAGTCCCATAGGAGCAACACGAGGCACTTTGCACCGGGCACAAACCACACATGAGTGTACATAGTCTTTCACATCCTTTAAGCAGGTGGGCCACCAGAAAAAACGGCTTAAGAAGTCCTGCGTCTTCTGTACCCCCCTATGACCTGCCAACACAGAATCATGGACCAATTTGAGGACCCAAAGTCTTACAGCCTCCGGGACATAGATACGCCGTTCCCTCAGCCACAAACCATTCTTAAGGACCAGATATACGTCAGTGGGTGGAGCAGCAAGGAATACGTCACCATCATAGGCCAGCTTGAGGTCCTTCCACAGGTCCCGGTCCTGGAGTACTCCAACGAAATTGGCATCCGATAAGACGGTCTTGGATGGGGTTCCTGGCACGGAGTCCACAGCGTGGATTTGGGACAAGGCATCAGCTTTCCCATTACGTGACCCTGGACGGTACGAGACAATGAAATTGAACTGGTTAAGGAACAGGCTCCACCGGGTTTGCCGTGGAGACAGGCACCTGGCAGATTTAAGGAATTCCAGGTTACGATGGTCTGTGAGCACTACCACTTGTTGTGAAGCCCTCTGCAAATGATGTCTCCATTCCTTAAACGCGGAAATAATGGCTAACAGTTCTTTATCTGCAATATCATAGTTCCTTTCTGCAGGGGACAACGGACAAGAAAAGAAAGCACATGGGTGTAGGAGTTCCTTGTCCCCAGTCCTTTGTGAAAGGATAGCCCCTAGTGCGTTATCGGAAGCATCGACTTCCACAATGAAAGGGAGTACGGGATCCGGGTGTGTCAGTATGGGCGCCGAGGTAAAACAAACCTTGAGACGATCAAAAGCCCCCTGGGCCTGCGTGGACCATACGAACCTCTGCCCCTTCTTGGTGAGCAAGGTGATAGGACGCACAATCTCCGAGAAGTTGCGAATGAAGCGTCTGTAAAAATTTGCGAAACCGACAAAGCGTTGTACCTCCTTGATGTTTCCTGGTACCGGCCAGTCTAGAATCGCCTGGATCTTGCTGGACTCCATGTTTAATCCCTGAGGAGAGATAACATACCCTAAGAAGTGGATCTGCGAGTGATGGAATTCACATTTCTCCAGCTTGATGTATAGGTGGTTATCTCTCAGACGGGTAAGTACAGCCTTTACGTGCTCCTGGTGTTCCTGTAGAGAATCAGAGAAAATTAAGATATCGTCCAGGTATATTACCATAAACTGATCCAATAGATCCCTAAATATATCATTGACCAAGTGTTGAAAAGCAGCGGGAGCGTTACAGAGCCCGAAAGGCATCACCAGGTATTCAAAATGGCCATAGCGACATCTGAATGCCGTCTTCCACTCGTCTCCGGGACGTATACGGAGCAGGTTGTATGCCCCCCGGAGATCTAATTTGGTGAAGATCTTGGCCTGCCGTACTCTCTCCAACAGTTCGGGAATCAACGGTAGCGGATACCGGTTCCGGACGGTTATTTTGTTAAGCTCCCGGTAATCGATACACGGTCTCAGAGTCCCATCTTTCTTTTTAACGAAAAAAATGGGAGTCCCTGCGGGTGAGGATGAAGGTTGAATAAACCCCTTGGCTAAGCTTTCGTCGATATAGTCTTTCAATGATTGTAACTCCGGAGCCGCTAACGGGTAGACAGGACCAAACGGAATCTCGGCCCCTGGAAGTAAGTCTATGGGACAATCGTATGGTCTATGCGGGGGAAGCTGGTCTGCTTTTTTCTTGTCGCATATATCTGTAAACTCCTTATAGACTGGGGGGAGAACAGGTACCTGTATAGTGTCCTCCTCATCTTGCGTTACTGGTATTGTAGGACTGATGGTCGGGCCGGCCTGGGGATGGAAAGATACTTCCTTTGTCTCCCAATTGATGATTGGATTTTCAGACCGCAGCCAAGGGAGTCCTAAAATGACTGGAAAGTGAGGAGAAGAAATCAACATAAAAGGCAGTGTCACCTGATGACCTGGTTTCATTACACAATTGAGGGGTACTGTCTCCTGATCTACAGGTCCCGAAACTAATGGAGAACCGTCCACCGTTTCCATGGTTATCGGTGAGACTCTTTGTTGTGTCTTGATACCGTGTCTCCTGGCAAAAGAAGAGTCCATGAAGTTACCCCCTGCCCCGGAGTCTATCATGGCAGATGTAGGAATTAACTGTCCCTCCCACTGGATCTGAATTGGAAGAGAGCAATGGGTAGAATGGTCTTCCGGAACCTTAGGTGAAGCTGACATTAGTACAGAAGGAAAAACCGCATCCAGGTGTATACTTGAGTCAGAGATCTCGGATTCTGCGTCCGTGTTATCACACTCGGTTATGGCTGCCAGAACCTTATTTGGACGTTTAGGGCATTTTTGGCAGTTAATCAAAAAATGATCAGATTGACCACAATAAAAGTATAAACGCTCACGGAGCCGGTAGTCGCGACGTTCGTTGCTTTCCCGTCGTTGTAATGAGTCCACTTGCATGGGAATGTCCCCGGCAACTCCTAGTAGCGGGCTCCCTAGGAGAGAAAGCAGAATTAGTTATCCGGTTTACAGCTGCCCACTTTTCCTGTCTACGCTCCGTCAACCGGGTATCCATGCGTACGCAGTGTTGCAGAAACAGTTCAAAGTCCTGGGGAGACTCGGCCCGAGCCAACTCGTCCTTAATGGAACCGGACAGTCCCTTTTTGAACACTGATAACAGAGCGTTATTTCCCCAATCGACATCCACCACTAACCTTTTAAATTCGGTACCATATTCAATGACAGACCGCTTTCCTTGACGTAGGGAAAGCAGAGCCGTTTCTGCGGTGGTACGGCGATTAGGGTCATCAAACATTTGCGCCATTGCTGTTATGAAATTATCCAGGTTATTCAAACGGATGTCATGACTTTCAATCATGGGATTGACCCAAGCCAGTGCTCGTGTTGTTAACAACATGACTATGCATAATACTTTTGACCGATCTGACCGGAAATAGTTAGCATGCACATCAAAAAACAGCATACATTGATTGATAAACCCACGGAACTGAGTACGGTCACCACTGAACCGAAACGGGGGTAATTTAGGCATACTGGTGGCTGGTGTGGGTATTTTTCCCAGGTCCTCCACTCTGGTTTGCACATCTCGGAGAGCCTGACCCACAGCCTGGTGATCATGGCCTAGCTGTCTCTCCATGTCCAGGAACTTATTTTGCACCGCCTCCATCTCCTGCTGCAAGGAGTTAACCATGGAGAAAAGCTTCTCCACCCGTGTCTCCGTCATTGCCCTAAGCAGACTCCTCTTTTGGGCTTGAGTATAATGTAATACTATTGTATAGGTTTTGAGGAGTCTGATCGCTTAAGGGCAATGAAGAGCAGAGACCGGTTCTTGGGTGCAAAGTATTTATAAACACACAGCAAAACAAGGTGAACTTAGTACACAGCAAAAGCACACAACATAACACAACCCCAATATGTATATCGTCGAGCACAGTCCTTATGGAAGCAGTCCGAAAAACCAATAGTCCAAAGCAGGTAAATCCGGATGCATGTAGTCCATAGCACAAGTCCGTGTACTGGAACGACCGGAAGATATAGTCCGTGGCAAAAGGTCCCCACACCCGGATGACCGGGTAACAAGTTTAAACACAGTTCCGAGTAGGAAATTAAACACAAGTTCCACAAAGCACACAGTACATAAGGTAATGACTGGGAAGTTGCTTACAAACTTGAACGTCCGAACCTGAAGGTATAAGCAGCGGCACCAGAAGCACGAAGCAGGCAGCTGTAAGGTGAACTGAGATCTCACAGAGCTCCAGGGAAGTGAGAGGATCAAGGAGAGCAGCTGAGCTGGAGCAGACCAGGAACCAGTATACTCAAGCAATGAATGATCACCTGAGCCAGGTCTTTATGTAAACGAGACAGGAAGAAGGGCAAACAAAACAATGATCTCCATGCTGACTGAGGGCAAAAATGGTCAAACGGCAAGCTGGAAAACCTGGAATGCTGACACATAAAAAGACAAAAAAAAAGACCCTTCATCTAGTTACAATATAGGAATAAAGATTACAATGTATCACTTCATAGGAGTAAAGATTACAATGTATCACTCCATAGGAGTAAAGATTACAATGTATCACTTCATAGGAGTAAAGATTACAATGTATCACTTCATAGGAGTAAAGATTACAATGTATCACTTCATAGGAGTAAAGATTACAATGTATCACTCCATAGGAGTAAAGATTACAATGTATCACTTCATAGGAGTAAAGATTACAATGTATCACTTCATAGGAGTAAAGATTACAATCTATCACTCACCTGCAGCCGCTCGGAGAGTCCAGATGTCAGATGTGAATTCTCCTCTATATGTAGGAGGATACGGTATATCCTGGACTTATATAATCACACACGTGTTGTCCCAGCACAGGAATGCTTCCCTTAATGAAGATCAGCACTATGTAAATGTTCCACTATCAGCCTGGTCACACAGGTTAGACAGGTTAGAGTGAAGTCTATCCATAATTTACAATTATTTTTTACGCCTTGAGCCCCCGGCTGTGACCAATCTTTTCTAGATGTCTTTTACGGCCTTTGCCTACTGCTTCCTTACCACTTCTGCAGAAGAGATTAAGACAAGGGACTACCAAAAGAAGAAAAGATTGGTGGCCCTGGGACCTGGGTCTTCATTTAATCACCTTAGCTGAGTACCAAGGCATATCGCAAGGGGACTACGGGTCCAATTACATCCAACCCTTTTTTGCAAAGAACCAGGGATATTGCCAAAAGTTTGAAGCCATCATAAATAAATGCTCGATGGACCTAATTCTATTGACAATTGAATACCTACAAAAAGAAATTGCCGAGTTAGAGAATAAAATGATCAATATTGAAGAACAATTGGCCCATACGACTCCTCCTGACCACTACGAGAGTCTTAAAAAGAAGACAGGAGAGATTCTCAACCTTCAGGAGAGGAAGAAAGCCAAATTCAGGAGAGACCAGGAGGACTATGAACTGCAACAGGAAAAGGCGTCAGGGCAGGGGGCGGCCAGTGTCCACAACCACCACGACAACCACCCCTTCTTCCATCCCCACCTGTATTACAGGGCGACAGAATGTAGCTTCAGTCTCAGTAATCTTGTCTACAATATCTCGTCCCATATCCTTTCCCCACCAGAATCTAGGGTGTTACAGAGGGGCTTATCCTTCTGCCCCACCCTGGCATTCAACTCATTCACCTTAGATCAGGAGTTAAGACGTTTTTACAGAAATCTGCAAAAACACAACAAACTTGGTTCCTCTTTTGGGAAATTGGGAAACATGTTTTGGTCAAAATGCCAAACTCGTTATTTAAAAGCTCCTATAAAAACATAGCCTTAACAATGGCTTGGGAAGGGCATCTATCACAACACATTGTGTTTAACCAACCATGAGAATATTTTCAACATACAGTAAAAATAACTGGTCAACAGGACTATCTAACTTGTTGGATGCCAACAACAAACATCTGTTATGATGCCAAAGTCAATGTTGGGGGCCACCAGGGCCATGGCTTGGCTGCTGCTGCAAAAAATGGTGCATCATTGCGCCCACCAACTCAAGCTGTCTGGTTGCTTCGCGCAGCTTGCGTTGGGCCTCTTGGTGGGCCTTCAGGAGGTCCATAAAAGATGGGACACAGACATCAGTTAGGCAGATTTAAAACATGTGTGTTCTGTATGTTTAAGGGTGTGAACAAACACAAGTACTGGAGAGCCACCATTTTCAGGGGAGGGTGATTGGCTGATGTGCCTGGCCGGACACAAGAATATAGGGGAGCCCTTTTTTTAAATTATTTCATGAATTTCATGAAATAATAAAAAAAAAATGTGTGGGGCTCCGCGCAATTTCTATGTCTAGCCAGGTACAGCTAAGCAGCTGGGGGCTGGAATCCGCAGCGCAGGGATGCCCAAGCTTTCTGGGCACCCCCCGCTGCAAATTGCAGCCCGCAGCCGCCCCAGAAGATGGCGCGTTCATTGAAGCGCCATCCTCTGGCGCTGAACCCCGCTCTTCCAGTGGCCTTGGTGGCGGTGGCACGCTGGGTAATAAAGGGGTTAATACCAGCTTTGTTATAACAAGCTGGTATTAAGCCCGAGATTCTTAATGTCAGGCCACGTTTGACCCAGCCACTAAGAATCTCCAATAAAGGGTTAAAAAAACACAACACAGAGAAAAATTTTTATTTGAAATAAAAAAAAAAGCCATTAGGGACTCCAACTTTAATTAAAAAAATCCTCTTCTGTCCAACGCAGTCCAAAACGCGATGTCCTCTCTGCTACATCCCCTGTGCATAGATATAGATGTCTATGCACAGGGAATGAGCAGACTGAGAACAATCTCAGCTCTGCTACATCAGGCAGCAGGCGGGCTCTAGGACCCTGGAGCTGCGGCAGCCAGCACACAGAGCAGACAGCCGGACTCTTATCTGTGCGAGTTTCCCAGCGATTAATTACAAAGTAAATGAGTCCAATGCAAATCAATGGCAAAACTAGGATTGCTTCAGGCTGAAGCTTCGGAGACACATCTGTGATTTGTAAATCTCACACTACTCGCTATTACTCACTTCCCCATTCATTAACATTGGACTCGTTAGACTCGCAACGAGTAGCGAGTCCCGGGCTCGGACTCGCTAGAGTCAAGCGATTCCGAGTAATTTAGGATTCGCCCATCACTATCGTAGTTGCGTTGCCATATCGTGACGTGTAAAGCCGCCTTTATGGTTTGCAGAAATAGAAAAAATCTGTCCATCACCCCGAGGAGGAGATAGATATAAAACCTTATGAAGACCAGAAGCAGAATGGATATTAGATCCCAGAGTTTTCTTTATTTTCATGACTATGAAAATAGTAGATTCACACTGAAGGCATCAAAACTATGAATTATCACATGTGGAATTATAGACTTACCAAAAAAGTGTGAAACAACTGAAAATATGTCTTACATTCTAGGTTTTTTCAAAGTAGCCACCTTTTGCTTTTGATACGGCCAGGGGCAGAAAGGGAACTCGGTCACCGGGTCTGCTGAATAGGGAGTCACGGGTGGACGGGATCCCGGTGCCGTGCCCTGGTGATCAACTGGGGTAGATGTTGATGATGGTGGGAAATAAAGGATTATTTACAGGGGATCGTGACGCCACCTGTAGTTCCCGGTAAGATAGGCACCGGCGCTGCCAGCCGGCCGCTGAGGTGATGGATGGGGCAGCAAAGTGTGGTACAGCTCCCCACAGGTGGAGCTATTACCTCAGGGCAGCAAGGATGGAAGATGGTGAGGGGGGACAGTGATGAAGATGGTGCAGCAGTTCTTACCCCTCTGCTGAGCTGCTGCTGATCCTTAATCCCTCCAGGCTGCAGCCGGAAGAATAACGGAAACCAGTTCAAGTTTAACTCCACTTTACTCGGTACCGGCTGATGGCATAAACAGGACACGGCACTGTTTGGTTTACAGGGTGATGTTGCCAGCTCAGGGTCCCCCTTATGGAGTCTCTAGATGTCCTCTCTCTAGTCGTTCAGGGTCTAATCTGCTCTCTTCTGTCTTTTCCACCCTCGCAGAACTCTCCCGCCAGTCCTACGGTCTGTGTCTAGAAGACAAGGTCTGTGCTCTACCGGTCCAAGGATTAAAGCCTCCGCCACCGGAATTCTGCCTGTCCCTTTTAGTGTCTTCTAGTGTCCTGAACCGATTCCTGAGGGGAGAGGTACTTTGTGGTGCTGTCAGCAACCCGGTGTCTATGGGCCTGCAGCTCGTCGGTTTTGCGGTCAGGGCTAAACTCCTGGCCGCCTCGGCTTCCCGTGTTGCCGGTGCTCCCTCAACGTGACCAGCCGGCTCTCCTACCAGTCCTGGCCCGTTGCCTGCTGTTCTGGGCCTCCACTTAAAGGTGGGGCTCCCTCCTATTGGCAGTGCTGTCAGGCCGGTCTTTCCTGACTGCCTTCCCAGCAATAACTAACTGTCAACTGTCACTCTCTTCTGCATCTACCCCTAGGCTCCACCCCCTTTTGGGACCCACCAAAGTACTGGTTCCCCCTATTCTAGTGGACTATTCCTAGGTGTATGCATTTTCAGACTCCACAGGTTTAACCCTGAACTATCAACTTACAAAGGATATCACATTTTATAATAAACTGCAATACTACCCTGTGGCGCCTAGCCGCAGGGGCGCCACACTTTGATTACTGCTTTGCACACTCTTGGCATTCTCTTGAGTTTCAAGAGGTAGTCACCGGAAATGGTCTTCACTTTACAGGTGCCCTGTCAGGTTTAATAAGTGGGATTTCTTGCCTTATAAATGGGGTTGGGACCATCAGTTGTGTTGTGCAGACGTCTGGTGGAGACACAGCTGATCGTCCTACTGAATAGACTGTTAGAATGTGTATAATGGCAAGAAAAAAGCAGCTGAGTCAAGAAAAACGAGTGGCCATCATTACATTAAGAACTGGAGGTCAGTCAGTCCAAAAAATTGGGAAAACTTTGAAAGTGTCCCCAAGTGCAGTTGCAAAAACCATCAAGCGCTACAAAGAAACTGGCTCACATGAGGAAAGGAAGACCAAGAGTCACCTCTGCTGCGGAGGATAAGTTCATCCGAGTCACCAGCCTCAGAAATTGCAGGTTAACAGCAGCTCAGATTAGAGACCAGGTCAATGCCACACAGAGATCTAGCAGCAGACACATCTCTACAACAACTGTTAAGAGGAGACTTTGTGCAGCAGGCCTTCATGGTAAAATAGCTGCTAGGAAACCACTGCTAAGGACAGGCAACAAGCAGAGGAGACTTGTTTGGGCTAAAGAACACAAGGAATGGACATTAGACCAGTGGGAATCTGTGCTTTGGTCTGATGAGTCCAAATTTGAGATCTTTGGTTCCAACCACCCTGTCTTTGTGCGACACAGAAAAGGTGAACGGATGGACTCTACATGCCTGGTTCCCACCGTGAAGCATGGAGGAGGTGGTGTGATGGTGTGGGGGTGCTTTGCTGGTGACACTATTGGGGATTTATTCAAAATTGAAGGCATACTGAACCAGCATGGCTACCACAGCATCTTGCAGCGGCATGCTATTCCATCCGATTTGCGTTTAGTTGGACCATCATTTATTTTTCAACAGGACAATGACCCCAAACACATCTCCAGGCTGTGTAAGGGAAGCGGAGTGATGGGGTGCTAAGCCAGATGACCTGGCCTCCACAGTCACCAGACCTGAACCCAATCGAGATGGTTTGGGGTGAGCTGGACCGAAGAGTGAAGGCAAAAGGGCCAACAAGTGCTAAGCATCTCTGGGAACTTCTTCAAGACTGTTGGAAGACTATTTCCGGTGACTACCTCTTGAAGCTCATCAAGAGAATGCCAAGAGTGTGCAAAGCAGTAATCGCAGCAAAAGGTGGCTACTTTGAAGAACCTAGAATATGACATTGTCAGTTGTTTCACACTTTGTTGTTAAGTATATAATTCCACATGTGATAATTCATAGTTTTGATGCCTTCAGTGTGAATCTACAATTTTGAATGAGAAGGTGTGTCCAAACTTTTGGTCTGTACTGTATATAAATAAAAATAAATAGTTATGACTATAGCAGTATATACAAACTAAATTTAAAGGAGGTTTGGATTCTGTTTTGAATGAGCTACAAAAACTCTATAAAAACTCTACAAAAGATCTTCTAAGGAGAATGGTGTGTTCTCTTGTTCTCTTTTATAATTAACATCAAATCGTTACATTATTTAGCAAAATTTTCTATAAAAAAATTGCATTAGGTTTTGTATATTAAAAACGAGAAACACATTTTCTGTATAGTAACCAAATGAAAACCTGTTGGAATTGTTTTTTTCGCTATGTAAATATTCACTGGTTTGTTCTTGCTTTGCACCATGATTGTGCCTGATTACAGATAGCTGTGACCCGTGATAATCCTTCCCTCCCCCTGAAAAGATGATGAACTGACGTCACATACCATAGGACCAGTTGAAGTGCTTGATCAGTATGAAAAACGAGCCGTTGTCCGCTGTCTCCCCCCCCCCCCCTCCCTGAAACTTGTACCATGTAATCAGGAATAAAGAGACTACTAGCACTGTAATGGGTGAGTGCCCTGTTTTTTCTGCACAATATTGAAAGTCAATGTTTCACCAAGCCCCGATCTCAATCCTATTGAAAATGTATGGGCAAAGCTGAAAAGGCTGCAAGCAACGAGACCTACAAACATGGCTCAGTTTCACCAGATCTGTCAGGAGGAATGGGCCCAAATTCCCACCAACTATTGTGAGAAGCTTGTGGAAGGATCCAAAACATTTCACCCAAGTCATACAGTGTAAGGGCAATGGCACCAAATACTAATGAAATGTACGGAAACTTGCGACTACAGAAAGTAATAAAGATGCCTTATAACATTCTCTCTCTCATTATTCTGGTGTTTGGCAAATATTAATAATTATGGTAATCCCAAATTGACCTAAAATGGCAAAGGTTTATTGTGATTTTACGTCAGATAGTGAGTTTCTGACATACTCACTGGTAACCAGGGTACACATGGGGTAACTAAGCATAGCGCTGCACTTAGTTACCCGATGTTTACCCTGGTAACGGCCGGGAGGTTGTTGATGGTCAGAATTTGTTAGTACTTTTCAGGCCATCAGGTTATTTGAATCCAAACAGTTCTGTGTAATGATTGAGTCCTATTGGGACGACAAAATTAAGTTCATATATCCATCTGTCCTAGGTAGGAAGAGGTACAGCTGAATCCATTTTGAAGTTGGAACAGCCATGCACAGCTCACACAGTTAGACAATTAATCAGCCGGTCGCTATCTGAAAGGTAGGTGATATTTCAACCCCCTGTTTTATCAATCACCTTTAATACAAGAAGTTTTAGATTAATATAATTTTAACCTTTGCAGGCACATGGATTAGTCCTGTAAAGCCCTGGCTATACACGAAGTTGACAGCTTAAGTGGAGACAAGAAAAAAGAACTCCAGAGGATTCATAGAGATTGCACAGTACCCTGAATGGATCCTGAGAGACGCATATTCAAATGTTTTTAAATTGTATACTGATCTAGTTTTTATACATGACTTGTTTAATACAAATAAATATCCTCAAAAAATGTTAAATTGGTGTTTTATATAGAATTTTTATCGAGTGCGCTGAACCCCAAACCCTGTTTGCCATAGAAGAATCACCACACGGAGTTCTTCAGGGGTCTACTAT
The DNA here is from genome assembly GCA_033576535.1 of Allobates femoralis. Lineage (NCBI taxonomy): Eukaryota > Metazoa > Chordata > Amphibia > Anura > Aromobatidae > Allobates > Allobates femoralis. The sequence continues at coordinate 12,743,625 of JARQOC010000012.1, forward strand.
CAGCACATGGAGATCAGTCAACGTCTGTCCATTGAATTTGATTACCGCTAATAACGCCAGCTCCAGTGTTAATATAAAAATATAGACATTGTTCTTATAGGGGAGCGGGTGCTATTGTTCACACTATTTCTTTGTGTTCTGTATCTAATGGTCACTTCTAAATACTCTTACATTTGTTCTGTGCACCTTTTTTATTTTATAATAAAGATTCTTTTTCTTAGTTCATCATTGTGTTATTGATCCCAGTTCTATTACACATCATCTTTTCCCTCTCGGTCTATACGTCTTATTGCCTGGTGTGATGAATGGGCTTGGATTTTGTTCATTATAAGGGTTTATGGTTCTGGACATTTTTGTTTATATTCATCTGGATGGTGAACAGGGGCTGGACGGAGCGGAGGTGAGCGGATCAATGTTACCTTAATACAAAACAGGAGACCACAAGGATGGAATGGAACATTTTATTCCAAGAAAGTTTTACAGAGAATCATTTCTGGACACTGCTGAATATTCCAGAGAACAAAATATTACTCACTGACACGATAACTGACAGAAAAGGACGATTGAATAGAATAACAGGATGAGGAACAGTTACTCTGACTGCATTAAGTATTGGAGACGCGACTGAAGCTGTCACCTTCTCATCCAGACTGGAGCGGGCTTTACAGATAACCTACAGAGGATGAGAAAAGGATCTTATTACAGGACATAGGCTTAAGAGTAGCCGGATGAATTCTGAAGTGTACCGGAATATACTTTCAGCCCAGATTCAGCCAAATGCTGCAAAGTTGATTGGACGGCGCTTCATAGTACAGATGGACAATGACCCCAAGCATACAGCCAAAGCTACCCAGGAGTTCATGAGTGCAAAAAAGTGGAACATTCTGCAATGGCCAAGTCAATCACCAGATCATAACCCAATTGAGCATGCATTTCACTTGCTCAAATCCAGACTTAAGACGGAAAGACCCACAAACAAGCAAGACCTGAAGGCTGCGGCTGTAAAGGCCTGGCAAAGCATTAAGAAGGAGGAAACCCAGCGTTTGGTGATGTCCATGGGTTCCAGACTTAAGGCAGTGATTGCCTCCAAAGGATTCGCAACTAAATATTGAAAATAAAAATATTTTGTTTGGGTTATGTTTATTTGTCCAATTACTTTTGACCTCCTAAAATGTGGAGTGTTTGTAAAGAAATGTGTACAATTCCTACATTTTCTATCAGATATTTTTGTTCAACCCTTCAAATTAAACGTTACAATCTGCACTTGAATTCTGTTGTAGAGGTTTCATTTCAAATCCAATGTGGTGGCATGCAGAGCCCAACTCGTCAAAATTGTGTCACCGTCCAAATATTTCTGGCCCTAACTGTATATAGCTTGTTAGCACATGTACATCTTTGGTAGTAACCGAGTGCTGCAGAGCATTTCTTTCTAGTTATTTGATTCAGCAGCCCTGCTGGCACCGGTTCACATTAGTCTGTGAGTGCTATGCAGTTTTTTTCTGCTTTGTATTTTATGGAGTTGCTGGCTCCATGCTGCAATTGCACCCTTGTTGACTGCAGGTGATCTAAGGTTGAGATGGGGTCTGCCCACTGAGAGGTGGGGGGTGGACAAGGAGGATAGGGATATCAGAGTAGGACTCGTCGGACCTGAAGTCACTTTGTTGCAGTTGATGAGCAAACAGACATTGGCCAATGTATGTACCAAGAACTTCAGAATAAAAAGATATGATTTTGAGTTTTTTGAAAAAATGTAAGTTTTTGACTTTTTTCTCATATATAGCTTGTTAGCACATGTACATCCTTGGTAGTAACCGAGTGCTGCAGAGCATTTCTTTCTAGTTATTTGATTCAGCAGCCCTGCTGGCACCGGTTCACATTAGTCTGTGAGTGCTATGCAGTTTTTTTCTGCTTTAGATAGATAGATAGATAGATAGATAGAGCGATAGATCAAAAATAGAAACAGCACTGTAAAATACAAGTAATTTGTTACAAATCTCTCCAAAGAACTAGACATCCGTGATCTACAGGGTGGGCCATCTATATGGATGCACCTAAATACAATGGGAACGGTTGGTGATATCAGCTTCATTAGTATATGGGAGGGGGAACACTTTTCCAGATGGGGGTGACCATGGCGGCCATTTTGAAGTCGGCCATATTGGATACAACTTTATTTTTTTCAATGGGAAGAGGGTCATGTGACACATCAAACGTATTGAGAATTTCATAAGAAAAACAATGGTGTGCTTGGGTTTAACGTAACTTTATTCTTTCATGAGTTATTTCAAGTTGATATCACCAACCATTCCCATTTTATTTTGGTGTATCCATATAGATGGCCCACCCTGTATTTCGATCTACTGTATTTTAAGCTTTATAAGACGCACCTCAGATTTGGTGAAGGAAAGGAGAAAACAAATGTTTAGTATTAAATGGAGTCTGTCTTATAATGCCAAAGTCCATTTTACAATCAGTATACATGGCCCCCATCTTAGTATATATGTCCCCCATACTGGTTTATTTGGCTCCCATCCTGTATATTTGCCTCCATTCTGGTATATATGGTCCCCATCCTGTATATTGGTCTCTATTGTGGTATATACCTTCCCCATTCTGGTATATGTGCTCCCTCCTGATATATAATGTCCTCTATTCTGGGACATATATCTCCCATCCTTGTACATAGCCCCCCATGGCATACTGAGCGGGGGGTGCATGGTGCAGCTTTCATATGCCCACGGAGGTTTGGGGCAAAGCCTTGAGCTGTAGGGGGTCACGGTTGTGTTCAGTGGGTGCAGCCAAGCATTGCCCTCACCTAGCTGCAATACATGCTCATGTCCAGACTTGCAGAAAATAGCCGCGGATCACAGTCTGTGCATGTCTGTATGTCTGAAAATGGGCTTCCAATCTCATTGTAACACTGCATGTTAAATCTACCTGTGCCTGCTGCAATGCCCTCCATTGCAATATCAGCCTGACTCATATAGACTCATGGTAAATCTGCCTCTGCATTTACTGTAAACTCTGTATGCATTATATTCGTTACTCACCAGTATATGACTATTTCCCATATTGTAAATGTTATCTTGTTGGAGGTGTGATAGTGTGGAGCCAGCTTTGCTTAATGTCTGATCTGTGGCCTTTCATCATCTATTTATCCACTGCTGTGAGGAGCAGTTTTTTAAGGTGTCTGCAGATAATTCCAAAAAGGCCATTTGCAAAACCTGCCATGCCAGCATCAGTAGGGGTAGCAAAACTAGCAGCCTGACCACCACCAGCATGATCAAGGCATATGGCAGCAAAGCACCCGACTTTGTGGGATGTACAGCAGAGTACAGGAGCATTGTCTGCGGGTGACACCGCTGCAACTTCCACTGTTGTGCGTGCAAGCCAATCCCCTGTCCATACTGCTGGTGAAGATGCCTCCTGTCCTTCACCTGTAGTTGCACAAGCAGAAGAAGCACCATCATCAGCCACGTCCTTGTCCCAGCGTTCAGTTATCCATACACCAATCTTTGGAATGCAGGCGCAAATACGCTGCCAACGCCGCACATGCCACAGTTCTAAATGCTAACATTTCGTGACTGCTTGCGCTGGAAATGTTGCCATTTAGGCTGGTGGAGACGGAAACATTCCGCAACCTAATGGCGGCGGCTGTCCCACGTTACTCGGTCCCCAGCCGCCACTATTTCTCCCGGTGTGCCGTCCCCGCATTACATAAGCACGTGTCACAAAACATCACACGTGCCCTTAACAACGTAGTTTCCAGCAAAGTCCACCTAACCACGGACACGTGGACAAGTACTTGTGGGCAGGGCCGGTACATCTCACTGACGGCACACTGGGTTAATATTCTGGAAGCCGGGACCCAGTCTGATCTTGGGATGGAACACGTCCTTCCGACACCAAGGATTGCAGGCCCTAACTCAGTCAGGGTTTCACCCACAGTGTACAGCTCCGGAACGTCATGCTCCTCAGCCTCCTCCTCCTCCTCCACTTCACCCTCCACCACAGTCCCAAGCTGGAAGCACTGCAGCACTGCCTCGCCTAAGCGGCAACAGGCTGTGCTGAAGCTAATATGCATAGGGGACAAACCCCACAATGCAGAAGAGTTGTGGTCAGCTCTGAAACAGCAGGCAGATCACTGGCTCACACCGCTGAACCTACAGCCAGGCATGGTCATGTGTGACAATGGCCGGAACCTTGTGGCGGCTCTGAGGTGAGGCGAGCTGACACATGTTCCATGCGTGGCCCATGTGCTCAACCTCATGGTTGCAGTACAATTTTATTGATTTCTAAATAAAGAAACCTATGATAACGATCACCAAGTCTCCTAAGGAAGCGCTGCCTTACCAGTCGGGTAACTTTTAATCTGCACATTGATGAATCAGAATCCCTCGGTCTGGAGACCTGATCCACCCGGAGGGGCTAAGCTGCATACCCAGGGAGATTTTTTATATACAACCCAGTAAAGACACCGGAAAGGTGAGCAAAAACAAGGCTTTAAACTGCCTATTGTAATAACCTCTGCACTTAGATTTTCGCTGGTTCTTTTTCTTCATAGATACCCCTAAAATAGAAGCTTTTCAAAGCAACTATACCTACCTGTCTATTTTGTATGCCATAAACGTTTTCTCTCAGTGTTGTGTATTTTTTATCTTTACCGACCATATTGCTAATGGCTGTCTGTCATACTGACAGCTGACATTATCAATAGGGATTGACGTCAGCTGCCAAGAAAAGCTGACATCAACCCCTTTATTACCCAGTCTGCCACCACTACATGGCAGCTGGAAGAGTCGGGTAACTGCCAGTTTTGGCGTCTCTCATGGAGGTGCCAATTCTAAGGCGACTGCTGGCTTCAATTTTCAGTGTGGGGGGGCCCAGAACGCTTGGGCCTCACTACTCTGAGAATTATAGCCCCCAGTTGCCTAAGTTACCTTGGCTGGCAATAGAAAATACAGCAAAGTACACGCCAATTTTTTTTTTTAATTATTTTTAAGTACGGTAAATAAAAAAGGGCTCCCCTGTATTTTTCATTGTGATATGTTTTGACACTAACAATGTGGAGAGGTGAATTCATCTTTAGATAGATAGATAGATAGATAGATAGATCTTACATTAGAAAAATTTACCTTGGCTTCTGCAGTGACATCAGACAGATCAGCGCTTACTATTCCCATCTTCCCCAATGTTTCTTTATGATTGATGACGCTGAGGACATTACATTTGGGTACGGACAGGTCCACATAGCTGAGTACAATGAAGAGGAACAGAATTATAAATTGCAAAATTTGGATCATCTCCACCCCTCGCCCTTTCTGTGTCATTTTATGTTTGTTTGTCAAATTCTTATCTTTTACCTCAATTTCAAAAAGATGCTGAAAAAGTAATAAAATAGTTAATGAAAGAGAAAGATCATATTCCTCTTTACGACAAATTCATGAACTGGTTGTGCCAATTTAATGAATTTGGTGCAATAAACGTCAGTGACAACCTGACAAGCCTATGTGCACCAACCTCAGTCTATTTACTCTCACCCCAGCCTATGTGTCCCCAGCAGCCTATGTGCCCCCATCCCAGCAGCGTATATGTCCCCACCACATCCTATGTTCCCTCACAACATCCTACTCTAAAAGTACTTACCCCAGCCTATGCGCCCTCACCCAAGTTTATGTGCCCTCACCCCACCCTATGTGCCCCCACCACAGTCTATGTGCCCCCAGTCTGTGTGCCTCCACAGAGCCTTTGTGCCCTCACCCCAGCCTATGTGCCCCTAATCTATATGCCCCCACCACAGCCTATGTACTCCCAGCAGCCTATATGCCCCCACCACATCTTATGTTCCCCCAGCCTATATGCCCCACTAGAGCCAATGTGTCCTCACCCCAGTCTATGTGCCCTCACCTCAGCGTATGTGCCCTCACCCCAGCCAATTTTCACCACCACAGCCTATGTGCCCTCACCAAAGCCTATGTACCCTCACCCCAGCCTATGTGCTCCCAGCAGCCTATATGCCCCCACCACAGCTTATGTTGCCCAGCCTATATGCCCCACTAGAGCCAATGTGTCCTCATCCCAGCCTATGTGCCCTCACCCCAGCCTATTTTCCCCACCAAAGCCTATGTGCCCTCACCCCATCATATGTGACCCCACCACAGTCTAGGTGCCCCCACCCTAGCCTGTGTGCCCTCACCACAGCCTATGTGCCCCCACCCCAGCAGTGTAATGTTACATTTTATATACTTTGTTTTCATTTTACTTTTAGCACACGGAGGAGACAGCTCAAATGAGACAGCATAGAGGGGAGAAGACAGCAAAGGGGGAAGAGAGACAGCACATGGGGGAGACAGCATACAGGGGAGAAATAGCACACAGGGTGGAGAGAGAGCGCACAGGTGGAGAGAGACAGCACACAGGGGGGACAGATAGCACACAGGGGAGAGAGAGCACACAGGAGAGGCAGCTCAAATAAGAGAGCACAGAGGGGAGGAGACAGCACAGGAGAGAGACAGCACACAGGGGGAGAGAGACAATACATGGGCGAGAGACAGCACAAGGTAGAGAGACAGCACACAGGGGAAGAGAGACAGCACACATGTGGAAAGAGACAGCACATAGGAGGGAGAGAGACAGCACATAGGAGGGAGAGAGACTGCACACAGGAGGGAAAGAGACAGCACACAATGGGTAAACAGCACACAGGGGCTAGACAGCAAACAAGGGGGAAGACAGCACACAGGGACGAGAGAGACAGCACACAGGGTGGAGAGAGACAGCACACAGGGAGAGACACACCACACAGTAGGGAGACAGCACACGAGAGACAGCGCACAGGGGGAGAGAGACAGTGCACAGGGGGAGAGAGACAGTGCACAGGGGGAGAGAGACAGTGCACAGGTGGGAATAGACAGCACTTAAAGGGAACCAACCACCCCAAATGACCCCCCCGGACTGTTAATATGTGTCCCTACACCCAGCACACACATTTGGGGCAATCGTTTTTGCTAAAAAAACTGTTTAGTAGAAGCTAAGATATAGCTTTATGAAGTTTAATAAATCAAGCCGAATGGGTGTTACCTAGCTTTGTCCTCGTGCATTTCTTCGTGCCTGTCAGCCTCCTCTCCCCTCCTCCCTTCAGTGAAGCCCTTCTGTGCAAAGCCGAAAATGCCCCGCCTGTCTACTGCTGCCTGATAAATTATGCACGCCCATCTCTGCACCTAAGAGCCTGGCCGCATCATGAAGGGGGCGGGGCTAGATCGCGTCATGAAAGGGGGCGGGGCTCTGACATGACGCAATGTAGCCCCACCCCTTCATGACGCGATCTAGCCCCGCCCCCTTCATGACGCGGCCAGGCTCTTAGGTGCAGAGATGGGCGTGCATAATTTATCAGGCAGCAGTAGACAGGCGGGGCATTTTCGGCTTTGCACAGAAGGGCTTCACTGAAGGGAGGAGGGGAGAGGAGGCTGACAAGCACGAAGAAATGCACGAGGACAAAGCTAGGTAACACCCATTCGGCTTGATTTATTAAACTTCATAAAGCTATATCTTAGCTTCTACTAAACAGTTTTTTTAGCAAAAACGATTGCCCCAAATGTGTGTGCTGGGTGTAGGGACACATATTAACAGTCCGGGGGGTCATTTGGGGTGGTTGGTTCCCTTTAAGGGGATAGAGAGTACAGAGTGGGGAGAGACAGAACAGGAGGGAGAGACAGCACACAGGAGGAAGACACCACACATGGGGGAAAGACAGCACACTGGGGAGAGACAGCACACAGGGGGAGAGAGACAGCACACAGGAGGAAGACACCACATATGGGGGAAAGACAGCACACTGGGGAGAGACAGCACACAGGGGGAGAGAGACAGCACACAGGGAGAGATACAGTACACAGGGAGAGATACAGTACACAGTGGGGAGACAGCTCATGGGGAAGATAGAGAGCGCATGGGGAGACACAGCACACAGGAGGAGAGATAGCATACAGGGGGAGAGAGACAGCACACAGGGGAAAAGAGACATCACACAGGGGGGAGAGAGACATCACACAGAGAGAATGTCTGCACACAGGGAGAGAGAGACAGCACACAGTGGAGATAGACAGCACAGGAGGGAGTCACAGAACACAGAGGGGAGAGAGACAGCACATAGTGGGGATAGACAACACAGGAGGGAGAGACAGCACACAGTGGGGAGACAGCACAGGAGGGAGAGACAGCACACGGGGAAAAAGAAACAGCACACAGTGGGGAGACAACACAGGAGAGAGAGATGGCCAATGCCCCCAGCCCCACTGAGGCCGCCTGAGCATCGGGCTCCCATCTAGTAACCTCCATAATGGCAAAAATCTTTTGGTAAACCTCTGGATATTTAATGTCCTAGTTACACTTAATGGTGTAGGGCAATCAGTCTGATTCTAGTTGTCGTGAATAATTGTCTCTTTTCAGTTCTGCTCATAAGTGATTATTACAATGCCGTCATTTTCCTAATCACTTATGAGCAGAACTGAAAAGAGACAATTATTCACCACAACTGGAATCAGCCTGATTGCCCTACACCATTAAGTGTCGGGGATCGGAGGTCCGGCACCGGTTGCTACATTTGTATATTCTCCTCGTGTTTGAGAAGGTTTTGTCTATGTTCTTCGGTTTCCGTTCACATTGATGGATCCTTACCGCACGTCCATTGATTGTTTCCACTTGTGAATGGTTTCTTTATTAAGAGTTTCTTCTAATTTGGACACCTTTCCCTTCTCTGGCAGGATGAGTAAGGCTTCAGCACCTCCTCTATAGGGTATGGAGACCACGGTGGCCTCATCGGTGAAGGCCACATTGTACATCCCTGTTCTGCTCATGAACGGCACCTTCACAGTAGTCCCCTCATTGATGTGAAAATCTCCTTCTTCTATTCTTATGTTATTAAATGGAATTTCTGCAAAGAAATAAAGTGAAGATAACAGTTATCCTATGTGTCGGTGATTTTTATCTTCGGCTCTGTGCACACTGATCTTTTTGCTGAATTTTTGGAACTGAAATTGAATAGATCCTCTAAAATTTGTGTTGAGTTTTGAGTTTTTGAGGAGGATTTGGAGAGTTTCCGCTCAGTCTGTGCATATGACAGAGAAAGAAGCAGATTTGTCTAAGAGGCTGGAGGCACACTGTCACGGAGTGTGTTTGATGCACGACAGTGATGCGAGTGCTGTGTGTGTTTGTGGGTGTGTGTGGGGCGAGTGTGGTGCGTGTGGTGAGTGTGGTGCGTGTGGTGAGTGTGGTGCGTGTGGTGAGTGTGGTGCGTGTGGTGAGTGTGGTGAGTGTGGTGCGTGTGGTGAGTGTGGTGCGAGTATGGTGCGTATGATGAGTGTGGTGCGTGTGGTGAGTGTGGTGAGTGTGGTGCGAGTGTGGTGTGTGCGGTGCGTGTGGTGAGTGTGGTGAGTGTGGTGCGAGTGTGGTGTGTGTGGTGAGTGTGGTGCGAGTATGGTGCGTATGATGAGTGTGGCTGACTGTATGTATGTGAGTGTGCTGCGAGTGTGAGGTGTGAGTGTGCGTGTGCTGCGTGATTGTGATGCTGTCCATGGTCCTGAAGGACTGCAGGCAACATTTGTCGGGGAATAGAAACTCTGCAGCTATCAAAGCCACTTAGTTTGTATTTCCCACTTTGCCGGTACAGTAAGCAATCATCTGCTGTGACAGCAGCGGTACAAGATGTTTAGCTAATACAATAATGATTGTAGTAAGATAATCTATTCCGAGGTTATTTTAGTGATTATCCCCATCAGCATCCTCTGCACCGCAGAGCAGATTGCTTCCGGTCTTCTCCAGTTCTCCGGAACGCAGGATCGCCATAGAACGCAGGTGAGATCTCTACGTGTGGCAGGGCGTCAGCGATCTGGAAAAAAGTTCCCGAAATGTGTGCGCTCACGTCAAATTGCCGGTGATATGGCAGCCATATAGCGGTGTGTGACGGTACCTTTAGCCTTTTGGCATGCTCGACCAACTCACTTCCAAGCCAATTTACTAGGAGTTCTCGGCGAGCAGAGAAGTTTGCAGCAGTGCATGGTGGCTTGGTCTGTGCTGGTACAAGCCGGTGTGTCGTAGCCATGTCTAGTGTGAGGTGATCGTCTGTATAGTACCTTTCTGGAGAGGAAGGTGTCCTCTTTAAGGCAGATCAGGTACTGTACCTTTTGCTCGATGGCACAGTAGCTCTGGTCGACATCTCCATGCTGGATGCCTCGTCATTTGTAGTAGCGTAGTTCAAGTTTGGATCGTTGGTAATCGGCATAGGCTGGTCGATGTAGTGCGACAGGGCTGTCATCTATTCCGGAATGCTGATGCTGATGATTGTACTCTGCGATGCGCTGTGCTAGATCCTGTTGGTCTAGGTCTGATCCGAAAATGTTGCTGCGTCTCTCATGACACTGTGCGGCTTCCATAGAGCACAGCGACCTACAGCACTGCACAGGAGTGAGACTTTACAAATATTGCGAGACTTTTAGCACTGTGCGGCTTCCATAGAGCACAATGACCTGCAGCACTGCGCAGGCGCGAGAGGTTTGAATGACGTTGTACAGTTAGGGCCAGAAATATTTGGACAGTGACACAATTTTGGCGAGTTGGGCTCTGCATGCCACCACATTGGATTTGAAATGAAACCTCTACAACAGAATTCAAGTGCAGATTGTAACGTTTAATTTGAAGGGTTGAACAAAAATATCTGATAGAAAATGTAGGAATTGTACACATTTCTTTACAAACACTCCACATTTTAGGAGGTCAAAAGTAATTGGACAAATAAACATAACCCAAACAAAATATTTTTATTTTCAATATTTTGTTGCGAATCCTTTGGAGGCAATCACTGCCTTAAGTCTGGAACCCATGGACATCACCAAACGCTGGGTTTCCTCCTTCTTAATGCTTTGCCAGGCCTTTACAGCCGCAGCCTTCAGGTCTTGCTTGTTTGTGGGTCTTTCCGTCTTAAGTCTGGATTTGAGCAAGTGAAATGCATGCTCAATTGGGTTAAGATCTAGTGATTGACTTGGCCATTGCAGAATGTTCCACTTTTTTGCACTCATGAACTCCTGGGTAGCTTTGGCTGTATGCTTGGGGTCATTGTCCATCTGTACTATGAAGCGCCGTCCAATCAACTTTGCAGCATTTGGCTGAATCTGGGCTGAAAGTATATCCGGGTACACTTCAGAATTCATCCGGCTACTCTTGTCTGCTGTTATGTCATCAATAAACACAAGTGACCCAGTGCCATTGAAAGCCATGCATGCCCATGCCATCACGTTGCCTCCACCATGTTTTACAGAGGATGTGGTGTGCCTTGGATCATGTGCCGTTCCCTTTCTTCTCCACACTTTTTTCTTCCCATCATTCTGGTACAGGTTGATGTTTGTCTCATCTGTCCATAGAATACTTTTCCAGAACTGAGCTGGCTTCTTGAGGTGTTTTTCAGCAAATGTAACTCTGGCCTGTCTATTTTTGGAATTGATGAATGGTTTGCATCTAGATGTGAACCCTTTGTATTTACTGTCATGGAGTCTTCTCTTTACTGTTGACTTAGAGACAGATACACCTACTTCACTGAGAGTGTTCTGGACTTCAGTTGATGTTGTGAACGTGTTCTTCTTCACCAAATAAAGTATGCGGCGATCATCCACCTCTGTTGTCATCCGTGGACGCCCAGGCCTTTTAGAGTTCCCAAGCTCACCAGTCAATTCCTTTTTTCTCAGAATGTACCCAACTGTTGATTTTGCTACTCCAAGCATGTCTGCTATCTCTCTGATGGATTTTTTCTTTTTTTTCAGCCTCAGGATGTTCTGCTTCACCTCAATTGAGAGTTCCTTTGACCGCATGTTGTCTGGTCACAGCAACAGCTTCCAAATGCAAAACCACACACCTGGAATCAACCCCTGACCTTTTAACTACTTCATTGATTACAGGTTAACGAGGGAGACGCCTTCAGAGTTAATTGCAGCCCTTAGAGTCCATTGTCCAATTACTTTTGGTCCCTTGAAAAAGAGGAGGCTATGCATTACAGAGCTATGATTCCTAAACCCTTTCTCCGATTTGGATGTGGAAACTCTCATATTGCAGCTGGGAGTGTGCACTTTCAGCCCATATTATATATATAATTGTATTTCTGAACATGTTTTTGTAAACAGCTAAAATAACAAAACTTGTGTCACTGTCCAAATATTTCTGGCCCTAACTGTATGTCATTCACATACATACACAGGAGGGGCGGGTTTTCCAGACAGAGGGACGGCTCGGACTGAAGTGTGCCGCACCCCATCTGACCCTTAACAACTCATTTATATATAGCCCAGGACACATTAAAAGCTGATTTCTGAGGTGCAGGGGACGTCTGGGGATATAAAGGGGTTACAGGAACCACTATTACATCATGTTAAGGGTGGTGGGCAGGGGAACCCCCAAAACTGGAGACAGCTGCAGTTTAAAGAATTTGGTGTAAAAAAACATCAACGACAACCAGAAAACAAAGAAAAGTGACAAAATAAAATGCAAATGATAAATCAGTCATTAAGTGTGATAATGTAAATGATTACCTTGGGAGAAAATGTGGTTAATGATGACGCAAATCACATCCTGGTCTATACGGTGCAGCTGCTCCGAGATCTTCTCATGGACAGTATAATCATCTGCAGCAAAAACCAGGGGAAGTAGCAGCGCTGCCCCCAAACATACAAGAGCCCTCATGTTTCTGAAAGAGAAGCAGAATGTCATTATTAGGCTTCATTCAGACACACCAGGTTTGTTCTTTTCTGTTTTGGTCTGGTTTTTAGCTGTTGAACTGATCTGTTTTCCAAAAAACTCATCACCTATTTTTTTCCTATTTAGTATGGTGCCTTATGGGAAAAACGGAGGGGAAAAATGCCAGAGAAACTAACATGCTCGTAATGTTTGACGGTTCAGTCCTCCAGGCAAAAAACAGATCAGTCAAACAATTCCCAGTCTGAACGGCCAAAAGTGACATTGACTTGGCTGTGAATTCATTTGAGTGATTTATTTTATGCAGCGCAAAAAACGTATCACAAAGCCTGATGCAAACATGCACAGTGTGAATAAAGCCGTAATCCGGTTATTGAGAGTATACAGAGAATCCACTCGTATAATTATTAACTCTATGCAAAATGATCTACGGCTAGGGTCACACTTGTGTTTTTTACAAGCGTTTTTGGAGACCTGCGTTTTCAAAAACGCATGTAAAAACGCACCCATAGGCCCCCATGTTAAAAAACGCATGCCCTAACAGCAAAAACGCATGTGTGACAGTACCATGCGTTTGTGGTGCATTTCCAAAAACGCATGAGTTTTTTTAAATCACTAAAAAAAAACTCATGCCAAGTGTGACCCCAGCCTACTACACCCTCTATGACAGAAAAATGGCTCAAAAGACGAACACGCTAGAATGAGAGCTACAGACTCCCTGGAGGCCAAGAAATCAATGTGCTCAGACATATGGCTTCAGATAGGATATCATATATCCTATTGTAGGATCCATCTGTCATCTCATATCTCCCAATAGGAGGAATATAAGGAGTTACTGAACTGACTGTGAAGCCACCAATTAGGGATAAAGTAATTACAGGAGGGTCCAAACACTAAGCAAGAAAATGACAGCATAAAAAGACAAAATTCCCATTACATTTACAAAGACCCTTCATCTAGTTACAATATAGGAATAAAGATTACAATGTATCACTCACCTGCAGCCGCTCGGAGAGTCCAGATGTCAGATGTGAATTCTCCTCTATATGTAGGAGGATATGGTATATCCTGGGCTTATATAGTCAGACATCACGTGTTGTCCCAGCATAAGGATATATCCTGGGCTTATATAATCACTCACGTGTTGTCCTAGCACGGGAATCCTTCCCTTAATGAAGATCTATACTATGTAAATGTTCCATTATCATCCTGCCAATTTCTGTACATCATGCTTGAGGCAATAAAATTAAACAAAGCATTAATGGACTGCAGGGCTCCTTCTAAGTCAACATCCGGGTCACACAAGGTGATCGGTGCCATAATATGGGCCCAGGATCTGAAAAATAATGGGTCCGAACATATTACACTAGATGTGCAAAAGGGTAACAATGTTTTGCAGTTTTGACTCTCAGGCCCCAGATCTCACCATCCACTACAGCTTTCATTTTATAGACAATCATCTTGGCTATCTCTTTCATAAATGTGACTTGCAGTTTGTCTTTGTTCCCTCAGGTAAAACACTTCAAGTCAGATTTTCATACACCACCTTAATGTTATAATTATGAAACTTATATTTTCAGAATCCCCATGACATGGCGAACGCAGAACACCACTTTGCTTCATTGAGTGTTGCCCATAGAAAATGGATTGCTGCTCATTAGAAAATCACAGCTATGTTGTGTTTCCAGTCTATCAAAAGGTAAATTCATAAGTGGGGAAAATGACGCTAATATATTTTGCATGTGAGCCCCATGGCCCAAAATATGAGGGAAAATTAGAAATCTATACATTTTACAGATTTGGGCACTTCCCAGGGACAGCTCATATATGAGGTCAGCAGATGGGAGTTCTTAATTGTATGGTAGGATCATAAAAAACAGAAACTCCATTTTGGGAGCATTCAGAGACATGGAGGGACTACTGAAACTAAGCTGGGGAACTGAATCATATTTTTTGTAAGGAGACTCTTCCTCCCTATTCTTGAAAGTTGCAACTGTGTCACAGGTGTAGTAACATTTCTTATTTTAATTCTTTTTATTTTCATGTAACTTTGTATACTGTATAATTTGTCCCTTTGTAAAACCTTGTATATTTGTGTTAACACTGCCTATTCTTTCTATCACAAACTTAGTCAGGACCTGCAGCTTTCTGACGCCCCCTTATTCTGCTGGTCAAACACAGTATTGCCAGAGGATAAGAAATGGAGCGCAGCTGCTCTAATTGATGTTGTCTATTGTGACATGTGATGTGGCGGGATGTATATAGACCACCAGTTCCTTCCAGGAACGTATATACCTCGATCCAGTCACCCTCTGGTCACAATATCACATAAATACAAAATTATGCTGCCACCACCGATCTCTTTCAAGGTGGATCGGAAACCTCTTTGGTAACATGGAATAGCGGGAGGTACGTGTCGCTCGCTCATAGAACGTGAAGAACGGTACTAGTAATTGGTAAATATTACTCCAGAAACTTGGCAGTGTTACAAAAAGATCTTACAAAAGAGACAATGCACATATATGCATAATCAGTTATTAAAATAAAAGGGATTAAATGAAAAATTACCAAACCTCCCATATGGTGACAATCGCAGATTCAGTGGGGGGTTTGGCAGCCCAGAAATGGTGTATGATTCCACAATACAGCGATAGTGTGGTGCTGTGTCTGTGGTCCCAGGGTGGAATGACTCCAAAAATGGACGCTTTGGTTTTGTGTGTTAAGCCATAAAACCATAAACTCGTACTTTGCTTACCTCACATGTGGACTGGTTTCTTTGAAAACCACCCCCTCTCTACAATTCTCAAATTCTCCATCTTTCCATATCTCTGGCCGGGAAGCTCTCAGGTCACCAATATGGGCATTGTTTTCCCTCGTGATTTTTGGTTCTGTTTGACATAATATTCTTTTATCTTTAGCATAAAGTCGTTAATTGTGTTAGGCTCAATGGAGTACTGGAGCAGCCACATTGCCCCTGGAGTATACGGCATCAGGAACGGCATGATGGGCGCTGTTCCTTGCGCCGCTGCACCGCCGGGTGCTATTGCTGGATCCGGCGCTGCAGCTCCATCGGCTACTCCGTCGCCGTCTTGCACATCGGGCTGCGACATCTTGCGCCCCCTTATTTAACGTTCGCCCTCCGTCTTCCGCTTCTGTCTGGATGTCTCTGGGAGGTTCCGGGGTGCACCAGGGATCTTCTTCCCCGCCGGATGTCGTCAGCACCAAGGGAGGAGGCTGAATTCGCGCCACTGCAGGGTACCGCCCCCTTTCTTTCCCGCACGCCGCACGCAGTAAAATGGCGGATTTCCAAAAATACAGTTCAAAAACAGTTTTTATGTTAATCACGGCACACAATACCCGTTTTAACGGGCACGGTAGATCCTGTTCGTAACGCCAGGTTAGTCGAGCCCACTGGGACGGGAGTACTCGGTACTGAACCGCGTTGCTGCGGGGGATGTCACGGAGGTCCTGATCCGGACCATGTCCCGGGCCCTGGCAATAATAAGGGTAATATGTACAGGGGATAGAGTTTATCGTGACACCACCCACGGTGTGTGGTCAGTATGGGGGACCACCGCTGCTGCAGAACCTCCGGGGATGATGTTAGGCAGCTTAGATGGTACTGCTCTCCGTAGGTAGAAGCAAGGTCCCCGGGCAGTGGTTGGTATAGTCTATAGTGGTTGTGATAGTAGGGGATGATAGTGGAGACGGGTTAAGGAACACACACTCATGTTTCTGTAGTTTCCAAAGCTTTACTGCGATGTTGTTGCAGGTTATAGTCCACGGAGTCTGTACCGGGGCCGGGTTGCTCCCATCCTGTCTGGGTCCTCAGCTTCCTCGTGCTGCGCTGTGTGTGTGTGTCCTTGCTGCTGCCTTTAGCTGAGCTGCTGACACTGTCTCACTCGTTCTCTCTTTCTCTGCTGGTACCACTTGGCTAGGCAACTTGACTCCTCTGCGTTGTACTGACCCCGCCGTGTTGCTTTGCTCTGGTACTGTGGTGGTCTAGAGACTCCACTATTCCTGGATTGACTGTGCTGTGTGTGTCAGTCACAGTGCCGGATCCGGTGTCCGTTCTGTGCGCTTCTCTGGGGCGAGTGATGATGGCACTCAAGCTCCCAGATGTGTTCCTCTGTCTTTCAGTTCTCCTCTCCTCAGACCCTAGCTAGGCCTGGAATCGTGAGAAGACTGTAGAGAAGCTTGGCACAGCTTTTTTGACACTACAGCCTCCCTCAGTTCTCCCAGGAACTGACAAACTAACTACTTCCTCTTGACCTGGAGTATATAAGGGAACTGGTTTAGCTCCCCCTCCTGGCCCAGAGGTGCTAGTGTAGGTCAGTGTGTTGTGGGGAGGGAACCTGTGTGATGTTACTGTGGCACATTAACCCCTGGGGTGCCACACTTATATTACATTGGCTCCCACCTGTCTATATTTTGATCTCTATACGTTTCAGGTATTTTACTTATCATTCTGGAGGGGTTTAATCAAATTTATGACGCTGTTTATCTTTACCTTAAACTTTCTAGACCGACATTTACGGTATAGTACATGACAATTCATTTGGACTGCGGTTGTCCCTTTTGAGAATCTTTATACCCTCTATGTTTGCGGTAAGCGTACACATATAAATCATTATTTCATTTCTGTAAGGTATCTCCTATATAGGGTTCCTTTGACTAGTTCTTTCCACATGGAATGTGTTGGTATTTTGTTTCATATATCACATGTATACATATTGGCAGCTATTTAGCCATTTTCATTTTTCTGTATATTGTACCCATTGCATTAGTGTTTTTTTCATTTTTTTCTGTAAGTTTGGCCTTTGTCATAAATGTTCTGTGACGTCATTTATGATGTACTGTGATTCAATAACGTCTTTTTGGTATTCTTATGTACCATGTGCAATCATGTTATTCCTTTGTGGTCATTTATACATATGTTTTTTGTTACACAGAGTATAAGCGTTCGTGATGAAGGCAATGTATAGCCGAAACGTTAACGTCAACGTACTGTAAAATTCCTACATGGACTGTGAATAATAAAAATAAAAAAGTTTCAAGATTTTTCTTATATATCCAGTTATACCCATTTTTCTTGTGTGTGCCGAGGTCCCCTATTTTTATAATATTGACCTATTTTCCCCTGGCACCCAATCACAGCAGTGTGCTAAGCCTTCTTTATACAATGACAGGTGCCATGTGTCCGGCCAACGGCTAGCATACCAATTGGGGCCGAGGAAGACTCCAAAACCGATGGCCCTAGTGGCCAGGCAGAGCCTGCGGGAAAAGATGCTCCCCATGGGCATAACTCTGCAAGCAAAGGCGAGCAAACCCAGCAGGGATTGCATTTGCGCCAGGGTTACTTTGTGGACGGCCCGTAATCTGTCAATAAGGGATGTGTTTTTTCTAATTTTTCCTGCGGTAGCCGGAACACCATGTCAAGTGAGTCGATTTCGATCCCCAAGAATGAAAGGCTGGTGACCGGGCCAACCGTCTTTTTGGCTGAAAGCGGTACCCCAAACCTGTACGTTATGAACTGGAAAGCCTCCAATGCAGTGACGCATGCTCCGGAGTTGGAGGGGCCAACGAACAGGAAATCGTCAAAGTAATGGGTGACCGATTTTAATTTTGACACGTCCTTGACTGCCCATTCCAAGAAGGAGCTGAAGAGCTTAAAATGTGAGCACGATATGGAGCAACCCATGGAAAGGCACATATCATAGAAGAATTGTCCCTGGATGGAGCACCCTAACAAATGGTGGCTATCAGGGTGTACCGGTAGCAGGCGAAAGGCTGACGCTATGTCTGATTTGGCCATAGGCGCTCCCTGCCCTGCTTCGCGGACTAGAACCACTGCTTTGTCGAAGGAAACGTAGGAGACCGCTGAGTCCTCGGCAGGAATGCTGTTGTGTGGCCCACTGGGATGGGGCACTCTGTACCGGACCGGGGTATAAGCTAGGGATGTCACGGCAGTCTTGGTCCGGACCGTGTCCTGAGCCCCACAAGTAAAAGGGTATATCTATAGGGGAGTTTGTCGTGATGCCACCGACGGGTTGTGGTCAGTGAAGGGACTCTGCCAGGAGGATGAATGGATATGGCTGCAGCTAGATGGATGAGCCCGCCATGGGTCGGGCTGCTCCTGACAGGGTGTAAAGGTGTGACACAGTTCTGTATACCTGAAATCATACACGGAAGACTGAAGCAGGGTTCACTGGGTTTTACTGGCGCGTTCTTCAGTTCAAACAGTACAGATCCATGGTGGCCTCCTTCCTGGCTGAGCATATGCGGGGAAATGCCAAACACCAGGCTGGAAGTAACATAGGGTCTGCTTCTGGGAACCGGACATGACGTCTGGTCACACAATCGCTGCGGCAGCTCAGGTTCAGCCGCAATTCTCACAACGCCATGATCACTGGAACCGGATGTGGTGCGGGTGGAGGCGGTGAGCATCATGGTTGCAGGGGGCCTGGCAAAGTGCACTGCTGCATAGGGGGCACTGTATGCTGCCAGCAAGAGTGGACCAGGCTTTATTGCCCAGGTCACCCTGCACCTGTTCTGCAGTGGACATGAGTGTCTGGAAGACCTGCATCCACCATTAGTGGGATATGCTTGGAGGAAGGGGGGGACAAGCTATTCGGCTCCCTCCAAAGCAACTGTTCCTTTCCTTTAGCACTGCTTCCAGGGGGTCCATGTCAGCTCAGTGATGATGCTCACCATGTGAGCATTATGGTAAGAGGAAGGATGGGCTCTGGACACTGGCTATAATGCTCAGTGGAGGGGCTCTAGGAGTTGTGGTTCATAGGATGGGAAGTGGGGGGGGTTTGCAACAGGGCATTGCTTGGCAGGGAGGCATGTGGGAGGCTGAAGCAGAAGCAGAGGGGGATCTGCAGTCAGAGCCATCAGCTGCAGTGCAGTGGATGTTTTTCATGGCTGTCTTTTTGGTGAGTTTTTTTCAAATCAATATGTACAACCCTGCCACCCTACCACCCTGTCCCTCCTCCAATCATTATGTACCACCCTGTCCCTCCTCCAATCATTATGTACCATCCTGTGCCCCCTATGTACCATCCTCCAATCATTATGTACCATCCTCCAATCATTTTGTGCCATCTTGCCACAAGGTGCCTTCTATGTACCATCCTCCAATCATTATGTACCACCATGCTACATTGTACCCCTATTATGTATATAACTGACCCTCATGGGATTCCATCTTGTGATTCCGGTGTTATAAAGCAGCAGCTCTAACCACTGAGCCACCACACTGCTCATGAGAAGGGCTTGTCATTCTTCCATATAATGTAACGTCATAGAATAGTCACTGCTGCACTGGCCAGCGTTCAAGAGTTTTTCACTCGAAACACGTATGGCATAATTTTTTATACACACCACCCCGTAGTACCGTATATGCTTTGTCCATTTTTTGTCATTTCTACATGTTTTAAAAGGATTTGCCAATAAAGATTGTTGAATTTTAACCAATTGTCCGGGGTGTTGAGCTGCACCCATCTTCACTTCCTCATTAACTTTAAAAAAGCACAAAAGGCATTTTACTTGTGGGATGGGAACCTGGGACTCCAGCACTGCAAAGCAGCAGCTCTAACCACTGGGCCACTTCACTGCTCACGGCAAGCCCTTGTCGGTTCTTCTATATATTGTTGGGTCATAGAATAGACAACAAGAAATCAAATCTGGGATTTTTAAAAAAACACAACAGGAATTTTACTTGTGGGAACATGGGACTCCAGCACTGTAAAGCAGCAGCTCTAACCACTGAGCCACTACCACAGATAGTAAAGTTTTGTTGGTTCTTCTATATAATGTCATGTCTAAAATTGGTCAACAAGAAGTGAAATCAAAGCAGGGGAGTTTAAAAAAAAAAATTCAACTTGTGACTCCAGCATTACAAGGCAAAACTGTAATCACTGGGCCACCATGCCAACCACTGAGCCACAGTTCCAGTCTGCCATCATTGGATTCTGTTCTTCTATATAATGTTGGGTTGTAGAGTAGACACTATGCGCCCCTGCATTTGCCTGCACTGTGCTAGCGCAACTGGAAGCGCAGGTGCTATCACAGGCAGAGATGCAAGAAATCAAATCAGTGACCTTCAATAACTGGATCAGATCGGGTGGGATTTGATACTATGACTCAAGCACGGCCAGTAAGCAGTGCTATCCACTGAACCACAGGCTGCACATGCTGGATGGCTGTCGGTTCTTCTATATATCATGCTATGTTGTAGGCTAAACAAGAAGAAATGAAAAGTAGACTTTAAAAAATTCAACAAGATTTAAACCTGCGACTATGGAGTTCAAACATTCAAAGTCTGAGCCACTGGGCTGCTCATGGCTGAAGTTGTCTCGCTTTTCCATATAATGTTATGCTGTTTGCAATAACTGGGAGCCCCGTTGGAGCTTTTGCATCGGGGCCCATTAGCTTCAAGTTACACCTCTGGTTGGAAGATTAAGTTGGCAGATCCGAACATGGGTCTGGTGTGAAGAGCTGGGGGCTTCAGAGTGTAGATTGGACACATGGAGAGCACCCATTCCCTCCGCACATGAGGGTGCAGTACCCTTCTGTGGCGACCAAACCACCCCTGCAGTCTGGTCGCCACAGAAGGGTACTGCACCCACTCTACCGTTGTGGTATTCCTGTCTGTGGTAACCAGGGTTGGGAAGTCCAGTCACCCACAAACACACCCAGTCACAGGGATAGCGGGTGAACCCAGGCAGTGGGACGGCTCAGGCAGCCCATGGAGTGGCGGGGGGAGAAAGGTGGTGAGTGGGAAGTGAGCAGGAAGCGGTCAGGGAAATGAAAGGGACAAAGGAAAAACACCACGAGAAGTGGGAGATCAGTTGGTGGAGGTCAGCGAGCGAGAGAGAGCAGAGGAGAAGGACCCAGAGGACATGAGTGGAGATGAGGTCCCGAGGCCAGAGACCACGAGGAGACAGAGGGAGCCTTAGGGGTGCAGGCAGTGAACGATCCACCCATGCGCCTGAGTCTGCAGTCAAGCGGAGGGGCAGGGCGAGTACCAGGGACCCAGCCCTGAAAGTGGCGAGGAGACTCCAAGTTCCAACCACGGAACTGGTGGCCACGAGATCTAGAGGAGCTGTGGCCAACTCCCAGCAGATCCACTGAGAAGGCAGCCGTACTAGGGTCAAGGGACACAGCCGGTCGCCCAACAAGGCCTAAAGCTGCTGGATTGGGGCTCTGTGCATGGAAGCGCGTGCAGGAAGAAGGAGAACAGGCAGAGCTGAGGAAGGATGGCCCAAGAGGAAAGGAACACGAAAGGGATGTACTGGACAAGCTATCCTGGTTGCTAAGGACTATCTAGATTGCAACTGTGCTTGAACTGTGACCTGTAGTATGTGCAGAGAAAATGAGTAAAGTGGGTATGGAACTCAGACTTTTGTGTGAGACTGCTAATTTCCCGCCTGAGAAGTGGTAGACTGAAACGCCGCGCAGGCAGCAGGAGCCTGCCTGTGAGATGTCCCCAACCTTCCTTGCAGCCTGTCTAGCTCCGCTGGCCCTCTGGCACCCTAATATCCCCCTACTCTGGATGCCCTGTGGACCCACTTCACCTGTGGGGAGAGAAAACCATCACAGCTGCCATCCCATCATCCCCAGAGGTCTTGGTCTGCAGCAGTGGCCACTAACAGCCGCATACCACCAGTGGCGTCACGACCACAACCCCTATAAATTCCCCTATTCCATAACCCCTTTACTCCCTCTTTTTATTGACTGCCCATCTGGGTGGCCACAGACCGGGTCACACCTCCATGACAACCTCCAGACACTGAAGGATATCGAGAGGCCCGACTCCGAGTACCCCACCAGCCCCTACTGGGGCGAGTCGGCCACATTAGCCCTTCTCTCTGCACACATTGTCGGGTAGATAAATGTAGAGTATGTTCATCCAGCCAATGTTTCTGCCAGGTACATGGGCGCTGGCATCTCTCTGTATTTACTAGAGGGTTAAGTCAACTTTGTCTGCAGATATAAAATATGGAAGCGTCTAGAACCGTCCATAGGGCAACAGAGTAATGTCCACAGAGAAGATGACCTGTATACTCTGCCCAAGGCTCCTCACCACCCCACCATACTCTCCTATGTGTACTCTGCCCAAGACTACTCCCCACCCTGCCATACTCTATGTGTACTCTGCCCAAGACTACTTACCACTCCGCTATACTCTCCTACATATACTATGCCCAGGACATCTTACCACCCGGCCATACTCTCCTACATGTACTATGCCCAAGACTCCTTACCACCCCGCCATACTCTCCTACATATACTATGCCCAAGACGTCTTACCACCCCGCCATAGTCTCCTACATATTCTATGCCCACGACTCCTTACCACCCCGCCATACTCTCCTACATATACTATGCCCACGACTCCTTACCACCCCGCCATACTCTCCTACATATACTATGCCCAAGACCCCTTACCGCCCCGCCATACTCTCCTACATGTACTATGCCCAAGACGTCTTACAACCCCGCCATACTCTCTTACATGTACTCTGCCCAAGACTCCTTACCACCCCACCATACTCTCCTATTAGGCACACACTTAAAAAAAAAGTACGGAAAACTTGTAAAAGGGGGAAAATCTAAATTCAGTGAACTTTTATATTAGTAAATTAGTGGTGGATCGGCCTCTCTGGTCCCCAGCAAAAAGCAGAATAAAGGGAAACTGGCACCATGGCTCCATCATTCCCCTGATCAGACGCGATCCCCGTGATGCCCGGATCTCACAGATCCTTCAGTGTCCACAGGAGAGATGATAACTTGCTGATTCCTGGGGCCTAGTCTGGCACTCACATTGATGATAAGAATGAGGGTCAAGAGCAGTAGCCAAGCATGCCCACTACCAATCCACTACCAATCGATGGGCCTGATGGACAGACCTGAGCACTGTGCTCACATTTCTCCACCAGACCCATAGAAAATGAATGAGGACACGGTGCACATGACCGACCAAGACAACAATCCAACTGGGAACTGTTGGCCCCCATTCTTGTCATTGGGGTCAAGTTTTTACTTGTTCAGCAAGTTCTCACCTTTCCTATGTTCGGTGATTACCAGTAAGCTTGACATAACACTTTTAATGAAGGGTCATCAATACAAAGTCATAGAATACCCAATCTGAACCCATCTGAACTATCATGTCGCCACAGTACTATTTTCTTTATAGATTAGATGGGGCAAGTAATATTTTATGTCAGAAAGACATTCAGGATTTTTCCAAAATTGGGGCACAAATTTAACAACAACGTCCAGTGGGGTTAAGGCCACGTTACACGCTGTAATGTGGCAGCGATCCATCCAACAATGTGGATTGCTGCCACATTGTGAACTGATCGGTGGTGAGCTGTCTCACAGGCAGACTCACCAGCGATCAGGACCAGTGAGAACGCTGGTAACCAAGGTAAACAGCGGGCAACTAAGTGCTGCGCGGCACTTAGTTACCCGCTGTTTACCCTGATTACCAGCTCCCAGCGCTTGCTGTGCGGCGCTGGGAGCTCGTTGATCGTTGGTCTCCCGCTGTCACATGCAGCGATGCCGGCCACCCTTATCGTTGATCGTTGATACGTATCACACACAACGATGTCGTTTCGACATCGCTGCAACGTCACCAAATCGGTGACGTTGCAACGATATCGTTGTGTGTAACAGGCCCTTAACTTGAAGCTCATGGACTCCAATCCAAAAGCTCCAACAGGGCCCCCAATTATTGCAAATCTTTAATAGCAGTAGACTTTTTCTATAGGCCAAAGGAACTTTTCGGGCCCCCCAGGCTCCAGGGCCCAGGTGTGATTACAACCCCTGCACCGATTGCTTACGTCACAACTAAATCCACCAACAATGGATAGGTGAACGCCGACATAAATAATAAAATCCTGTACTCATCCTGTTGAATGCTCCCGGGTCCGGTGTCCCTCCACCGGTCTCTACAGACTTCCAACAGCTGTCACCTACTGCACAGTCATGTGACCACTGCAGCCAATCATTGGACACACATGCATAGTGAGTGACAGCCAGGGGCGTATCTACAGCAGGGGCTGCAATTGCTTCTGGTCCCTGGGGCCTAGGGGGCCTCAAAAATCCCTTTGGCCTATAGGAAAAGACAGTTGCTATTAAAGAATTGCAATAATTGGGTGCCCTGCTGGAGCTTTCGCATAGGGGCCCATGAGCTTCAAGGTACACCACTGATGACAGCTGAGGACAGAGATTGGCAGCAGCGGTCACAGAGTGGTGGCAATCGTGCTGTGACAGATTGAAGGTATTTTTGGGGTATTTTTTCAACTTATTTTTATATATTATGGAAAATCCATAAATATGCAAATTTGCACTTAATTGAGGAAGTGGATGAACTCTAGCGCCATCTTTAGGTAGCTCCTCAAAGTCATAGACGACTTTCTGACAAGCCATAGTCGTAGATTGTGTGCCCTCACGGACACCGTCCTCTCTCCTTCTGTACCTGTGTGCCATATGTTGCCCATGTATCTTGTACTTGTCTTTGTATACCCCTTTCCACATGTAAAGCGTCATGGAATCAATAATGATAACCCATGTGCACCAGCAGTGACCCCCACCTGCAAATTAGCATTTTTCACAAAGAATTGTTTCTGTAGGATATAGAGCGAGGATGTGAGATCCCATATTAACGTTTTTTTAGATAAACCCGGTAGGATGACCTCCCTGCGGTAATTTCCACCGCGGCTGCGGAGCTGTGTGACCCCCGATAATACAAGTGTAGTAACAATGGCCGGATGCAGAGAGTAGATGGCAGAGCTTTATTATGTGAGAAAAGCGTCGGCTGCCATTCTATTGCGTCGGGTTTATAATTCTTCCGTGTAAAATGTCGGAAACGATATCTTTGTTGTAGATGGAGAATAAGAACGGCCGGTCAATTGTCACGCGTCGTGGAGAACTGAGCTTGGTTATCCCAATGCCTGTGGCCGCAGCGGCTTCTGTTCCCTCCTCGTCCACGTTCAGCACGGCTTTATGCACAGCCTACAGAGGTTGAGAGCAGAAATGTCATTAGCTATAGATCACCTGATCTCTTCTGGATTCAGTATAGGGGATGGTCAAATTAGGAACATTCCCAAGGATAGGAAGATCACCTGAGACATGCTCCATGGGTAAAAAAGTAGCCGCAAATGTGATCTCCCACGTATTGTACTCAGCGGACGCCGCTGCCCTGCTAAGGTGCTTTCACGTATGCAGATTTTGGAATCCGGTAGAGATCCACCTCTCTTTTTAAACCAGAATAAATGCAAACCTGATGCGGTTTGTGCCCGTTGATTTTCAGTGGGCACTCCGGCACTTGAGTTTGCACCCGGTTGTTGCCGGATTCAGCTGAAACCGTTGGACATGTAGCATGTCTTTGGACGCTTCCGGCATACAGGGGCATGATTTATAATGTGTATCAATAGGTGCCGGATCTGGTTTAACCGGATCATTCCTGGTCTGGTAAAACCAAATCCGGCATGCCCACGGAACATGCGTGGTAATGTTACATCACACATGTAAAGTTGGGGATCGGTACTGAACACCTGAGTGTTCTGGCACACACCCCATAACAGGAACTTAACGTGATTAAAGCGTTATACTCACCCGTCTCACCTCTGTGGTCACTTCCGGATCCGCTCTGCACTGCCTGCTGACTAGCCAATCACACACGCAGTGGGTGGGGTGCTAAAACCAATCACAGATGGTGTCACAGAGACTGGGAGTCTGTGATTGGCTGTTCAGCAGGCAGTGCAGAGCGGACACGGAAGTGACCGCAGCAGTGAGACAGGTGAGTATAAAGCTTTAATCACAGACGTCTCAGTAAAGTTCCTGCTCAGGATCCGTGTGAACACTCAGGTGTTCGGTAAAGACTCAAAACAGACAAACTGATCCAGACAATACCGGAGGCAGCCGGATGAAACTGTACCCATATCTATTCATATAATTTCCTTGGGACCTGAACTCGAGATGTCATCTTTTCTTCGCCATCTGATTGGTCCATGTGACCGGCGCCGGATTGGTCCACCTCAAACAGAAAAAAAATGGCCGCCATATTGGCACACCCGAGTGATGTGTGAATATGTGGCTCCATGCAGATACTCACCCCCGGGTCCAGGTCCGCTCTGCCGCCACCACCGCCTCTGCCGCCGTTCCCACCACTACTGGGAGCCTCTGTGAAGAGCTTAAGGACCTGTCATGTCATTGTCATGTGACCAGTACAGGAGGAGCTCAGCAATCCTATTACTGGCAGTGGAGGAACTGTGTCATCTGACTCAATGGGACGGAGCTAAGAGACCACACAGGGACAAAGCACAGACAGCCAGGTACAGAGAGACAGCAAAGAGGGACACTGAGAATGTACACAGGGTGGCCACAGAAAGCCACAGGGCTGCAGAGACCTATAGGGGGGCCACAGAGAGACACAGGGGGGCCACAGAAAGCCACAGGGCTGCAGAGACCTATAGGGGGGCCACAGAGAGACACAGGGGGGCCACAGAGAGCCACAGGGGGGGCCACAGAGAACCACAGAGGGGCCACAGAGAGCCATAGGGAGACCACAGAGAACCACAGAGGGACCACAGAGAATCACAGAGGGGCCACAGAGAGCCATAGGGAGACCACAGAGAACCACAGGGGGGCCACAGAGAGCCACAGAAGGGCCACAGAGAGCCACAGAGGGGCCACAGAGACCACACAGAGGTGCCACAGAGAGCGACATGGGGGGCCACAGAGAACCACAGAGGGGCCACAGAGAGCCACAGAGAGCCATAGGGAGACCACAGAGAACCACAGGGGGGCCACAGAGAGCACCGCCCGAAGCGATAGCACTGACCCATATCTAGTTATAAATAAACCGGCAAACGGATTCGGTATAATACCGGTATGGTGTTATCTGGCTTGAGGGAAAAAACTGTATCTGGTCAGATATCAAAAAACACCTGTGTGAAAGCGGCTTTACTCAAAGATTAGCGACCTCTACATGTTGGGACGGATGGCTTCTTAATTTCTGGAAGTGAATATCTAATTAGCATTTTTTTCCCATGGAGCATTGCCAAATAGATTCCTGATTGTCTCGTTAAGGAGATTCAGCCCCTGAAAAATCATTAACTGCTCTAAACTAAAATTAATTTTACCTTGGAAACTGTTAGTCTGGAGTCTCCGTAATCCCGGAGAGGTCGGCGTGGTCAGAAAATACATCTGTGATCCCCAAGTGTTGTAACTCCTTCACAAGATCAAGTGATCCAGAGATGGCAAATTTGGGAACTGACAGCATAATCTCACTGTGAAAAGGGAGAAAAGACTCATTATCCCATAAAAAGAACTCACTAAAATGTTTCCTGGTGCAATCATAACTTCTTAATAATGTCATTATGGTACATACATTACATTACTGATCCTGAGTTACCTCCTGTATTATCCTCCAGAGCTGCACTCACTATTCTGCTGGTGCAGTCACTGTGTACATACATCACATTACTGATCCTGAGTTACCTCCTGTATTATACTCCAGAGCTGCACTCACTATTCTGCTGGTGCAGTCACTGTGTACATACATTACATTACTGATCCTGAGTTACCTCCTGTATTATACTCCAGAGCTGCACTCACTATTCTGCTGGTGCAGTCACTGTGTACATACATTACATTACTGATCCTGAGTTACCTCCTGTATTATACTCCAGAGCTGCACTCACTATTCTGCTGGTGCAGTCACTGTGTACATACATTACATTACTGATCCTGAGTTACCTCCTGTATTATACTCCAGAGCTGCACTCACTATTCTGCTGGTGCAGTCACTGTGTACATACATTACATTACTGATCCTGAGTTACCTCCTGTATTATACTCCAGAGCTGCACTCACTATTCTGCTGGTGCACTCACTGTGTACATACATTACATTACTGATCCTGAGTTACCTCCTGTATTATACTCCAGAGCTGCACTCACTATTCTGCTGGTGCAGTCACTGTGTACATACATTACATTACTGATCCTGAGTTACCTCCTGTATCATACTCCAGAGCTGCACTCACTATTCTGCTGGTGCAGTCACTGTGTACATACATTACATTACTGATCCTGAGTTACCTCCTGTATTATACTCCAGAGCAGCACTCACTATTCTGCTGGTGCAGTCACTGTGTACATACATTACATTACTGATCCTGAGTTACCTCCTGTATTATACTCCAGAGCTGCACTCACTATTCTGCTGGTGCAGTCACTGTGTACATACATTACATTACTGATCCTGAGTTACCTCCTGTAGTATACTCCAGAGCTGCACTCACTATTCTGCTGGTGCAGTCACTGTGTACATACATTACATTACTGATCCTGAGTTACCTCCTGTATTATCCTCCAGAGCTGCACTCACTATTCTGCTGGTGCAGTCACTGTGTACATACATTACATTACTGATCCTGAGTTACCTCCTGTATTATACTCCAGAGCTGCACTCACTATTCTGCTGGTGCAGTCACTGTGTACATACATTACATTACTGATCCTGAGTTACCTCCTGTATTATACTCCAGAGCTGCACTCACTATTCTGCTGGTGCAGTCACTGTGTACATACATTACATTACTGATCCTGAGTTACCTCCTGTATTATACTCCAGAGCAGCACTCACTATTCTGCTGGTGCAGTCACTGTGTACATACATTACATTACTGATCCTGAGTTACCTCCTGTATTATACTCCAGAGCTGCACTCACTATTCTGCTGGTGCAGTCACTGTGTACATACATTACATTACTGATCCTGAGTTACCTCCTGTATTATACTCCAGAGCAGCACTCACTATTCTGCTGGTGCAGTCACTGTGTACATACATTACATTACTGATCCTGAGTTACCTCCTGTATTATACTCCAGAGCTGCACTCACTATTCTGCTGGTGCAGTCACTGTGTACACACATTACATTACTGATCCTGAGTTACCTCCTGTATCATACTCCAGAGCTGCACTCACTATTCTGCTGGTGCAGTCACTGTGTACATACATTACATTACTGATCCTGAGTTACCTCCTGTATTATATACCCCAGAGCTGCACTCACTAGTCTGAGGGTGCAGTCACTGTGTACATACATTACATTACTGATCCTAAGTTACCTCCTATATTATACTCCAGAGCTGCACTCACTATTCTGCTGGTGAAGTCACTGTGTACATACATTACATTACTGATCCTGAGTTACCTCCTGTGTTATACTCCAGAGCTGCACTCACTATTCTGCTGGTGCAATCACAGTGTACATACATTACATTACTGATCCTGAGTTACCTCCTGTATTATACTCCAGAGCTGCACTCACTATTCTGCTGGTGCAATCACTGTGTACATATATTACATTACTGATCCTGAGTTACCTCCTGTATTATACTGCAGAGCTGCACTCACTATTCTGCTGGTGCAGTCACTGTGTACATACATTACATTACTGATCCTGAGTTACCTCCTGTATTATACTCCAGAGCTGCACTCACTATTCTGCTGGTGCAGTCACTCTGTACATAAATTACATTACTGCTCCTGAGTTACCTCCTGTATTATACTCCAGAGCTGCACTCACTATTCTGCTGGTGCAGTCACTGTGTACATACATTACATTACTGATCCTGAGTTACCTCCTGTATTATACTCCAGAGCTGCACTCACTATTCTGCTGGTGCAGTCACTGTGTACATACATTACATTACTGATCCTGAGTTACCTCCTGTATTATACTCCAGAGCTGCACTCACTATTCTGCTGGTGCAGTCACTGTGTACATACATTACATTACTGATCCTGAGTTACCTCCTGTATTATACTCCAGAGCAGCACTCACTATTCTGCTGGTGCAGTCACTGTGTACATACATTACATTACTGATCCTGAGTTACCTCCTGTATCATACTCCAGAGCTGCACTCACTATTCTGCTGGTGCAGTCACTGTGTACATACATTACATTACTGATCCTGAGTTACCTCCTGTATTATATACCCCAGAGCTGCACTCACTAGTCTGAGGGTGCAGTCACTGTGTACATACATTACATTACTGATCCTAAGTTACCTCCTATATTATACTCCAGAGCTGCACTCACTATTCTGCTGGTGAAGTCACTGTGTACATACATTACATTACTGATCCTGAGTTACCTCCTGTGTTATACTCCAGAGCTGCACTCACTATTCTGCTGGTGCAATCACAGTGTACATACATTACATTACTGATCCTGAGTTACCTCCTGTATTATACTCCAGAGCTGCACTCACTATTCTGCTGGTGCAATCACTGTGTACATACATTACATTACTGATCCTGAGTTACCTCCTGTATTATACTGCAGAGCTGCACTCACTATTCTGCTGGTGCAGTCA
The DNA here is from genome assembly GCA_033576535.1 of Allobates femoralis. NCBI lineage: Eukaryota > Metazoa > Chordata > Amphibia > Anura > Aromobatidae > Allobates > Allobates femoralis. Next base: position 12,774,768 of record JARQOC010000012.1, read on the forward strand.
CTGTGTACATACATTACATTACTGATCCTGAGTTACCTCCTGTATTATACTCCAGAGCTGCACTCACTATTCTGCTGGTGCAGTCACTCTGTACATAAATTACATTACTGCTCCTGAGTTACCTCCTGTATTATACTCCAGAGCTGCACTCACTATTCTGCTGGTGCAGTCACTGTGTACATACATTACATTACTGATCCTGAGTTACATCTTGTATTATCCTCCAGAGCTGCACTCACTATTCTGCTGGTGCAGTCACTGTGTACATACATTACATTACTGATCCGGAGTTACCTCCTGTATTATACTCCAGAGCTGCACTCACTATTCTGCTGGTGCAGTCACTGTGTACATACATTACATTACTGATCCTGAGTTACCTCCTGTATTATACTCCAGAGCTGCACTCACTATTCTGCTGGTGCAATCACTGTGTACATACATTACATTACTGATCCTGAGTTACCTCCTGTATTATACTGCAGAGCTGCACTCACTATTCTGCTGGTGCAGTCACTGTGTACATACATTACATTACTGATCCTGAGTTACCTCCTGTATTATACTCCAGAGCTGCACTCACTATTCTGCTGGTGCAGTCACTGTGTACATACATTACATTACTGATCCTGAGTTACCTCCTGTATTATACTCCAGAGCTGCACTCACTATTCTGCTGGTGTACAATGAAATTGTAGATAATCTAAGGGTACTTTCACATCAGCGGTTTTTGCCGTTCGCAGCAGATGCGGTGACCAAAACGCATTTGCCACGATTACCGCATAACCGCTGCACTTGCGGCACAGTTGCGGCAAGCCCCATAGAATGTCTATGCAGGCTTGCGGCAGGTGCGGCAAGTGCGGTATCGGCACTTGCAACAGGTGCGGCCGCAAAAAAAAACGCGGCTGACCGCTGACATGAACTGAGCTCTTTTATCTAATGCAAATTATAGATAAGATTGTATTTGAAAAAAGCTAAAAAAAAACAAAACGCATAGTAATAAAACTACTTGTATCCACCTTGGAGCATGGAACATCTCATGCCTGTTTCAGCACAGTCGCTATGTAATGTACACAGTATTGAGTACTTTGTAATACTGGTGTATTTGTTCCGAATAGCGAGTACAATGCAAGTCAATGGGAAACATGAGTAATTTTCTGCTGGACCCTACAAAGAGATCTGGAGGGCTGTAAAAAGCCTGAAATGGATGAAGAAGTGCTCAAACTGCATGGAAACAGTATACAGATATGATGTCCACTGTCTGCATACTGTTCTGCCATACAGCTGTGACAGAACCTAGTGAAGATAGATAGCTAGAACAGGTAGATCGGGCTTACCAGACTCTTGCTGATGCTCCCTGGCCGCTCAGTCTCCTGCTGAATCATTTCCGGGGCCGCTCACTCTCCTGCTGAATCATTTCCGGGGCCGCTCAGTCTCCTGCTGAATCACTTCCGGGGCCGCCTATTAACCTACTTGCATATTCACTGCACAGTTGGGCAAACAGCCAATCAAAGATGCACACACTATGTGAGTGTGGCGCCCCACATAGTCAGGCATCACAGTGGGGTATTGCACCCATAAAAGAGGTGTAATTTCCCCAGCTGCAAGTGGACCCTAGGTTGGTGGGTGGGACCCATTCCTGCCCTCCCACATTAGCAGAATGGTGGGAGGGTACACGGGAGGGGATATATTCACCTTTAGGGGGACCAAAGAGCGGCTAGTCTATGGAGCAGAAGAGTCAGGATAGTTGGAAAAGAGTGTGGAGCGAGGCGGAAGGTTTAACCGGACAGCTCTACGCTGATCCGAAGGGAAGGAGAGAGAGGATCCTGAGGAGATCCTGAAAGAGGGGGCCCGACGTGTGGAGTCTGGGCCCTAGAGAGAAAGGGAGGACCCCAGCGTAGAGCGACCATACTCCAGGGGACTCTCCAGTCCACCACGGGAACGCCGGGCCCGAGGATCCGGCCAAGGTTTATCTTTGCAGTCGGCAACCGGCTGCTGTGGTCCGTTTATCACGCCGCACCCTGCCAGACGGAGCAGTCTGCCTGCTTCCTCACCACGAGGGAGAGGACCCCCGGTACTACCTACACGGAGCCATTGGGTATAGGCCCATCCTAGGCGGGGAAGAAAGGACACGGGTTCGTCAACTAAGATACACCACGGGTTCCTCCATACCACCTGGGATCCACTTGCAGCCACCTGTAGAGCTACCTGTTATTTTAACATCTGATGCTGAATTGTGGACTCTGTATGACACTGCTAAAGGTTTACAGTAAAGTACCCGGGAGAAAGTGACTTTGCCTGTGTGTGAGTTTCTTCATCAACCTGCTTGTTTTCAGGAACGCTGCCCCAGAGGACCCGCTCCACCGGTAGGGAGCTTTGCCATCTCAGCCGCATTACCATCGACCTCCGGAGGACGCATCACCAGGTACTACAGGTGGCGTTGACTCACCCAGGCCAGGGCACTCAGATCTCAGGCGCAGTCTGGAGGTCACGGATGGCAGTGCCTGAGGCTGTGCCTCTGGTGGTCAAGGTAAAATGGAGAAAAATAAAATAATAAAAATAAAGAATTGTTCGTGACGCCACCTGTAGGTTCCGGTGATGGCATCGGCGTTGCGGGAACCTCCGGGGTGATGGGCGGAATAGCTCCCTACAGGAGGAGCAGGGTCCCCGGGGTGTTGGAAGTAGAAATGGATGATGGAGCACGGCAGCACAGTCACTGTGGAGCAAGGCAAGTAGATCACAGTTTGTAGAAAGAAATCACTGACACGTTGCTCACTCTGAGCCGGTACTTTACTCCGGTATTCTGCAGGGCTACAGGGTAACGCAGTTCTCTTTGCAGTGTAGTGGACCGGGTGGTTCTGGCAATGAGCAGTGTCCCTCTGAAGATCCTCTGGTGTTCCTTCTCTATCGCACTCACTGTCTCTTGCTCTGCTGCCCTGCACGGATCCTGCTTGTTAGACCAGGCCCGTCGAGATATATGGGATCCCCTTATCTCTCCAAGCAGAACCCAACTTAGTCTAGTGCTTCTGGTGAGGACCGTGCTTGGTGTAGGGCGGTTGGGTCATGCTCCTAAAAAGACATCGACCACTCCGGGTTTGTGGTTCAGGGATTTAGCCGGCTGGACCACTTCAGAGCCGGTACTCTGGGTTTGGACTGGGCTAGGGTATTTGGTTACCCTTCTCTTTCTTGGCCCCTTTCTCTTCTGGGTCACCTGGTTGAGGTGCCCTCTCTGTTAGCTTCACTTCTGCTGTTCTGCAGCTCTCCAGCTCTGCTTCATCTGCTGCTTCTCACTGTCCCTCTTAACTAACTCTGTTCTGCTCTCCCCACTTGATTTATCACCTAGCCTCTCCTCCCACCAAGACCAGTTACACTAGTAACGGGCGTCAAATTGATCCTCTGTGGCGCCCCGCAACGCGTGCGTCACAAGAGGGTATTGCAGCCATAAAAGCAGCCGCAATATTCTCTGACTCAGCAATGACCTGGTTAATTTAGAAATCCAACCCAGCATGCATCACCTAGAATAGAGAGCCAATCCTAGGTCCTGGTGGGCGGAGTGCTAGGGAAGTGCAGGAGAACAGACACATAGTCTAGAGAGAATAGTCTGGAACTCTGAGAAGAAGAGTCTAGAACTGAGAGCTTGGAGAGGAGCGGGGGCTCCGCACCCCGTGCGGGCCCCTGGTCCGTCACCAGTCGGGTGTCAGCACCTGAGGCCTTAACCACCGGGATTGGGCATTTCTACACGGGTTCCCAAAAGACTCCCGTGCCCACAACTCACAGCCGGTTCACTGGTACCGAAGCTGGCAGCAGTTCACCTCTGCTACGCGAACCAGAAGCGTGGAGGAGCAGCTTCACAGGAGCACCCCACCAACAGCCAATTTCCAGTCGTCTAACCAGCGGTGTATCCACTGAGGGACCCAAGGCTCCCCAAAGAATCCAGAACGTACAGCATGGATAGGGCATTGAAGCAGCCTCCCCGTACCCGACCTGGTATTCCTGGGCGACGTTGGCGACTACTTAGCTAGAATGGAGGAACACTACGGATTTCTAAGGGACACCATCACTGCTGAGTCCACCCGGTCTACTACTCAACCACTGTATACCATGTATTGCCTGCTGGTTACAGTAAAGACCGTTATAGAGACTGTCTGTGTCCGTGATTCCTTATGAACTGTCCGTCATTAACTAAAAGGTAACCGCAGCTGCCGCACAACATCTTGAGCAGCTCCAGCCTCCGGGGATCACCGCTCAGCCTGTGGGGAGCGTAACATCTTGCTGCTGTCCATCCCCCGGGGGTTCCGCAGCGTCGGTAGCCCTTACCGAACTACTCATAGGTGGCGTCACGAAGAAAACAAATTAAAACCCCTTTAATCTGTTCCCGTAAGACGTCTTCACTTTTGATCTCCACTACACCGGGCCCCACTACCGGCAGGCGCGGTCCACCCGTGACAAGGAAGGAGAAGAATCGCCTGTCTAAACCGGAGTCAGCCGGCCTCGGTGAGTCACCTCTATCACTAGATATTTCCATGTGGTGCTGGAGCTTCAGGCTTCTACTACTCATTAACAAAACAAAGCATACTGCACCTTCAGTCAGGGGTGCAGTACCCTTTTGTAGCGCGCTCTTAGCGGGGCGCTACAGCGTCACATGACAAACTCTAATCCCCTGTACATACACCCTTTAATGAAGTGTCACCCAGGCCATGGGCTCAGGTGCTGCCACTCGTAACATCCCCCGTGAAAACACCCACCGAGCCTGATACCCGAGTACCCCAGGGCCTCGGGCTCCACATGAGCACCTCTGTGATTGGCTGTTGCAGTTAGAGCATATTTCCACAGTCTGGACAGTGAATGTGCTTGGCTGTCATACACATTAATGTATGGGAACCAATCTGCCGCCATAGGGCGTTAAATAGATAAATCATTTTAAAAAACGTGTGGGGCTTCGCAGTGTTTTTAAGTCTAGCCCAGTGAAAGCGGACAGCTGCGAGCTGCCACCCTTAGCTGCAGATCTGGAGGAGGCTGGAAGGTAAGACACAATGTAACAGCAGAATAGTGACCGCAGCTCTGGAGGATAAAGGCTGGCTTACACATAACGATGTCCCAACAACTCCACAAATGATGGGGGTCGCTGGGACATCATTATCTGATTGCTGGTGAGCTGTCACACAGGCAGACTCTCCAGTGATCAGCGACCCCTGCAACGACCTCGACATCGTGGAAAAGAATATAGAATATTCTTTTCCACGATGTCGAGGTCCTGCTACAGTGGAGTAAGCGGGAGAAAGCTGGTAACCACGGTAAACACCGGGTTACTAAGCACAGCACTCTGCTTAGTTGCCTGCTGTTTACCCTGGTTACCAAGCACGACGCGCTGGTAACCACGGTAAACACCGGATAACCAAGCAGAGTGCTGCACCCGGTGTTTAATTGTGATTACCAGTGCGCTGTGCTTGGTAACCAGGGTAAACAGCAGAGCGCTGCACTTAGTAACCCGATGTTTACCATGGTTACCACGTTGATCGTTGGTCTCCCGCTGTCACACACAGCGATACTGGTCGCCCAGCGGGAGACCAACGATCGAAAAATGGCCCTGGCCATACTACCAACAATCGGCGATCAGCAAGCTGATCGCTGATCATTGCAGAATGTCTCATGTCGACATCGTTAGTGATGTCGCTACATGTAAACTGGCCTTAAGACATGATGTAACCGGACCTTCAGCGTCACCCTCTCCCACACCTCTTCTACCCCCTATCGGTCGGTGTCCCGCAAGTCTCGGTTCTGGGACCCCTATTCTTCTCCATATACACTCTCGGCCTAGGAAAACTCATTGAGTCCCATGGCCTTCAGTACCACCTCTACACCAATGACACCCAGATCTATCTGTCTTGTCCCGACATCACCTCCCTACTATCCAAAATTCCACAATGCCTGTCCGCCATCTCATCTTTCTTCTCTGCTCGCTTTCTAAAACTGATCATGGACAAAACTGAGCTCATCATCTTCCCCCAAGTCGCTCTCCCCCATTACCCGACCTATCCATCAATGTCAATGACTGCTCACCCTCCCCAGTCCCCCACGCCAAGTGCCTCGGGTTATCCTTGACTCTTGCCTCTCCTTCAAGCCTCACATCCAGGCCCTCGCCACCTCCTGCCGACTCCAGCTCAAAAACATTTCCTGGATCTGCACCTTCCTTGACCGCGACACTTCTAAAACACTTGTTCATGCCCTCATTATCTCCCGCCTTGACTGCTGCAACCTCCTGCTCTCCCTCCATGTGTGCTCTCTATTCCCCTGCGTCCAGTCTCTCTCCCCATGTGCGCTCTCTACCCCGCTGTGCCCGGTCTCTCTCCCCATATGTGCTCTCTGTCTCCTCTGTGCCCAGTCTCTCTGCCATGTGTGCTCTTGATCCCCCTTGCCTGGTCTCTCTCCCCATGTGTGCTCTCTTCCCCACTGTGCCCAGTCTCTCTCCCCATGTGTGCTCTTTATCCACTCTGTGCCTGGTCTCTCTTCCCATGTGTCCTCCCTAACCCGCTGTGCCTAATCTCTCTCACCATGTGTGCTCTTTTCCCTGCTGTGCCCGGTCTCTCTCCCCATGTGTATTCTCTATCCCCCTGTGCCTGGTCTCTCTCCCCATGTGTGCTCTCTACCCCTTGTGCCCGGTCTCTCTCCCCATGTATGCTCTCTATTTCCCTGTGCCCGGTCTCTCTCCCCATGTGTGCTTATCCCCCTGTGCCTGGTCTCTCTCCCCATGTGTGCTCTCTCTCCCTGCTATGCCTAGTCTCTCTCCCCATGTGTGCTCATCCCCCTGTGCCTGGTCTCTCTACCCATGTGTGCTCATCCCCCTGTGCCTGGTCTCACTCCCTGTGTGTGCTCTCTACCCCCCCTGTGCCCGGTCTCTCTTACCATGTGTGCTCACTACCCCGCTGTGCCCGGCCTCTCTTTGCATGTGTCCTCTCTACCCTGCTGTGCCCAGTCTCTCTCCCCATGTGTGCTCTCAACCCTGCAGTGCCCAGTCTCTCTTCCCCCTGTGCCTTGTCTTTCTCCCATGTGTGCTTATCCCCCTGTGCCCAGTATCTCTCCCCATGTGTGCTCTCTACCCTGCTGTACCTGGTCTCTGTCCCCCCTGTGCCTAGTCTCTCTCCCGCCTGTGCCTGGTCTCTCTCCCCATATGGGCTCTCTACCCCGGTGTGTCTGGTCTCTCTTTCCATGTGTACTTATCCCCAGTGTCTCTCTCTCTCCCCCAGCGTCTCTTTCTCTCTCCTCCAGCTTCTTTCTCTCTCTCCCTGTGTGTCTCTCTCTCCCTGTGTGTCTCTCTCTCCCTGTGTGTCTCTCTCTCCCTGTGTGTCTCTCTCTCCCTGTGTGTCTCTCTCCCTGCGTGTCTCTCTCTCCCCCTGCTTGTCTCTCACCCCCTGCATGTCTCTCTCTCCCCCTGCTTGTCCCTCACCCCCTGCATGTCTCTCCCCCAGCGTGTCTCTCTCTCTCTTCCTGTGTTGCTCTCTCTGACTCCCCCTGCATATCTCTCTCTCCCCCAGCAAGTCTCTCTCTTCTCCTGTGTGTGGCTTTTTCCATGTCCGCTCTCTCCTTGCATGTCTCTCTCCCCTGCATGTCTCTTCCCTCATGCATCTCTTCCTCCCCATGTGTGTCTCTTCCAATGTCTGCTCTCCCCCTGCTGTCTCTCTCTCTCCCACTGCATGTCTCTCTCTTTCCTTGCGTGTGTCTCTCTCTCTCCCCCAGCATTTCTCTCTCTCCCCCAGCATTTCTCTCTCTCCCCCTGCATCTCTCTCTCTCTCCCCATGCGTCTCTCTCTCCCCCTGCTTCTCTCTCTCCCCCTGCATCTCTCTCTCTCCCTCTATATCAGGGGTGGCCAACTCCAGGCCTCGAGGGCCGCACACAGTGCAGGTTTACGGTATATCCCTAGCATTTGACAGTTTGTAATGTAATCTCCTGCACAGGTGATGATTCCAACTGTCAAATGCTAAGGATATACAGAAAACCTGCACTGTGTACGGCCCTTGAGGCCTGAAGCTGCCCACCCCTGCTCTACATGTTTCTCTCTCCCCCAGCGTGTCTCTTTCTCCCCCTGAGTGTGTGTCTCTCTCTCTCTCCCCCTGTGTGTGTCTCTTCCCATGTCCGCTTTCCCCCTGCATGTCTCTTCCTTCATGCCTGTCTTTTTGCCTCCATGTGTCAAAAGTAGAAAATGAGCAGCACCACTAATGATAGAAAAATATTAACGGGGTGCTCACCATGCCAACAAAAACAGTATGTAAGGAGAGAAAAGATATTGGCATATGTAGGGAGCACACCACAATATAATTGAATGTAAAAGAACAACGAAGTTTATTAAACAACTGTGGGACACACAATATAAAATCACTTAAAATAAACATACAAAAGACATGGGGCCCATCATTCCTCAAAACAGAATATACGAGGAAAATAATTTATGATAACAGAGGGGAATTACCACAATCACCAGTACAGATAACAAGATAATAGTAAATGGATTATACAGTGTGCAAATTCTATCTTGTGCAAAAAATATATATTCATTTATAAGGTGCAATGAGATTGGCAGAATACTGTAATAATATAGCAACCACTATACAGGTAAATTATATATATATTGCACTATTCCCAAGTATGGTTGAGAAATAACAATAGGTGTAATTGTTGTATGACCGTAATCAAGGGAATCAAAACCAAGCAAGGGGGGTAGCTGAACAAAATAACTAAAGTGACAGCCAGGTGTGTAGAAGGACCTGTCAGTGATTAATATATGCACATAATTGCTCAATTATGCACAGTTTACAAAGGAGATTAGTAGATGCACACAATATTATGCACAAGATAAATAAACCAACAGTTAGGTCTGTGGCACCATCCAAGGTAACACATTAGTATCAGTAGTCTATGAAAATGTGTATGCAATTACAGGGGAAGATTTACACTGATCCACATAGGTGTCAGACAATCTAGAGGTTGATCTGATCATATAAATCCACAGGACCATATGTGGAAGTAACTCAAATAGCTTGTGCAGCAAGAGTAATGAGCGGCACAAGAAGCACATTTCATAGAACAAATATTGCAAACTGGCACATCACCTAACCCAGTGAAGTGTGGAATCCCATCAGTCAAAGTCAGAGTCAAGTGGGGGCCCCCACGTCGCCCTCCCCACGCGTATCGCTGCTAAAGGGGTGCAGCTTCGTCAGGGGTCTGTAATTGCATACACATTTTCATAGACTACTGATACTAATGTGTTACCTTGGATGGTGCCACAGACCTAACTGTTGGTTTATTTATCTTGTGCATAATATTGTGTGCATCTACTAATCTCCTTTGTAAACTGTGCATAATTGAGCAATTATGTGCATATATTAATCACTGACAGGTCCTTCTACACACCTGGCTGTCACTTTAGTTATTTTGTTCAGCTACCCCCCCTTGCTTGGTTTTGATTCCCTTGATTACGGTCATACAACAATTACACCTATTGTTATTTCTCAACCATACTTGGGAATAGTGCAATATATATATAATTTACCTGTATAGTGGTTGCTATATTATTACAGTATTCTGCCAATCTCATTGCACCTTATAAATGAATATATATTTTTTGCACAAGATAGAATTTGCACACTGTATAATCCATTTACTATTATCTTGTTATCTGTACTGGTGATTGTGGTAATTCCCCTCTGTTATCATAAATTATTTTCCTCGTATATTCTGTTTTGAGGAATGATGGGCCCCATGTCTTTTGTATGTTTATTTTAAGTGATTTTATATTGTGTGTCCCACAGTTGTTTAATAAACTTCGTTGTTCTTTTACATTCAATTATATTGTGGTGTGCTCCCTACATATGCCAATATTTTTTTGCCTCCATGTGTGTCACTTTGTATGTCCGCTCTCCCCCAGCGTGTTCAGAGCACAGTGTGCGATCACACTCTTGTGCTCTGAACACTGCAGGCTCTCGGGAAGCGTTGATAGCATCGTTGATCACCGATTCCTAGTTTAGCTGCCTGTATCCAATCTGCTGGTCATAAAGAAGAGTCCTCCTTATATACCCTCAGCCCTCATTGCAGGATATTGGGGACTTCACGATTGGTGGAATAAGAGTGTCTTTTCATTGGCTGGATCTCAAGCTGTTTATAAGACTATGTCCAGTTTTGTATTGCTGGCAAGGGAGAGCCACATACTGATTGACATAGCAATACAATGGAATGTTAGCAGGATTAAGTTCTCTGAGTGTCATGACCTTCTCTGACAAGGGTTGAGATAATTACATTACACACAGTAAACATTACCAAGCATCTACAAGACTCTGGGAACAATGAGTTGCTTATCACAAGGTAGGGAATAACATACAATACAAAGAAGCAAGATAATTACATTGCCCATTATAAATACTAGCAGACTCCTAGAAATCTTGTGAAACCCATGAGTGGCATGTTAAGTTTGCAAACCAAAATACAATATTGTCGGGATAAATAAGAAATAATCATATGTTATCCATTAAAGGGGTCCATTTCGTCACACTTACCTCACCCCGGACATCTGTTGCCTGCACTCCTGTCTCCAAGCCGCATCCCGTCATCGGTCTCCTATAACCGCGCAGATCAAGCTGAGCCGAGTGGTTATAGGGGAAGAGTGTGGAGCTCACAGCAGACACTTTGGGCTCCACAAAGATGTCGCTGATCTCCTCCCTCGGCTGTGACCTGGACAGCCAAGTTGCGTGCCCAGATCACAGCAGGGCGGCAGCCCAATGAAAAGTATAGGGTCGGCGGGTGACTGCTGTTCCCTATGCCTGGGGCTGCCGTATTGGCAGAGTGTAAGTGTTGTGCATCGACTCTTACACTCCTGAAAAGCAAAATGGCAGCCCCCAGTACCTGTAAAAATAATGTATAATAAAAAAAATATCAAAGTTCAAAAATATTATTTTGTATTCAAAATAATTGTTTATATAAACAATTATTATTAGTACAAAAAAAAAATGCGGCGAAGCCCCACACTTTTTAAGATTCTATATTTATTTAAACACCCTATGGCGGCAGGTTGGTTGTAGTACACTAATCTGGATGACAACCAAGCACAATCACAGTCCAGATTGTGGAAATGCACTGTGACTGCAACAGCCAATCACAGAGGCTCTCACAGAGTGTGAGCGTCTGTGATTGGCTGTTTGTCTGACAGTGCAGTGAATATGCAAGTAGCTTAATAGGCGGCCCCGGACGTGATTCAGCAGGAGACTGAGCAGCCCCGGAAGTGATTCAGCAGGAGACTGAGCGGCCCCGGAAGTGATTCAGCAAGAGACTGAGCGGCCCCTGAAGTGATTCAGCAGGAGACTGAGCGGCCCCGGAAGTGATTCAGCAAGAGACTGAGCAGCCCCGGAAGTGATTCAGCAGGAGACTGAGCGGCCCCGGACGTGATTCAGTAGGAGACTGAGCGGCCCCGGAAGTGATTCAGCAGGAGACTGAGCGGCCCCGGAAGTGATTCAGCAGGAGACTGAGCGGCCCCGGAAGTGATTCAGCAGGAGACTGAGCGGCCCCGGAAGTGATTCAGCAGGAGACTGAGCGGCCCCAGACGTGATTCAGCAGGAGACTGAGCGGCCCCGGACTTGATTCAGCAGGAGACTGAGCGGGCCCGGGAGCAGCACCAGAAGTCTGGTAATCCCGATGTACCTGTTCTATCTATCTATCTATCTATCTATGAGCGGCCCCGGAAGTGATTCAGCAGGAGACTGAGCGGCCCCGGACGTGATTCAGCAGGAGACTGAGCGGCCCCGGACTTGATTCAGCAGGAGACTGAGCGGCCCCGGGAGCAGCACCAGAAGTCTGGTAATCCCGATGTACCTGTTCTTTCTATCTATCTATCTATCTATCTATCTATCTATCTATCTATCTATCTATCTATCTATCTATCTATCTTCACTAGGCTCTGTCAGAGCTTTTTGGCAGAACAGTATGCAGACAGTGGACATTGTGTCTGCATACTGTTCCCATGCAGTTTGATCACGTTCTCATCCATCTCTGCCTTTTTACAGCCCTCCTCAGTCCTCATCATTGGTTAGACTGCGCCTGCCAATCACAGTAATGCCATTATCAAAGGTGAATATGGTGTTACTAAGACTGGCAAGCAATCCCAGCATCACTACTTATACAATATCACCCTATGGGCGCTTGTCTGCTTTACTTTGCCCTGTATTGGCTCCGTCTTTTGTTACCTTGGCTTCATTGCTTTCGCCCATGTCTCTTCTGATACGTTCTGAAGAGCCCTTTCGGTTTCATGAAATTTTCCAGCCTCAGGTAAGATAAAAATTGCAGAAGTGTTTCCTTTGTAGGGGACGTCGACCACCGTGCATCCAATCTCACTGATATAACCCACTAGATATTCTCCTCTTCTGTGCATCATCGGCACCTTCACTACTGTGTTCTCATCCACATGGAAGTCTCCTTCTCTGGTGTGATTTACATTGAATGCATGTTCCCAGGATCCTACAAGCAATTCAATCAATAATTCACTTATTACTCTTAGCAATTATTACATTTCTATGGTTTTTGAACTTTTTCACTTTCAAAGTTTTCATTATTTCAC